>JADLZN010005394.1:0-161748 GCA_018155175.1 Sinocyclocheilus anophthalmus
TAAAGATATGCTTCAATAGCATGTTTTCCTCTTTTTTCCACCTTCTTGTGGACCATCTTTGGCCTGTGGGCCCTGGTTTGGGCATCTCTGGTCTACAGGAACTTTTACTTTTGGGGAAATTTATTTTTGTCACAGTCCTCTCTCTCCAAGTCATTTAAATAATATTTCTATTTATTTTTTATTAATTAATTGTCATGGGATCTGTTGCAATTACTCTTTTTGTTTGGAATGGACTACTGTTAAGAAGTTTGAGATGAATACTGATTTTTTAAAATAATAATATATACTTTTAGTCATTTAGCAGACGCTTTTGTCCGAAGCGATTTACAGTGCATTCAGGCTATGCATTTTGTACCAGTATTTTTTTGAAAGAAGTCTTATATGTTTAACAAGGCTGCATTTATTTGTCCCAGAATACGTAAAAACGTAATATTGTGAAATTTATAACAATGTTATTTACTCAAGTTTGGCAAGCTTAATTTTTGAATCATTAGTCCTTCTTCAGTGTCACATGATCTTCATAAATCATTCTAAAATGCTGAATTAATGCTCAAGAAACATTTATTATTACTATCAATGTTGAAAAAAGTTGTGCTGCTTAATACTTTTGTGGAAACGGATTGTTTGATGTATAGAACGTTCAAAAAGCACAGTATTTATTTGAAATATAATTTTTTTGTAACATTGTAAAAGTCTTTACTGTCACTTTTTGATCGGAGTTCATGCATCTTTGGCTCAAAAATTATTATTTCTTTAAAACAATCCTTGCAGTACAAATCGACCTACGCTAGTTGTCTGGGAAAACAGCCCCTTACCCTGATTTAAGGAGATAGCAGTAAAATGTGGAGATGTACACCTTTTTGTTTGTAGACATATCTGTCTTCCTTCCTCTTTGGCAAAATGAGTTTTTTAGGAAGGTCGAGGTTTGCAAAACTCACCTGTTTTTTACAGGGGCAATATTAACATCTGCAATTGATGATCAAAACAGCTAATAACTTTATGGGAGTTTACGAGTTTGGTAACTCTTAAAACTTGCTCAAACCCGTCGTTTCAGATAACAAAGGTTGTTCAAGAGGAGGTAATGTAGAATCACAATCCCCTGTTATCTGTGTGTCCTAGGTCGTCCCAAGACCCAGTGTGAGCAGCACAGAGACAGTCTTCAGAGCGGAAATGGTGGTGTTCGTCCTATAGGAGCCTTCATCCATCAGTGTGATGAGGAGGGTCAGTACAGGCCGCAGCAGTGCCACGGGTCCACAGGTCACTGCTGGTGTGTGGACAGTAGAGGACAGGAGAGAGCGGGAACCAGAACTCCACCCGGAGCCCCAACAATAAACTGTGACGAGCCAGGTAAGAAGTAGGCCTCCCTCAATAGGTCATCTTTCCTATTCTAAAAAATATTTAATTTTTTTAAACAATTAATTTTTATGGTATATTTTATAGATAGGTAGAAATTGTTCTTTGTCGAAATATATCCTTAAATTCTAGATTCTACTTCACCAGTGTTATTTTATTATTATTTATGTACTTATATATTGTTATTAACATATATTATAGTACTTATTAATATTTTATTATTTTGTTTTCAGTTTTCATTTTAATTATTTTAATTTTAATTTAAGTTTTAGCAATTTTCTTATGTGCTTTTGTCTTTTTTCCTCTATTTCTATTTAAATATATTTATATAGCCTTAATTATATTTTATTTCAGTTCAAGTAATTTTAGCACATTCAGAAAAGTTTCCGTTTTAGTTACGAATAACAACACTGTTCATTTCTAATAAAATACTTAAGGGGAGGTTGAAATTTGTCAGAACCACCTGCAAGATTTTTGTACTGAGGGGTGTGATGGGAGAATAACAAACTCTTTTCTATTCCAAGTGCGTCCCAAGACCCATTGTGAGCAGCACAGAGACAGTCTTCGTAGCAGAGATGGTGATGTTCCTCTGATAGGAGCCTTCATCCCTCAGTGTGATGAGGAGGGTCAGTACAGGCCGCAGCAGTGCCACGGGTCCACAGGTCACTGCTGGTGTGTGGACAGTAGAGGACAGGAGAGAGCGGGAACCAGAACTCCACCCGGAGCCCCAACAATAAACTGTGACGAGCCAGGTAAGAAATAGTCTACAGCAGACGTGTCCAAACGTTTTACTATGAAGGGCCAAACATTTAATTGAAAATATACTTTGCATTATATCTAACTATATTATTTTAAAATAGATTTTTTTTGTATTATTATAATTTTTTTAATTTAATAATTTTTTTCTATAATTAAATGCAAAACAATGCAACAAAACATGTAAAAGAATAGAAATAAAGATATGCTTCAATAGCATGTTTTCCTCTTTTTTCCACCTTCTTGTGGACCATCTTTGGCCTGTGGGCCCTGGTTTGGGCATCTCTGGTCTACAGGAACTTTTATTTTTGGGGAAATTTATTTTTGTCACAGTCCTCTCTCTCCAAGTCATTTAAATAATATTTCTATTTATTTTTTATTAATTAATTGTCATGGGATCTGTTGCAATTACTCTTTTTGTTTGGAATGGACTACTGTTAAGAAGTTTGAGATGAATACGATTTTTTTAAACTCTACAATATATTTAGCATTAGCAGACGCTTTTATCAAACGACTTGGACATTGCTTCAGGCTATGCATTTTGTACCCAGTATTTTTTTGAAAGATCTTATTGTTTAACCATGCTGCATTTTTTGATCAAATACAGTAAAACTGTAATATTGGTGAATAATTATCCTGTTATTTACCTCACGTATTCAAAGCTGTATTTTCAGCATCATTAGCCCAGTCTTCAGTGTCACATGATCTTCAGAAATCTTCTAAGATGCTGATTTGCTGCTCAAGAAACATTTCTTATAATTATCAGTGTTGAAAACAATTGTGCTGCTTAATATTTTGTGGAAACCATGATTTTTTTTGATGAATAGAAAGTTCAAAAGCACAGCATTTTTTTAAAAATAGAAATTATTTGTAACATTATAAAAGTCTTTACTGTCACTTTTTGATCGATTTTCTGCATCTTTGCTTCAATAAATTTTATTAATTTCTTAAATAAATCCTCAGTACAAATTCCACATAGGCCAGTTGCAGTCTGGGAAAACAGGCCCTTACCCTGAGTTTAAGGAGGATAGCATAAAAATGTGGAGAGATACACCTTTATTGTTGTAGACATATTGCATTCCTCTTTGGAAAAATGTAGGATTTTAGGGAAGGTCGAGGTTTGTCAAAACCACCTGTGTTTACATGGGCAATATTAACATCTGCAATATTATGATCAAAACAGATAATAACTTTATTGGAGTTTAGAGTTTGGTAACTCTTAAACTTGCGCAAACCCTTTCGTTTCATATAAACAAAGGGTTGTTCAAAGGAGTGTAATGGAGAAATAACAATCCCCTGTGTATCTTGTGTGCTCCTAGTGCGTCCCAAGACCCAGTGTGAGCAGCACAGAGACAGTCTTCAGAGCGGAAATGGTGGTGTTCGTCCTATAGGAGCCTTCATCCATCAGTGTGATGAGGAGGGTCAGTACAGGCCGCAGCAGTGCCACGGGTCCACAGGTCACTGCTGGTGTGTGGACAGTAGAGGACAGGAGAGAGCGGGAACCAGAACTCCACCCGGAGCCCCAACAATAAACTGTGACGAGCCAGGTAAGAAGTAGGCCTCCCTCAATAGGTCATCTGTCCTATTCTAAAAAATATTTCATTTTTTTAAACAATTAATTTTTATGGTATATTTTATAGATAGGTAGAAATTGTTCTTTGTCGAAATATATCCTTAAATTCTAGATTCTACTTCACCAGTGTTATTTTATTATTATTTATGTACTTATATATTATTATTAACATATATTATAGTACTTATTAATATTTTATTATTTTGTTTTCAGTTTTCATTTTAATTATTTTAATTTTAATTTAAGTTTTAGCAATTTTCTTATGTGCTTTTGCCTTTTTTGCTCTATTTCTATTTAAATATATTTATATAGCCTTAATTATATTTTATTTCAGTTCAAGTAATTTTAGCACATTCAGAAAAGTTTCCATTTTAGTTACGAATAACAACACTGTTCATTTCTAATAAAATACTTAAGGGGAGGTTGAAATTTGTCAGAACCACCTGCAAGATTTTTGTACTGAGGGGTGTGATGGGAGAATAACAAACTCTTTTCTATTCCAAGTGCGTCCCAAGACCCATTGTGAGCAGCACAGAGACAGTCTTCGTAGCAGAGATGGTGATGTTCCTCTGATAGGAGCCTTCATCCCTCAGTGTGATGAGGAGGGTCAGTACAGGCCGCAGCAGTGCCACGGGTCCACAGGTCACTGCTGGTGTGTGGACAGTAGAGGACAGGAGAGAGCGGGAACCAGAACTCCACCCGGAACCCCAACAATAAACTGTGACGAGCCAGGTAAGAAATAGTCTACAGCAGACGTGTCCAAACGTTTTACTATGAAGGGCCAAACATTTAATTGAAAATATACTTTGCATTATATCTAACTATATTATTTTAAAATAGATTTTTTTTGTATTATTATAATTTTTTTAATTTAATAATTTTTTTCTATAATTAAATGCAAAACAATGCAACAAAACATGTAAAAGAATAGAAATAAAGATATGCTTCAATAGCATGTTTTCCTCTTTTTTCCACCTTCTTGTGGACCATCTTTGGCCTGTGGGCCCTGGTTTGGGCATCTCTGGTCTACAGGAACTTTTATTTTTGGGGAAATTTATTTTTGTCACAGTCCTCTCTCTCCAAGTCATTTAAATAATATTTCTATTTATTTTTTATTAATTAATTGTCATGGGATCTGTTGCAATTACTCTTTTTGTTTGGAATGGACTACTGTTAAGAAGTTTGGGATGAATAAGATTTTTTTAAATAATATGAATAATATTTATGCATTTGGCAGGTGCTTTTATCCAAAGCGACTTACAGTGGCATTCAGCTATGCATTTTGTACCAGTATTTTTTTGAAAGAAGTCTTATATGTTTTAACCAGGCTGTATTTATTTGATTAAAAATACAGTAAATCTGTAATATTGTGAAATATATCATGTTATTTACTCAAGTGATGGCAAAGCTTAATTTTTAGAATCATTAGTCCAGTCTTCAGTGTCACAAGGTCCTTCAGAAATCATTCTAATAAGCTGATTTAGTGCTCAAAAACATTTCTTATATTAGCATGTTGAAAATAATTTGCTGCTTAATATTTTTGTGGAAAATGGATTGTTTGATGAATAGAAAGTTCAAAAGCACAGCATTTATTTTCAACATTTGTTCTTGTAACAATGTAAAAGTCTTTACTGTCACTTCTGATCAATTTAATGCATCCTTTTGCTCAATAAAATTATTAATTTCTTTAAAAAAATCCTCAGTACAAATTCGACCTAAGCTAGTTGTCTGAGAAAACAGGCCCTTACCCTGAGTTTAAGAAGGATATCATAAAAATGTGGAGAGATACACCTTTATTGTTGTAGACATATTGCATTCCTCTTTGGAAAAATGTAGGATTTTAGGGAAGGTCGAGGTTTGTCAAAACCACCTGTGTTTACATGGGCAATATTAACATCTGCAATATTATGATCAAAACAGATAATAACTTTATTGGAGTTTAGAGTTTGGTAACTCTTAAACTTGCGCAAACCCTTTCGTTTCATATAAACAAAGGGTTGTTCAAAGGAGTGTAATGGAGAAATAACAATCCCCTGTGTATCTTGTGTGCTCCTAGTGCGTCCCAAGACCCAGTGTGAGCAGCACAGAGACAGTCTTCAGAGCGGAAATGGTGGTGTTCGTCCTATAGGAGCCTTCATCCATCAGTGTGATGAGGAGGGTCAGTACAGGCCGCAGCAGTGCCACGGGTCCACAGGTCACTGCTGGTGTGTGGACAGTAGAGGACAGGAGAGAGCGGGAACCAGAACTCCACCCGGAGCCCCAACAATAAACTGTGACGAGCCAGGTAAGAAGTAGGCCTCCCTCAATAGGTCATCTTTCCTATTCTAAAAAATATTTCATTTTTTTAAACAATTAATTTTTATGGCATATTTTATAGATAGGTAGAAATTGTTCTTTGTCGAAATATATCCTTAAATTCTAGATTCTACTTCACCAGTGTTATTTTATTATTATTTATGTACTTATATATTGTTATTAACATATATTATAGTACTTATTAATATTTTATTATTTTGTTTTCAGTTTTCATTTTAATTATTTTAATTTTAATTTAAGTTTTAGCAATTTTCTTATGTGCTTTTGTCTTTTTTCCTCTATTTCTATTTAAATATATTTATATAGCCTTAATTATATTTTATTTCAGTTCAAGTAATTTTAGCACATTCAGAAAAGTTTCCGTTTTAGTTACGAATAACAACACTGTTCATTTCTAATAAAATACTTAAGGGGAGGTTGAAATTTGTCAGAACCACCTGCAAGATTTTTGTACTGAGGGGTGTGATGGGAGAATAACAAACTCTTTTCTATTCCAAGTGCGTCCCAAGACCCATTGTGAGCAGCACAGAGACAGTCTTCGTAGCAGAGATGGTGATGTTCCTCTGATAGGAGCCTTCATCCCTCAGTGTGATGAGGAGGGTCAGTACAGGCCGCAGCAGTGCCACGGGTCCACAGGTCACTGCTGGTGTGTGGACAGTAGAGGACAGGAGAGAGCGGGAACCAGAACTCCACCCGGAGCCCCAACAATAAACTGTGACGAGCCAGGTAAGAAATAGTCTACAGCAGACGTGTCCAAACGTTTTACTATGAAGGGCCAAACATTTAATTGAAAATATACTTTGCATTATATCTAACTATATTATTTTAAAATAGATTTTTTTTGTATTATTATAATTTTTTTAATTTAATAATTTTTTTCTATAATTAAATGCAAAACAATGCAACAAAACATGTAAAAGAATAGAAATAAAGATATGCTTCAATAGCATGTTTTCCTCTTTTTTCCACCTTCTTGTGGACCATCTTTGGCCTGTGGGCCCTGGTTTGGGCATCTCTGGTCTACAGGAACTTTTATTTTTGGGGAAATTTATTTTTGTCACAGTCCTCTCTCTCCAAGTCATTTAAATAATATTTCTATTTATTTTTTATTAATTAATTGTCATGGGATCTGTTGCAATTACTCTTTTTGTTTGGAATGGACTACTTTTAAGAAGTTTTGGGATGAATAATTGGTTAAAAATAATAATACATTTACATTTAGTCATTAGCAGACGCTTTTATCCAAAGCGACTACAGTGCATTCAGGCTATGCATTTTGTACCAGTATTTTTTTGAAAGAATTCTTCATGCTTAACAAGGCTGCCTTTATTTGATCAAAGAATACAGTAAAAACTGTAATATTGTGACATATTATTACAATGGTTATTTACAGTGATGTGGAGCTGTATTTTCAGCATCATTACTCCCGTCTTCAGTGTCACATGATCTTTCAGAAATCATTCTAACATGCTGAATTGCTGCTCAAGAAACATTTCTTATATTATCAGTGTTGAAACAATTGTGCTGCTTAATATTTTTGTTGAAACTGGGATACTTTGAATAGAATGTTCAAAAGCACGCATTTTATTTCAATATTTTTTTGTAACATTTTAAATGTGTTTACTGTCACTTTTGATGAATTTCATGTTTCTTTGCTGAATAAAATTATTAATTTCTTTTTAAAAAATCCTCAGTACAAATTCGACCTAAGCTAGTTGTCTGAGAAAACAGGCCCTTACCCTGAGTTTAAGGAGGATAGCATAAAAATGTGGAGAGATACACCTTTATTGTTGTAGACATATTGCATTCCTCTTTGGAAAAATGTAGGATTTTAGGGAAGGTCGAGGTTTGTCAAAACCACCTGTGTTTACATGGGCAATATTAACATCTGCAATATTATGATCAAAACAGATAATAACTTTATTGGAGTTTAGAGTTTGGTAACTCTTAAACTTGCGCAAACCCTTTCGTTTCATATAAACAAAGGGTTGTTCAAAGGAGTGTAATGGAGAAATAACAATCCCCTGTGTATCTTGTGTGCTCCTAGTGCGTCCCAAGACCCAGTGTGAGCAGCACAGAGACAGTCTTCAGAGCGGAAATGGTGGTGTTCGTCCTATAGGAGCCTTCATCCATCAGTGTGATGAGGAGGGTCAGTACAGGCCGCAGCAGTGCCACGGGTCCACAGGTCACTGCTGGTGTGTGGACAGTAGAGGACAGGAGAGAGCGGGAACCAGAACTCCACCCGGAGCCCCAACAATAAACTGTGACGAGCCAGGTAAGAAGTAGGCCTCCCTCAATAGGTCATCTTTCCTATTCTAAAAAATATTTAATTTTTTTAAACAATTAATTTTTATGGTATATTTTATAGATAGGTAGAAATTGTTCTTTGTCGAAATATATCCTTAAATTCTAGATTCTACTTCACCAGTGTTATTTTATTATTATTTATGTACTTATATATTGTTATTAACATATATTATAGTACTTATTAATATTTATTTCTTTTGTTTTCAGTTGTCATTTTAATTTTAATTTAAGTTTTAGCAATTTTCTTATGTGCTTTTGTCTTTTTTCCTCTATTTCTATTTAAATATATTTATATAGCCTTAATTATATTTTATTTCAGTTCAAGTAATTTTAGCACATTCAGAAAAGTTTCCATTTTAGTTACGAATAACAACACTGTTCATTTCTAATAAAATACTTAAGGGGAGGTTGAAATTTGTCAGAACCACCTGCAAGATTTTTGTACTGAGGGGTGTGATGGGACAATAACAAACCTCTTGTGTATCTCATGTGCCTCCAGTGCGTCCCAAGACCCAGTGTGAGCAGCACAGAGACAGTCTTCAGAGCGGAAATGGTGGTGTTCGTCCTATAGGAGCCTTCATCCATCAGTGTGATGAGGAGGGTCAGTACAGGCCGCAGCAGTGCCACGGGTCCACAGGTCACTGCTGGTGTGTGGACAGTAGAGGACAGGAGAGAGCGGGAACCAGAACTCCACCCGGAGCCCCAACAATAAACTGTGACGAGCCAGGTAAGAAATAGTCTACAGCAGACGTGTCCAAACGTTTTACTATGAAGGGCCAAACATTTAATTGAAAGTATACTTTGCATTATATCTAACTATATTATTTTAAAATTGATTTTTTTGTATTATTATAATTTTTTTAATTTAATAATTTTTTTCTATAATTAAATGCAAAACAATGCAACAAAACATGTAAAAGAATAGAAATAAAGATATGCTTCAATAGCATGTTTTCCTCTTTTTTCCACCTTCTTGTGGACCATCTTTGGCCTGTGGGCCCTGGTTTGGGCATCTCTGGTCTACAGGAACTTTTACTTTTGGGGAAATTTATTTTTGCAGGCAGTCCTCTCTGCTCTCCAAGTCATTTAAAAATAGATATTTCTATATTATTTTTATTATTAAGTCATGCGATCTTTGTTGCAATTAACTGCTTTTTGTTGGAATGGGACTCCTGTTTAAAGCGTTTGGGATGATACCGATTTTTTTAAATAATAATAATAATAATTTTATGCATTTAGCGAACCGGCTTTATTATCCAAAAGTGACTTACAGTGGGGCATTCAGGTCTATGTCTTTTGTAGCCAGTATTTTTTGAAAGAAGTCTTATATTTTTAAGGCAAGGCTTGCAGATTATTTGATCAAGAATAAGTAAAAACTGTAATATTGTAAGAAATATTATGGCATGTTATTTACTCAATCGTTATTGGCGAGAAGCTAATTTTTAGGAAAAAAGCATTAGTCGGCGAGTCTCAGTGTCACATGATCGCTTCAGATAGATCTTCTAAACATTCTGATTATGCTCAGTGAAACATTTCTTATAATTTTCATTGCTGTTTAAACAATTGTGCTGCTAATATTTTGGGGGGGGGGGGGGGGGGGAACTGGATGTTTATGACTATAAAGTTCAAAAGCACAGGGCATTTATTTTCAATATGTTGTCTTAGTGAACAATAGTAGATGTCTATTACTGTCACTTTGATCGATTTCGATGTCTATCTTTGCTCAATAAAATTATTAATTTCTTTAAAAAAATCCTCAGTACAAATTCGACCTAAGCTAGTTGTCTGGGAAAACAGGCCCTTACCCTGAGTTTAAGGAGGATAGCATAAAAATGTGGAGAGGTACACCTTTATTGTTGTAGACATATTGCATTCCTCTTTGGAAAAATGTAGGATTTTAGGGAAGGTCGAGGTTTGTCAAAACCACCTGTGTTTACATGGGCAATATTAACATCTGCAATATTATGATCAAAACAGATAATAACTTTATTGGAGTTTAGAGTTTGGTAACTCTTAAACTTGCGCAAACCCTTTCGTTTCATATAAACAAAGGGTTGTTCAAAGGAGTGTAATGGAGAAATAACAATCCCCTGTGTATCTTGTGTGCTCCTAGTGCGTCCCAAGACCCAGTGTGAGCAGCACAGAGACAGTCTTCAGAGCGGAAATGGTGGTGTTCGTCCTATAGGAGCCTTCATCCATCAGTGTGATGAGGAGGGTCAGTACAGGCCGCAGCAGTGCCACGGGTCCACAGGTCACTGCTGGTGTGTGGACAGTAGAGGACAGGAGAGAGCGGGAACCAGAACTCCACCCGGAGCCCCAACAATAAACTGTGACGAGCCAGGTAAGAAGTAGGCCTCCCTCAATAGGTTATCTGTCCTATTCTAAAAAATATTTCATTTTTTTAAACAATTAATTTTTATGGTATATTTTATAGATAGGTAGAAATTGTTCTTTGTCGAAATAATCACTTAAATCTAGTATTCTACTTGCACCAGTGTTATTTTATATTATTTTGTAACTTGATATATTTTATAACATATATTATCAGTACTTATATATTTTATTTTTGTTTTCAGTTTTCATTTTAATTATTTTAATTTTAATTTAAGTTTTAGCAATTTTCTTATGTGCTTTTGTCTTTTTTCCTCTATTTCTATTTAAATATATTTATATAGCCTTAATTATATTTTATTTCAGTTCAAGTAATTTTAGCACATTCAGAAAAGTTTCCAGTTTAGTTACGAATAACAACACTGTTCATTTCTAATAAAATACTTAAGGGGAGGTTGAAATTTGTCAGAACCACCTGCAAGATTTTTGTACTGAGGGGTGTGATGGGAGAATAACAAACTCTTTTCTATTCCAAGTGCGTCCCAAGACCCATTGTGAGCAGCACAGAGACAGTCTTCGTAGCAGAGATGGTGATGTTCCTCTGATAGGAGCCTTCATCCCTCAGTGTGATGAGGAGGGTCAGTACAGGCCGCAGCAGTGCCACGGGTCCACAGGTCACTGCTGGTGTGTGGACAGTAGAGGACAGGAGAGAGCGGGAACCAGAACTCCACCCGGAGCCCCAACAATAAACTGTGACGAGCCAGGTAAGAAGTAGTCTACAGCAGACGTGTCCAAACGTTTTACTATGAAGGGCCAAACATTTAATTGAAAGTATACTTTGCATTATATCTAACTATATTATTTTAAAATAGATTTTTTTTGTATTATTATAATTTTTTTAATTTAATAATTTTTTTCTATAATTAAATGCAAAACAATGCAACAAAACATGTAAAAGAATAGAAATAAAGATATGCTTCAATAGCATGTTTTCCTCTTTTTTCCACCTTCTTGTGGACCATCTTTGGCCTGTGGGCCCTGGTTTGGGCATCTCTGGTCTACAGGAACTTTTATTTTTGGGGAAATTTATTTTTGTCACAGTCCTCTCTCTCCAAGTCATTTAAATAATATTTCTATTTATTTTTTATTAATTAATTGTCATGGGATCTGTTGCAATTACTCTTTTTGTTTGGAATGGACTACTGTTAAGACGTTTGGGATGAATACGATTTTTTAAAATAATAATAATAATAATTTATGCATTTAGCATACGCTTTTATCCAAAACGACTTACATTGCATTCAGACTATACATTTTTTACCAGTATTTTTTTGAAAGAAGTCTCTTATTCTCACCAAGGATGCATTTATTTGATAAAGAATACAGTAAAAACTGTACTATTGTGAAATACTATTACAATTTATTACTCAAGTGATGGTATTAAGCTTATATTTTTAGATATCATTAGTCCAGCTTCAGTGTCACCATGATCCTTTCAGATCAATTCTTAAGCCATGCTGAGTTATGCTCAGAACATTTCTATAGTTATATTGTGATAATAACATTTGTGGGCTGCTTAATTATTTTTTGAAAATGGAATTGTTTGAATAATAAAAGTTTCAAAAGCACAGCATTTATTTCAATATATTGTTCTTGTAACAATGTCAAATCTTTGACTGTCAGTGTGGGGGCGCTGCGTTTTTGCGTTGGGCATCGATTTCAAGGCATCTTTGGCTCAATAAAATTATTAATTGTCTCTTTTAAAAAATCCTCAGTTACAATTCGACCTAAGGGCTAGTTTTCTTAGAAAACAGGCCCTTACCCTGGAGTTTAAGGAGGATAGTCATAAAAATGATGCGAGATAAACACCGTTATTGTTGTAGACATATGCATTCCTCTTTGGAAAATGTAGGATTTTAGAAGTCGAGGTTTGTCAAAACCACCAGTGTTTACATGGTCACCTATTTAAATCTGCAATATTATTATCAAACAGATAATAATCTTATTGAGTTTAGAGTTTGGTACCTTAAAGCTTGCGCACAAACCCTTTCGGTTCATATAAACAAAGTGTTTTGCAAAGGAGTGGTAATGGAGAAATACAATCGCCTGTGTATCTTGTGTGCTATGTTCCTTAGTGCGTCGGCTAGACCCAGTGTGAGCAGCACAGAGACAGTCTTCAGAGCGGAAATGGTGGTGTTCGTCCTATAGGAGCCTTCATCCATCAGTGTGATGAGGAGGGTCAGTACAGGCCGCAGCAGTGCCACGGGTCCACAGGTCACTGCTGGTGTGTGGACAGTAGAGGACAGGAGAGAGCGGGCACCCGAACTCCACCTGGAGCCCCGAGAATAAACTGTGACGAGCCGGGTAAGAAATAGGCCTCTCTCAATAGGTCATCTGTCCTATTTTATATAATATTTAAATTTTTTTAAACAATTAATTTTTATGGCATATTTTATAGATAGGTAGAAATTGTTCTTTGTCAAAATATGTCCTTAAATTCTAGATTCTACTTCACCAGTGTTATTTTATTATTATTTATATACAATTACATACTATTAGTATATTTTATTAGTATTTATTAATATTTAGATTTTTTTTTTCATTGTCTTTTATTTTAATTTTAATTTAAGTTTTAGCAATTTTCTTATGTGCTTTTGTCTTTTTTCCTCTATTTCTATTTAAATATATTTATATAGCCTTAATTATATTTTATTTCAGTTCAAGTAATTTTAGCACATTCAGAAAAGTTTCCGTTTTAGTTACGAATAACAACACTGTTCATTTCTAATAAAATACTTAAGGGGAGGTTGAAATTTGTCAGAACCACCTGCAAGATTTTTGTACTGAGGGGTGTGATGGGAGAATAACAAACTCTTTTCTATTCCAAGTGCGTCCCAAGACCCATTGTGAGCAGCACAGAGACAGTCTTCGTAGCAGAGATGGTGATGTTCCTCTGATAGGAGCCTTCATCCCTCAGTGTGATGAGGAGGGTCAGTACAGGCCGCAGCAGTGCCACGGGTCCACAGGTCACTGCTGGTGTGTGGACAGTAGAGGACAGGAGAGAGCGGGAACCAGAACTCCACCCGGAACCCCATCTCTAAACTGCGATGAGCCTGGTAAGAGAACAATACATAAAACAATACAATAACAGCTAAACTAATATATCCATGTAGAGTGGAATTTTGGTCTAATAGGATTTCACTGTGGATGGGGCTGCCACTCTAAGCAAACTTATTGTTATTGGTGAATGATAAAACAGCTAATAAAATCCCATAAACTTACTTTACAGCCATATATACAGACCAGAATACTATAGTAGAATACCGCTGTAGCACCAGCTTTCACATTGGGCTTGAAATGCACCATATTGTTGTTTGTCAATTATAGGCTTTCTAATTTGCGAAGTAGTTTCACATCATGTGTAAGCAATCACTCTAATTTGTAGCAGAGCTCACAGAGTCCTATCTGCCCTGTGTTCATCCAGATCACAGAGCAGGAGGAAAATATGAGCAGCAAGTTTAGTCCAATGAATGTGTCCTCTTCTCACCATAGTTAGAAATGCCTCCTATTTCATCTCACTGTTTTGTAGCCAAAAATGACACTGACAAAGAAGGAAAGATGCTTTGGAACTCTCATTAGATTATTTAATTAGATTATATGAATCAGAAAACATATAACAAAAAATACAATAGTATGTAGTTCTTAGTGGATGTCAGAGGTTCAAGTTTAGATGATTATTTTATATATTTCTTAATTATATAATGAACATGAACAACAATCATTAAAATATTAGATTATTTATAAATAACTGTAATTTATTCTTTTTAAAATGTAAAATATCATCATCGTCGCATCATAAAATCAATTCAGTAGTTTAAAATGTTAAAATATCTTTATTATATCTTTATTTTCATGCTGGATTAGTCATTAGCAATTTTCATTGTTTACTTGATTAATCTCTTATTGGTTATGGATAAATTTCCCCATATTGTGCAGTAATATGTTCCTGGTTTCCCCTCTGACACCCAGTGCCTCCCGTCCAGCGTCCAGAGACCGTCTGTGAGCGCTGGGGAGCCAGTCTGTTGCAGCAATATGGAGGCCAGGCTCAGGTTCTCACCATTTCATACCTCTCTGTGACTCTGCCGTGAGTTCAACCCGCAGTTCAGTAGGCTATGGAGACAGCAAGGTCTTACTGCTAGGTGTGGTGGGACCAAAACGGACGGAGGGGGGTGGTGTGGATTACCAGGACCCGGCTCATCCACAGGGATGCTGTGAAACCCTGGTCCTGTGAGGTGTTCGCTTTTGTTTAAATGCCCACAGGTTCCGGCAGAAACGAAACACTGTTAATGTTCGTGGCTTGGACATTTATATTTATTTTATTTTAGTTTAGCGTTCAGAAAGAAGTGCCAACAGAATGATTTTTTTTTTTTCGCAAGCTAAACGGATGCTGTTAACTTTTCGGTAATATGCGTACAATGTGGCGCGCCATCCGCACCATGCCCCTCTGTCGCGGCCGCGTGATGTGACCCCCCGCTCTGCCATCCGGCACGTCGGTCCTGCTCTAATTCCCAGTGGCAGCCCCACCCGCAGATTGGAGTTTTGCTCTCAATGGCTACATCAGATGGACAAAGGGCAGAGATCTTCAGTTCTGCTTGGCTTTACCTGTTGAGATATTGCAGCATCTATTGATTTGAAATACTGAAGTCCTGGGGCGGCTATGAAAACAGTATACTAACTTGGGGGGGTACTAATTCTCTCCTGTTTACACTCTCAGGGCTCTATAGTGGTTGGCATTGATTACGACTGCAGAGAAAGAAAGGTTTATTGGACGGATCTGGCTGGACGGACAATCAATAGAGCCAGTCTGGAGCCAGGATCAGAACCTGAGATCATCATCAACACAGGTACGTTTATTTTACAAATTAATATAATATAAAATAAAAATAATATAATATAATATAAATCTTTTGCAGCGCATGACGATTCGTGTCAGAGGTCTTGCTGCTTAGATGTGGCCCGTAGAGACCTGTTTTGGGGTGGACAGCGCATAACCATCGATAAGATCCGAAACAGCGCAACCTTGATGGAAGTGACAGGCGTGTTTCTGTTGACACAGACTTAGTGAAATCCGGCAGTAGCATCATCGTGACTCTCCCTACAAGGTATGTGCTTGCAGTTGCTCTGTGAGCGCATCTTGAGCCAACCTCATCTTAGTAGGCGCAGAACAGTTGCTCTCCTTGAATAAAAAAAAGTAATCATCTTTTTGAAGGCTTTGACTTTACTAATCTGATCAGTAAAGCTGGTCAGTATTTGGTTAAGGGTTCAGTTTTCTGGATATGTTTACGCACAGTTACACTAACCTACATTATATTAAAATAATAGTTATCCTTATTATAATATTTATAAATACAACAATGTAAAAAGGTTTGTGGAAAATAATTGACGCTCTTTGGCAAAATGTATTCGAATTAAATCGTACTCATGTTATAAATTCAGAATCATGTCTATCTTGTATATTATTTTTGTATATTTTATCATATTTTATTTATATTTTAAATATATACATATCTGAATAATTTATTTTAAATGTATTAAACTAGACTCTTGTTTTTATTGTAGTAATATTTAACCAAAATTATGTTTTAGCTCAATACCGTCTTTATGAGCTATGACGCATCTTTCAAAAATATTAATAATTTATTGAATTTTTATATATATATATATATATATATAATATAGAACGACACCTCGACACACAAACCCTGCAAAATTAATTATTATACCTAAACATAAGACAATTTTTTTGTGTGTTATATATATATATTTATATATTGACCTCTTGGCAAATGTATAGGAATAAAAACGGCTATATATGATGTCCGAATCAGAATCTTTCATAATTATTTTTAAATACAATTTTAATATTTTATTTAGATTTTATAATTATCACATACAAAAAGTATATCAAATAAAAATATGTAAGTTAATAAATATTAAGATCTAAGTAAATATAAAATATGACAACACTAATTTACATCATACATTATCTATATTGTAAATAATTTTTTTTTTGTGGAAAAATTTATATCATATATTATGTATCATATAAATATGTACATACATATACACTTATGCGTGTATAATAATATTATTATAATTATTTAAACAAATTATAATAGCTATACTTTTTTTTCTAATCTTTTAGCACTTTTTGTATTTTTTTTATTTGAGCGACTTGGATCACTTCTAGCGCCAGGCAGCAGCAATAAAACCATTAAAAGGGGGCATCTCTGTCTTAATTAATCACTGGCAATGGCAGCTTTAGCGAACCGCTCATCTTCCTCGGTCGCTCTCAAATCACATTTCGTTTTCCCATGCTTCCTTTACATGAACGCTTCAAAACCTAAAATCTGTTATCATTGTGAAATGTGTGATTGAGGGGAAGCGAGAGAACAGTGCAAGACACGCAGAGAAGCGAGACAGCGAGGAGGTTAGGATGTGTATGGGAGGCAGAGAAAATAAAAGGGCAAGGCTACAAATTGGCCCAGATGTTGGTGTTGCTTCAGTGTCTGGCCTGCTCTCGGGTCTCAGGGGAGGGCAGTCAACGTGTGGGCCAGCAACTCCACAAACACAGCCATCTGCAACATCTGGAGCAACTGAACTCGTGTGGAGGACGGGAGATATAACACGAACCTCGTGGACCATGAGAATAGCTGCTAATGTGTGTTTGTTGCTGCTGAGATTTGCGCTACGTGCTAGTTTGTTTTTGCCGTCACGCATAAATGTGTGCATGCATGAGGCCATCTGGGTTGAAGTCTCATCCATTAGTCAAGAATTTTATGAAACAAATATTTAATTATACAAGCAGTTGTGCAAAACTGCACTGTCCGCTGATGTCCTGCACAACTGAGTTGGTCTTGTAAATATCTTTTACCTCAAATAGCCTGAAATTGTGATTTCATGCTTCTAAATCCTCAGAGAGAGAAAAAAGAAACAATTTATGGTTATAAATCTTTTTTTTTTTTCTCTCTCTCTTCAGCGAGTGATTCAGCTCAGCCATAGTGTTGGCTAGTTATATTTACCATTTCCTCAGGGACCAAGTTTCTCTCACAGGCCTTGCTTTAAAACATCTTGTTTAAATCAATGCTAAATAGAGCAGAGCGGTTTTATATGTTTCTAGATTTAGGAAAACATGAATTTCAACACTTGCATGAAATTAAACTCTGTGCCATCTTTCCACCCATGCCAAAAGCCTTTTATCGCAAGTATAATGCATCAAATACACACAATGCTTAGATTGTCAAAAGTTTGGAATAATTAAGATTTTGAAGTGCTTAATGTTTTTGAAGAGAAGGGCATTTTATGTTCTGCATGCAGTCTGATTTTTTTCTATTGAGAAATATCATGGACTATGCCGACTGGATTATGCTGCTGATAAATTTTGCTTGGGGGGGGTGTCATGCATAGGATAAATTATGTATTAAAATATAATTGGACACATATTAGTGTTTTCATCACTAGTTTTTTATCAATATGCGCTTCGTGAGCGATACCCTTAAATTTAAATTAATTATAAAATATTATTATTTCTATATTAATTTAAATTAAATTATAATTATTATAAAAATAATTTTTTATATACATTTTATAAGATTTATTTATGTTTTAAAAAAAAAAAAAAAAAAAACTAACCATTCCTAAATAATTAATGATAAAAATTAAATCTCATTTTTCATCACAGAACACTCTACTGGACTGATTGGAACCGAGAAGCTCCTAAAATCGAGAGGTCCTCTGTGGACGGACAAAACCGAAGAATCCTGGTACAGGATGGGATTGGACTGCCCAATGCTTTGACCTACGACTCCACCACAGGCCAGGTCTGCTGGGCCGATGCAGGTCTGTGCTTCACTCAAAACCCAGACTATGAACTGCCAGTTTTTGGGGGGGGGCCCGTTTACAATGTAGGCTAGTTTTTGGCTTAGACATAGTATGTTTGGTGCACTTTACAGCTTATTCTGATGCTGTGTATCTGAATCAGACAATACCAAATTAACAGACCGGCACTCAAAAAAGCTCATTAATAACCTCTTTTTGGTTTTTTTGTTGGACAGGAACCAAGCGCCTGGAGTGTATATCACCTAATGGGACAGGGAGACGTGTGGTCCACAGTAACCTGAACTACCCCTTCAGCATGGTCGCCTTCACCAATCACTACTATTACACAGACTGGAGGAGGTAAAGCAGCAGAGCACATGCATGTACAAAACCATATGACCACCAGAATCATAACTACCTACCAGATGCTGTTGTGTTAATGAAAGTTCCTAGATTACACTTCAATTTTTGTGTCACACTCGACCTTGTGCTCCATTCACATCCATTTATACACAGTACAAAGAATACAAAATCAGTGACATGATTTGCAGTGAAGTGGAAAAGTGGAGTAGAAAATGTATATTCATACATTAATAGTTTATCATGTGTTATTTAAAATGTTTTAAAAACAGAGCCCTAGGAGATTTTTTATATTTGTTGTAAGGTCCAATTAAGGTTAAATATGACTGTGCCTTTATCAGTTGAATTGCTATAAAAGAATACTTATTTTATATTTTCTTCTGTGGTGTTTCAGGGATGGGGTCATCGCTCTCAATCGAGATAACCAGTCAACAGATGAGCACTTGCCTGATCAGAGGACTCATTTGTATGGCATTACAGTTGCTCCTCCACACTGTTATAAGGTACTTTGGCAAAGTATAACTCCTTTTAGTCTTAACAGCCAGTGCTCCACACAAAGATCTGAGCTCATCCTCATCCAGTCGGTCTGGAATGACATGAAGAAACAGAAACTAAAACAGACTAAATCCAGAAGAACTGTGGCATCTCCGAGAAGAAATTTTTAAAAACATTGAAAAGTCTTACCAACCCAAAACTTTTGAATGGTATATTTAAGTACTCAATATTTGCTCCCAATGGACTCCTCCTAGTGTAGTTTAGTAAAGTTTATGACTTCAAAAATTGCATGAAACAGATCTGAAACAGAGTGTATTTGTACGATACACCTGAAAGCACATCACGTTTACCATGTAGCAAAACGTGGGTGACCTCTTTTCAAAGAAAATAACAGAATGACATATTTCAGACATGAGCTGTCAGCTACAGGCACTAAAACAGAAAAGTGCAAGGCACCTACTGCCAAATCACTGTAGTTTTAAGTTTTCATCAGAGGCGATGAAACGCTGGTCACACCGGTACTTCAAAGCATGTCAGTTCTTTACGGACCAGAAAACAGTGTTTGTAAGTCTGGACTAGCATATAAAAGCAGGCAATTTCCTCAGTAGAAAATTAAATGTTGTCGTGATTGCCCAAACGTGGCTTTCTAAGGATTTCCGACAAATTGTGTTATAGGGAGACGCTAATGACAGAGCCAGCGTTACATGGTGCTATTTTGGGCGAGAGTTTGGAGAGCTTGTGCTGTGGGAATCGCGACCGAGACGTGGACTCAGAAGAGAGCCAATCGCAGAACCCGCAAGTCTCGACCAACGTCACCCGTCAATGCCAATGTGCAAATTTACAAACATGAAAGCGTGAATATTTTCTCAAAATAGTTTTGTAAATTTGTTTTATACCTCATTTCTTTCTACTGTACTTTTGTATGTGACTTTGTTAAAAAAAAAAAAAAATACCCTCAAGAGTTTAGTCGTGTAATTTGTATGTTTTTAAATACTCTAAAACAGTATTTTGGGGGGAAAAAAGGGCAACATTTTTAAGCGAAATTGCTTGGAACACCAAAAGTGGTCTTTTACCAACCGTACTTTTTAATCCTTTGTAAGATGTGATATTTATACCAATAAAATGTGATTGACAACTTTAATATGTCTGCTCGCATTATGTTTCAGATTTTCAAATATTTTTGGCTCTGCAGTGATTGTTTTCTTAAATTTACAGTACGCACAGTTGGATGTATAAAGCAGAACAGGTTGAATTTCTTGCTCGAGAGTAAAACAAACCCAGCCATAAAACTTTTCTGCGTTGCATTAAGGTTTATTAAGCAACAAAAACATATAATCCAACTTTTTATGGTAACCCATGCAACTTCTCATAAGTGCCTCTACATAAGGCTACAATGAAATTACATTTTGTAATAAATCTTCACTTTTTTTTTTTTATTACAGGGCAAAGCAAAATCAATGATAAAGAAAAAAAAACAGTCCAGTTTGGCATTCCCACAAAAATGTCTCAAATTTAAACAAAATACCTGTGGTGTGGCTAATGAAAACAAGCATACTTCACAGAGCACGTCTTGTGGTCTCTGCAGCGAGGTCCAGGCATGATGTTTTTATCTGCCCACCTTTCCGAGGCGGTGATCTGTCTTGGGGTCGGCGATGATGGCCTGAACTGCCACGATGGCCTCGTTGATATTGGTTTGCAACTCTCTGAGCTCCTCGATGTGAAGCAAGCGAAGAACCCTGGCTGCTTCGTTCAGAGTTGCGTCTGGAATAGGCAAACAAATACTTTGTGCTTACAATCCTTCGAACGTAAACAACATATGAACTTGAATGCAGAATGGGAACATGATGCACTTATTGTGTCCTAAAGAAACAATAGGCAAATGTGGAAAACTCCAAAACAGTTTGCAAATGCAAACCTACCTCCGGTGTCAAATCCTAAAATATGCTTGTCAAGAGCCACTGGTAAACCCTATGAAAGAACAAATAAGTTTGATATATAATTGAGTTACTAACTGATCACCAAACCAGCATATTTGAAAGGTTTCTGAAAGATCATGTGGAACTGAAGACTGGGGTGATGACTGCTGAACAGTCAACGTGGCCATCACAGACATAAGCCATTAAATAAATTAAATAACAAAAACATTTATTTGAATTTGTAATAATATTTCACAATATTACTGTTTTTTATTTGTTAAATACCTTACCTCTTTTGCTTGACTGGCCTTTGCAATAGCATCAGGGGTCAGACGTTCCTGTATCAGGATTCTAATGGCCTGTGATGACCAAAAAAAAAAACTTTAGTTTAAATGCACTGGATTTAGAATTATTTCTCATTCTATTGGCGCATTGAACCATACTTACTTTAAGCATTACCAAATAGTCATCATGTCGCTGGATTTTGAGTAGATTAGCAAGCCCCAAGACACCAGCCTTAAAATCTGGATTGTTACCTAAAGAGAGAACTCACTTCATTTCAGTCCAACACATAATTAGAAAAAAATTTTCCAATGCAAAACTGTTGCTGAACCAACCAATGAACTGGTTTAATTGCTGATGACAAAAAGCAAACCTATGAAAGCCTGTTTCCACAATGGAATTTTAAAAAGGCGTAAAAAAGAATTAAAGACCCTGTAATTTGAAATTTTAAGTTTAATCAATTTGGGGTTTTCTTACAATTATGAGGAAAATGCAGAGATATAAACTAACAGCGCAAGGACAAAAGTCAGAATTGTGAGAAAGTTGCAAATATCGTATTTAATTTTTATTCCGTGGTGGAAATTTTTTTATTGTGAAATGCAAACTCAGAATAAAAAAAAAGAATTATTAGATGTAAACTAGGAATATCTCGCAATTTTGACTTTTTTTTTTTTTAGAATTGCAAGTACTGAAAGTCTGAATTGTGAAATTAATAGTCGCTATTACTTACTGAATTTTTTTAATTCGTAGCGTAAATGTGATTCCATAGAAACCAACTACTCAGACCAAGACTGTATTAAAGAAAAAAAAAACAACAACAACAGCCGAGCCTAATATTTTCTGTTTAGTGAACCCTGTCCTCCCTTTCAGTTGACATCTGGAGCATTCTTCCAGCTGTGGGTCACTGGCTCGGTTCAGCCCACTCATTGTGGGTTGTTGAGAGAGGTGTGTGTGTAATCAGTCCGTTCAGACATGCTTGGAAAGCCACTTTAGTGCTCAAGCTGGTTTCTTTAATCAGCCTCCTCCGTTTCATAACAACAGGACTGGAGACTGGAAAGATGGTCGGGGGAGGGAATACTCACTGTCCAGATTAATTAACGGGTCTGCAGACTTTTGAACATCACTGGCCTCTGTTACAGGTTTGCAGTTTCGATATTTCTCCACTGTGGGAGGAAAAATAGCATAAGCGGTCAGTGCAAAGCAAACAAGGGGTCTCAAGTTGTCAAAATTATTTGGTAGGAAATCTAGGAACATCCTGCACTACGCATTTCTGAGGATAAATGGAATCAAGATTGTGCAATCAAATGTGTGGGACAGCTGCAAGAGTTACATGATGCTGCAAACTTTGCAAATACTGCCATCTAGTGATATGGGATTGAACATAATTGCTAGATCGCTTTCAAAGAAAGGACAGAACAGGCATGTTATAATTAGTGCTTGTCACTGCATCAACCAGGTAATAAGGTGCCCAAATAACTGCAATTTTGTGTTCATTGGCACGTAACAGAAGTGAATTTTTTAAGAGCAAATAGTTGTGTAGTGTCCTCTAATTTGCTATTGTTACACTACCATTCAGAAATTTGGAGTGTGTAAGATTTTTGAATGTTTTTGAAATAAGTTCTTATGCTCACCCAAGACTCTAAAAACAGTTAGTTAGTTAGTGAATTAATTAATGTTTTTCTATTTGAATATATTTTAAAAATGTAATTTATTCCTGTGATGACAAAGTTGAATTTCATTCATCCCATTCGATTGGGACGCGAAAATTCTATTATCATCAACGATATAAAAACAGCGGTTTAGATTCGTAAAGTGAAGTTTTAAGTGAAGTGACATGTGGCCAAGTATGGTGCTCTGCATTTAACCCATCCAAAGTGCGCACACACAGCAGTGCACACACAAATCGTGAACACACACCCGGAGCAGTGGGCAGCCATTTATGCTGCAGCGCCCGGGGAGCAGTTGGGGGTTCGGTGCCTTGCTCAAGGGCACCTCAGTCGTGGTATTGAAGGTGGGAGAGAGTGCTGTACATTCACTCCCCCCACCTACGAGACTCGAACCCACAACCTTTGGGTTACGAGTCCGACTCTAACCATTAGGCCACGATTTCCCCCTTAAAAACTCGACGTTGCCATCGTCACAACACATGATCTTAGCCAAAAGGCCGAGAAGCGATTTGATGAATAGAGTCTTTATTGGATACAGAAATCTTCTGTAACATTATAAACGTCATTACTGCCACTTTTGAGCTAATGTATAGTGCATATGTGCCGGCTGGCTCTCTAAATGTTGTATCAGCTATTAAAAGAACTATAGTAGAGATCAATAATAATCATACCATTGTCTCCATACTCAAAACGAACAGCAAGACCCAGCAGCCAGTCAACAGTCTCCTGTCTTTCATGAGCGCTGAATGGACAGTTCACATCTTGAAGGTACTGCAAACATACATGTATTTATATATTATGACAAAGGACATGATGAACTTGAGGGTATTCATTTCTTTAGGCATACATTTGAGACATGAGACATCTGAAGATAAATCTGTCTCACCTTTTCAAAATATTTAGGCCAGTCTGAGCTGGGAATATTCCTGAGATTTCCTCGCTCTTCAATTTTGTAGTGTCTGATTTTTTGATCTTCCAGCCAAACTATGAAATTTCTGAATTCAGTTTCATCTGGGTAAAGTAAAGAGCACATACGATATTAATCATATATTTGACCCTAATTTCCATCATCACTTGATAGCAACACAGCACTAAAGCATTATAACAGACTAAAGACCGATGGTACAGGGTGACTATTTCAGACAGTCAATCCAAACCTAAGTTAGTAAGACGCTTGCTTATTATTATTATTATCGTGAATGCACGTTATCAATATTGGGAGCATGAGGTGGCAACACGTCAGACACATTCCTACCTTTACAGTCAAATCCAGTTGGGTTGTGATACTCTAAAGCTGTAAGCTTTCTACGAAACATCCCTTTCAACTGCAAAACCTATTTAAAGAAGCTAACAGATGAATGATTTTGCTTGGAAAGCCACAGCCTGCTACAGCCTTCAGGGGGATACCGGAAGTATAAAAATCTTCTTCTTCTTCTTCTTTGGAATCTTTTTGGCGTATTCCGCACCATAGGCACATACCGCCACCAACTGTTTCTAATCATACATGGATGATAGTCCCGCCTTCTGTTCATGTTTTATTTTTTTATTTTTTTATTGTTAATTTTATTTCGGGCTCACCGAAGCTGTATTTCTGGATGCTGCGTGTTCAGCTCCCATGCCAAAAAACCCAGCTTGTGTGTTAACCCTATTCCTTTGCTTTATTTATTTAACTATCAAATTCGTTTATTTAATCCTGTAACGTTCTACTATAGATTTCATTCATATTCTTTGATTAATACCTTCTCTTAATCCTTTTCCTAATATCCAATTGATCTTCTTTTTTTCTTTATTATTACCATTTAAGTTCTTTATCATTTTAATTCTCTCTATATTATATTTCCGACATTTTTAATATTACATGTTCAACGGTTTCTATTACACCACATTTACCTGTAATATGTTTACCTATTTTGTTTAGTGATGCATTTAGTCCTGTGTGCCCAAATTGTAATCTATTTAAAATCACCTCATCTTTCCTACATCTTCCAAAACGGTATACTTCTTTAACTGATGAATTAATTTGATAATAAAACCTTCCTGTATCAGCTATGTCCCACTTCTTCTGCCACTCTTTTTGAATATTTGATTTTATAATTGATTTAATTTCTCCTCTTCCTAATGGGACTTCAATCTCTTTTTTGCTAACTTATCTGCTATTTCATTTCCATTGATTCCTGTGTGAACAAAATTTGCCACATTATCATCCTATTTTAGAGATATTAAATGTCGTACGTATATAATTTAAAAGTTGCTCTAATGGATTTATATGAAACCAAACTATTTAGCGCTGACATAGAGTCTGAACATATAATTACTCTACACTCTTAAAAATAAAGGTGCTTCAAAAGGTTCTTCAAGCGATGCCATAGAAGAACCATTTTTGGTTCCACAAAGAACCATTCAGTCAAAGGTTCTTTAAAGAACCATCTCTTTCTTACCTTTTTATAATCTGAAGAACCTTCTTTCGCCACAAAGACCCTTTTGTGAAACAGAAAGGTCTTCAGATGTTAAAGTCTTTATAGAACCATTTAGACAAAATGTTCTTCTATGGCATCGTGAAGCAACTTTCTTTTTAAGAGTGTACATGGATTGTCTAAATGAACGGTTTCACACCGTTCAGCCTGGTATTATGGATATACTTTTATGCACTGGAAAATTATATTAATATTTTTATATTATATTATGTTGAGTTCTTAGTTTGAAAAACAGCAAAACACTCGGTATCTAAATAAAACCAACAAAAATTTAAATTGTTGATTCTTAATTTTATAACTTTTTCCAGTTTATCTTCCACATTGCCTTTCTTTCCCCCGTGGTCACGAACGTTAAATAACTGTTATCTCTGATGTAAATTGTTGCTTTCTATGATTAATGCGTGGCCGTTTATAATAAACCAACTGTATACAACAAATAAGTTATCTCATTTATAATATTTATAATATTATAAATGGAATTGTTATAAATATTTGCTATTTAAATAATAATTGCACTTGAATAATTCCCCATTGTGTGTTGTATTTTGAACAGTTGATGTGTTTATGGCCCTGCATTCTGCCTCCTGGACACCTGGGTGCAGCAGAACAGCTCGAGCTTGTCGGGAAGCAGCAGGCGCTCGAGTCGCCTTGTTGCTTTTGGCGAAAGGCTTTGTACGTACGATACAACAGTGAAGATCGAAAGACGTTTAAAACATCAAGAGAGCGCATAAAACCCCCCGTTTGACAGCTGATATTTATCTCTTCGTAAGTATATATTTACAACTCTCTTTCAATGTAAAGCATAATTTCCTCTCTGTTCCCTCTCATATGTAGCCTGCTAGCACGCTCGCGATGCATAACGCGGGTCTGTGAGTACGATGCTGATGATCAGTAGTTTCGTCCTCAAATCTTATGATAGAACCATTATTACGCGCCCATGAGCGCACGAGATCGCTTTTTAAATTATTATTATTTTTTATAAAGATACTGGGGTGCATTATTAACATGGCGGAATAATGCAATACTTGCAGGGAGTCTGCAGCAGGCATCTCTCAATGCAGATTCACGCAGGGGAGTCAGTAAATAGCACAATAAACAATGCACGTGTGGGTTGGTTTTCATGGCAATGTTGGTGACACTAATATTGAAATAAATGGGCATATATACCGATTAGGTTCATTTTAGTTTATTTTGAGCTGTGTATGTGTTCTAGCCAGGTGTGCCTCACGCGGCCTGAAAAGTGAAGCTGCAGCAGGGTTGCCAGGTTTTCACAACAAAACCCACCCAATTGCTACTCAAAACTAGTCCAATAGCGTTTTGGGGGGTAAAATACATGTTTTTTGGTGGGGGTTTCTGGTTACATTTCGCATTTCAGGGGCAAATTCATTTTGGTTCCTTGGGGTCACCTTTCTCATGAGCTCTGCTGAGAACAGGTTGATTTTGGCCTGTCTAATTAATATTCAGGAGCCTCTCTTCTGATTGGCCTGCTGTTTTCTGAATGACGCACACCCAGACCAACCACAGGTAACTAGGGTCAGCCGACGTCACAGAGCTAGCTGGAGGCAGCCCATTAGTGATGGGAAGTTCGGATAATTTGACCGACTCGGACCTTTGAGTCTCGTTCAGCAAAACGAACGAATCTTTTTTTCGAGCCATTTCATTCATTTTAGCAAAAAATAATTAAAATGTTACATGTTACTTCCATAACACATCTACTACTTACGCAAACGTTGATCACACCTCAAACAATACAAAATGCAATAAGAAACAGAAAAGATTAATTCATTGTTTACCTGGTCTTTAGTCTATGATTAGCTCACCTCAGCTCTTATCTGATAAGTCTTTGGGTTTGGGCTTATGGGGCTGTCACGGGATGAACGAACGACTCAAACCCGAAGACTCAAAAGATGAACTAATCAATTCTCTTTCCAGCTCAGACTGCATTGGTTAACGCTTATGGGGCTGTCAATGATGAACGAACGACTCAGGAAAACCCGAAGACTCGAAACAGGTGAACTACCTGACTAATTCCAGTACAGAACCTATAAGATGTTGCGCATGCTTTTTTTGCATGCAGGATCTCTGAACGAATCACTCCCCGAGGACGACTCGTTCTTCCCGAGTCACTTAAGATTCGTTCAACATGACGAATCGTTCAAGAAAGACACCATACAGCCCCATTCAAAATAGTGCAGATTCGGCTACATAAGGAGCTTACAATATCATCTTGTTGTGATGTTGGGTTCTAGAATCGATGTAATACAGCCTCAAATTAGAAATGTGATCGCATATCTGCTGCCACTGCCAAACAAAAAAAACGACAACAGCTGTGATAGTCACAAAATGCTCGCGTTGCAGCGCCACCAATTCTTATCAGAAAGGTTCAATAAGTATTGTCTTTTGTTGTTATGGGCATGTCTAAAGATTTCTTGCCATATGTCTATGTTTATTGCATCTCACTACTATGTCGTGTATGAAATAATGTCTTTGTGCATGTGTATAAAACAACAAACTGGCTATTTATATATAATCATTTGTAATTGTTTATACATTGTTGTGATTAATTGTGGCTGGCACAATAATGTAGCTGTAAGATAGTTGCCTGTGAATTGAAATGAATACATCCTCATCATGGATCAGATAGACACGGTGAGTTTGTCACTTTAATAATACACGTTTAGATGTGATCCACTCATAGTTAACAGTCTGTCAGTCATCCATCCTTTCGAGTGAGCGGTAACGTAACAGGTCGGATCCGATGGCTTTGGGTTAAAGTTAACATGTTCAACATGTTTCAGTGTGTTGCCTCAGCAAATGGCATGGACGCAATGTTGTGGGGTTGGAAAACGGAGAGTGGGTACGGTGGACGGTCGCTCGGGGTGGTGCTGAAGGCGGTGGTGACTGTCTGTTCTGCCGTCAATTTTAGAAGTGGTTGCGGGGTGGTTGGTCTCAGACGATCTTGGAGGTGAAGTTGATGGATGTGGAGGTCCTTGGCTGGTGTGGTTACACGTGGTCTGCTGTTGTGAGGCCAGTTGAATGTACTGCCAAATTATCTGAAACGCCTTTAGAGACGGCTTATGATAGAGAAATTAACATTCAATTCACGGGCAACAGCTCTGGTGGACATTCCTGCAGTCCGCATGCCAATTGCACGCTCCCTCAAAATTTGCGACCTCTGTGGCATTGTGCTGTGTGATAAAAACTGCACATTTTAGAGTGGCCTTAAATTGTGGCCACCCTAAGGCACACCTGTGCAATAATCATGCTGTCTATCAGCATCCCCCCCCCCTTGCCACCCGCTCCCACCACCTGTTAGGTGGATGGCCAAGCACAATTATCCCGGCAAAGGAGAAGTGCTCACTAACAAATTTAGACATATTTCTGAAAAATATTTGAGAGAAATAGGCCTTTTGTACATAGAAAAAGTCTTAGATCTTGAGTTCAGCTCATGAAAAATGGGGGCAAAAACAAAAGTGTTGCGTTATAATTTTGTTCAGTGTATATATAAACAGTGTAGCATAAGTATGCACGTAGTGTGATATGTTGGAAGATTGACTCTGTCACATCATTCACAGTGATTCGTTGCAGGCGCTAAAGAGTTATTTTCATGCGAATTGCTTGTTTTGATTCTCTGACTGGTGGAGATTTATTTGCAGAATCATGGGTAATGTCGTTTTTCTTACCAGGATTTGCACTGTTAAACACGATTTAAAAAAAAATACATTGAAATAATTAGGGATGCACCGATATGAAAATTTTGGCCGATACCGATAACCGATAATTCTTTATTTTTGAAAGCCAATAACCGATATGTTGGCCGATAAATCTATATCCACATTGTTATACGTTTGGAGAGCCTGATTACAAAAAAGGTCTCAACATTAAAAGCCACATCCCAAACACTTCAAAATAAGCAGCCTAGTTTGAACGGTGTAAGTTTTAAAAATATTTTTACTCTCCCATTACCAAATTGTCATAAAAAAGTCTTACAAATAAAAAAAATAATGCATAAATAATGCAAACAAGTCACTGGATCATCATTACAGTGTAAAGAACCAAATGAAGCCCCCATAGATCAATAAAACGAAGTAGCCTCTGCACGGACAATAAGTAAATGATTTTAATTACTAAACCATATTGTTGATGAAATTAATAAGAGAAAAATACAAGTGGTTGTTGTTATTAATAATGTATCAATGATTTGGAAAAAGTAACAAATTAATACCACTGTTTTAAAAAGCAGCCGTTGAGCTGCGCGTGCTGAAGCTGAATGAGCTGGAATGAACATGGTAACTGAAGCATGGGTGGCAGTATTAACTCAAGGAAAGGCTCCTGAGATTAATATTAATACACATAAACCTAATATTACAACTATATAGGTACAAAAATGGGTAGGTATTGGTGGTATAGTAGAATGTGTGATCCTGTTGATGCACTCTCCCTATCAACGCCTGAAACACAGAAACTAAACCACAAGAAGTCACAACGTTTATGATATAATCTTTCTCATTAGAATGTTATATACAAGGGAAATTCCATCATAGTACTTATGTTTGCTGCACTGCTTTTACTGTTTGAGCGGCGTGCGCGGAGCTAAAGATGATCACCGGTAAACTGAAGCGCTCTTTTAACTTAACCAAACGCATTCTATATGAGATAAATGAGATATACATCAAATAAACACAATATTACAACGTACAATTGCACAAAAGGCTGCAAACGAACAGCGCACATCTGAAGTGTCTCTGAAGGAAATAATGCATTATTTATCAGCTTTGAGATATCGGCCAAATTTTCTTATCAGGCCGATACCGATAACAGAAAAAATGAGCATTTATCGGCCGATACCGATATGGTGGCCGATATATCGTGCATCCCTAGAAATAATGCTGGCTGATGGGTTCACAAAAGCATATACCATTGATTAACGTATCTCACGTTGCTCACAATAGGTCTGTTTGTTCTTAAAGATTTATTAGTTATTGTTAAAAAACTCTTTCCATATGGGTAAAATTAATGTCTATACAAGTGCATTTGTGCTTTGCCTAACCAGAGTTCAAATCCTTGTGGTACTTTTAATGTTAACCAATAGACAAACAGCTGTTAGAGCTACTGTTGGAGGTAAAACAACCTTCTGAAATGCTGTCAGCAGTTTAATGCTAGTTAATGTAAAACTAGTCATAAATAACATTTTCAATTGACCTACAGTTTTTCCCTCAGTAAATGTCCTACATCACATTACGGAATATAAATGGCTTGCAAAAACGATTTGCTGTTGACGTTAACCACTGTCAAAAAGTCCTTATTTGCTATACAGATTAGCATTACTTTTCCTGTTTTTTTTTATGCTGTGTTTTATTATGTGTTTTATGTTTTACAGATACACAGCTACGTCGGTGTAATTTACCATGCAAAAAACTGCAAATTTCCATTTTTATATATTCCATATAAACCCTTGCCGCTTCATTCTTCTTAACTAGTAAAATAATAATTACTTTCAATAGTTTTACATTCATTTTATTCAAAATCTATTCTCAGTAGTGTGTTCTTGACATTTTCAAGCTGCTTTGCTGTGCTAAATATTGACTACAGCATATTTTCGGTTCCAGCAGTGAACCCACGTAATGTCACAGAGATCTAAGCGTGAACATGAGGCTGAGAGTGCAGGTTTGCTGTCAGGTTCATCTGGATCTCACTGGTTTTTATATGGCATGGGAATGAATCAGCTAGGCTTCAATATAAAACTAAATATGAATAGGACTCAATCACTGAATGGATGGAGAAGTTTGAGCAGTGGCCTGGTAGTGCGAGTGCTCCGGCATGTGTTATTGTGGTATTTCTGCGGCTTGCATATATATTATTTCCTGTGTTTTCTGTCACTGTCCTTGTCAATAAAATGCTAAAAATGACTTAAGAAAAATTAAAAATCATAAGCTGTCTGTATGCTAGTGTAGTCCTACAAGTTGGCAGAATTCAACTCTAGCCTTTAAAATGTACAGTCTTAGTCTAAATATTGACGATTCATCTCACACTTGATCCAGTAAAACGGTCTACTCTCTGTTCCATGAGACACCACCTTATTTCTGATCTCTTAAACGGCATAAGCTGCTATTTTGTTGACATTCTTTTTCAATATCAAAGCTTGTGATCCATTTAATGTGCTTGTTTTAAAAAGTTGGGCAGTTCACATGTAACATGCGACTTTTTATTGTAAAACAATCTATCAACTTTGACAATTTAATGCGTACTTTTTACCGATGACCAAATGACTTAAAAATACATATTTAAGTAAATTGTGAAATACTTAATTAAATTAATAAAACATAAAAATCATTCAATTGTGGAATTTTTAATTATTCATGCATTCATAAATGCATAATGTAAAGAAGTCCATGCAATATTGTTGCTAATGTTGCAATATTGTTCATAATTAAGTCCTGCAAAGCGACACAATCTATTTTAAATTGGGATCCTTAACAAAGAGAAGCATGCAACTTTCAAGAACAATATTTAAGAGAAGGGTAAGTTTCACCACTTATTAAAATAAAGATGTAAAACTGTCATACAAACTGTCAAAGTAGATTAAATTAGATTGATTTCCCAAAAGATAATAGTGGCACAGAAATGACATACTTCACATTTAAATAGTGGAATCTACTAAATGTATATCATTGTAAATTTCTGTTAAAAAAAGCTGTTTTTCAGTCAGTTAGTCTAAAACATGAGCAGTAGAGTAAGAATAAAGAGATACAGAGAGAGAATTAACATAGCTCAACAGTGGGAGGAAATTCTGAGAAAGAGATGAAAAAGATGGTGATGATACATATAAGAGTCAGTTCATAGGGCCTTGACACTTGAAATTAACTAATTAAAATATCATAGGTCATTTTATGTAATAAAGGAAAGGACATGACGTGTGGCCAAGTATGGTGTCCCATACTCAGAATCTGTGCTCTGCATTTCACCCATCCAAGGTGACAGGACAGACAGACAGACAACAGACAGACAGACAGACAGACAGACAGACAGACAGATAGATAGACGACAGACAGACAGACAGACAGTAAAGACAACAGACAGACAGACAGACTCACTCACTCACTCACTCACTCACTCACACACACACTCACTCACTCACTCACTCACACACACTCAAACACACACACAGACAGACAGACAGAATCACTCCAACTCACTCACTCCACGCATCACTCACTCAAACAAGACAGACATGACAGACAGTCACTCACTCACTCACTCACTCACTCACTCACTCACTCACTCACTCACTCACTCACTCACTCACTCACTCACCTCTCACAGACCGAGACAGACAGTAGTGAACAAATACACACACACCGTGAACACACACCCGGAGCAGTGGGCAAAGCACTTTCGGTCATGGTTTCCACAAAAATAGAAAGCAGCACAACTGATTTCAACATAATGATAATAATGAGAAATGTATTGATACCACCAAAAAACGAAGGTGTAGATGAAAAAGTGTAGCTGTAATTTCATTGTACAAAAAAAAAAAAAGAAGTTGGAGAAAGAAAAGCATGTATTTATCTGAGGATCATTTACATGAATGTGAAATAACGTGCTAACATTTTGCCAATCTCTTTGACTTTTAAGGCCTGCATGTCCTGAATAGGTGGCCAGAGGATCCTCTTTATTGCTCACCCACTCTTGCAAACATAATTTTCACTCATTCCATGTTTGTTGCCAGTTCTGATTTTGTTTTGCTGTTTATTTGACATAAATCGAAGTTTAATGTAAATGGTACGTTTCACAGTTATATGTATAAAACAGTTTCAGTTTGCATTTAAATGTTTTTAACATTTAATCTTGACATGTTTATATTATTTTATTTCAGTTATCTTGACAACTTAATGAGTTTCTCCTCTTTTTGTGAATGTAGCATACCTTGAATTACTATTCTGTATGAAATGTTTTGTAAATAAATATGGCTCGTAAGAAAATTAAAGTCTGCATTTTTCTGTATGAGAATGTCAATTTCATGCTGCAGTCACAATGCAAGAAGTTTGTGTTATGTGCCAACTGCCCATTTGTTCCTTAAATTTTTTTATTTGCTTTTTCCAGTATGTTGATACCAAAACTAAAAATGTCACTCCTCCCATGTGTTTTGAATTCTAGAAAGTCAGCACTCTGTTAGCGGATCTGGCCAGATGGACCAGTCATCAGGTAAGAAACCAAATACCTAAATTTTACTTCAGTTTACTCCACTTGGAACTCCATTTGGTGTTTCTATTAGTCAGTTTTTATTAGTATCATCTCACATGGTGGTGTATTAAACCATCTTTGTTTTTTCCATATCCTTTAGAGCTTGAAGTCAAAACATCTGCTGATCAGGGTGAGAGCAGCAGTGGTCAGCCAGTGGATGATGAGCTCGATGGACTTCCAGTCTTTGGAACAGATGAAGATGATTGGGAAATAGACAGTAGTTTTGCTCAGAAGGCTTTGGAACAGATGGAAAAGATTTGCGATGATAAAAATGAAAGTCAAGATGGGTTGCCAGCTAGTGGTGCAGATGCAGGTGAGTTTGAAAATGAATTTACTAAGCAAACTGTCATAGGCTAAAAGGTTTCTGCAGTGATATTGGGTCTGATTGACTAAGTGTGTGTAGACACAAATTTGTGCATGAAATGTATTTGCAAAAAAAATGTAGGAACAACTGAAACCATACATATTGGGTCTGGATACATATTTATTATCCTTAAAATGGGGTTAAGAACAATTTTTTAGCAAACCAAATTTACGTGCATATACATGTGTTGTGAATTAGACAGATTGTTTTGTGACAAGTTCAGCTGTGCATATAAATACAAAGAATGCCATTGTTAGTGAATGAGACCCATTGTTATAATTATGCAGTAAAGCATTATTTGGTTTTAAAGGAAATGGTTCTTTAATGTGAGTTAGCTGTAAATCAGAATCTAGTTGACATTTTCTGGACTCTTTTAAAATTGGGATGCTTTTTGACTACAGAAGAGAACAGCTCCTCTATCAATGGATCTTTAGAGATGGATGAGGAGAGAACGAAGATTTCTGAAGACACCCCCGTGACCCCTTCATCAGACACTATTATAGGTAAAACAACATGAAATTATTCTAAATACAATTTATTTCCGTAGTTCTGCTATTTATTTCCCCTGAATAATTTACTCTGGTATAAGTTCACTGGTTTTATGAGCTGGATGCCATGTTAAGAGAATTTCAAAATGCTGTTTTTGTCCTCCTGTGTCAGATATCCAAGACGTACAGTCTGAACTTAGGATTGTGTCATCGCGAAGTGATGCTATTGTAAGTATAGGTGAAAAAAAAAACAGTGACGAGGTGTTAATAGAAATGTGCACTCAGTGGCCACTTTATTAGTTCTAAAATATTGACCCACTTTTGCTCCCTTAACATTTTAAAGGAATAGTTAACCCCCAAAAAATGAAAATCTGCTGAAAATGTATTCACCATCATGCCATCCAAGATGTAGATGAGTTTGTTTCTTCTTAGGAACAGATTTGGAGAAATTTAGCATTACATCACTTGCTCACCAGTGGATCCTCTGCAGTGAATGGGTGCCGTCAAAATGAGAGTCCAAACAGCTGATTAAAACATCACAATAATCCACAAGTAATCTTAATGTCTTGTGAAAAGCTGCATGTGTGTAAGAAACTTATATATCAGTAAGACTTTTTTCATTTCAACCCATTGTTTCCGGCAAAAATATGAGTCCATTTGAAAATAATTTCCCACACTTTTTTCCAGTGAAAAAGTCATGTCACCTGAATCACTAGAGAATATTCACAGATCAAGCACCATTTACACGTTTAAACAGTTCTAAACAAATATGTTGGTTTTTAAAGTTAAAAAGCCTTCATGATTGATCAGTCAGGATTTAGCTTTAAAACACATAATGATTGGCCTAGAGTGTGTTCTTATGTGAGTTTTATAGCTGCTTGGACTCTCATTCTGACGGCACCCATTCACTACAGAGGATCCATTGGTGAGTGAATGATGTAATGCTAAACTATAATCTTGGATGGCCGGAGAGCGGAGTAAATTTCAAGCAAATTTTCAATTTTGGGTGAACTATTCCTTCAAATTCTGCACAGCAGGATGCTGAAGGACATTTGCATTAACAAGCATATGTACAGGTGGACTCAATGAAGTGGCCGCTGAGTGTATGAGGTTGAAGGAGAAGGATTGTTTTAGTCCTATTTCACAATTTTGGCTGCTTGATAGTGTTGTTGTTCCAGTGTTAAATAGGACTGTGATGTTTAATAATAGTGTTTTTTGCAGACGGAGCCTGCTTCTGAAGACACAGACAGACAAACAAGTTACTCACCTGTAATACAAATTAAGGATGAGCCTATTGATGAAGAATATGATAAAGCATTAATGCCATCCGACATGAGCCGTATTAAACAGGAGCTTGACGGTTCTGAAAATAATGATAATGAGGTAAGATTTGGTCTTGTTCTGTGTTGTTCAATCTTTTGTGAAAACATTTATTATTACATATGTAATAAATGACTTTTGAATCATTTCAGGCCTCCTCTGCATCAGATGAACTGAGGATTAGCTCGGTTTTCTCTGTTAGTGGAAACAGCAGTGATGCAGTTTCTGGTGAGTGCATAAAGATTTCGCTTTCATCACATCACTGTTTATCATCAGCTTTACTGTTACCCTCCGTAATAACTGTGACACGAGGTCTGGGTGATATATCAGTAATTTTCAGCTTTTTGATGACGGTCGATAAATAAAGCAAATGTTTAATGAAACAACTTTCAAGAAACAAGTAAAACATGGAAAAAAAAATCACGTCATGTAATAATCAATAATATATACCTATACTGTAAAAAAAAAAAAAACTTTTATTCAGCAAGGATGTATTAAAGGGGTGGTTCATTGCGATTTCACTTTTTTAACGTTAGTTAGTGTTTAATGTTGCTGTTTGAGCATAAACACTATCTGCAAAGTTACGAAGCTGAAAGTTTAATGCAAACAGAGATATCCTCTTTTAAAATTCTGTCAGTTTAATGCCTACAAAAATGGCTGGTAGGGACTACAACGAGTTACTTCCCGGGTTCGTGACATCACAAACCCAGATAAACCCCGCCCTCGGGAAAAGGCAGCAAAAGGGGCGAGGCCATGCTGCGCTGCTTTAGAGAAGGGGAAGAGAAAACTGGAGGTGCACATAAAAATCTATTCATATATGAATCGCGATTCTGTCTTCTAACGATTCTAATGGATTCACAGGTTTAAAAATCAATGTTTAAAAGCAGCGTTCTTAATACTGTTCCTCACGTTCCCCTGCTCTGCACACGCGCTGCATCTCTCTCTCTCTCTCTCTCTTTTTCTCTCTCTCTCTATCTCTCTCTCTCTCTCTCTCTCTCTCTATCCTCTCTCTCTCTTCATTCAACTCCGACAATAAACTGTTCCAATTATACACTTATTTTAACATAGCTATGAGAAGCATTATACATACGTGCAGTTGCCGTACTGTATTAAAGCTTTAATCAGGATAAAACCGTATATTAAAAGCTAACATAAGCAGTAGCATTTACAAATAACAGCGTATATCTAAAAGTATGAGACAACAACAAACAAAAAACATAGGCCTACCATTAAAAGCCATGCTTGCACAGGTTCTGCACAATCCTCAATAATATCCTCTGCTTCTCAATCCAGCTCAAACTGATAAGCGATATTAACAACGCCATTGTTTACAATACAACCGGAGCACATTCCGCCATGGTGAGAGGCGGGACGTTTAGACGCGCACTAGAGAAGGTTTAGCCAATCACAACACACTGGGATAGCTAACCAATCAGAGCCCATCGCCTATTTCTGAGGGCGGGGCTTCATAAAAGAAGGAAAAGATCAGCCCGTTTCTCAGAGAAGGGACAGAGCTGTGTGGAATAAAGGTAAATTGTGAAAAATAATGCGGTTTTTTTTTTTTACGAAGCATTTACACATGTTAGAATGCACCCCATAAACACAAAAAACCCAGTGAACCAACTTTAAATTTATCAAAAGTGACAGTGAAGGTATTCATGATGTTACAAAATTTGATTTCTATTACAAATAAGGTGTTCATTTACCTTTTCTATTAGAATCAAAGAATCCTGAAAAGTATCATGGTTCTCCACAAAAACCATGTTTTCCTGAAAAGCAGTTTTCAGCCGTGATAAGAAATGTTACTTGAGGGATCATGTGAAACTGAAGACTGGTTATTGAAAATTACATATAGTTCATTAAATATAGCATACAGTTAAAATTGTAACAATATTTCACAATATTACTGTTTTTACTACATTTTTGATCAATTAAATGCAGCTTTAGGAATTAAGAGACAAACAAGAAACAACAATCTCATATTTCAAAAAATATTTAAAAAAACACTCTTAATTTTTCCAAAAATAGTCCGCGTATTCTTTCTAAAACATTTCAGTTCATAAAAATTTGTTTTGAATCAGTTTTTTGAAACTGGCCCTTTGAACTGATTCACAGCAATGAATCAAACTTAACTGTTGTTATTTCACACAGCATCTATGGCACCCTCCCATGCATCGTCATTCTCAGTGATGTCCCAGAACACTGCCTCACTCAGAGGAACCACTATACTTCTGCCAGCCCAAACCCAAACTCAGCTTCAGCTCCGGCTGCAGCCCAGGACCCAGATGCATTCTCAAATCCAGACTCACCCCCGAATGCAGCCGCCGATGATGCCACAAACACACCTACAGCTTCCTGCCCAGCCACCCCAGGTCCATGCTCCTCCACCCACAGTGAGGATCTGCTGCTCGGGCTGTTCTAAAATCCTCCAGAAGGGTCAAACAGCATTCCAGCGAAAAGGCTCCAACCAGCTGTTTTGCTCCACCGTGTGTCTAACTAGTTTCAGTTTACCCTCAGTTCAGTTTACCCCCATCATTGCCCCTAAGAAGACCTGCAACCTCTGCCTTAAGTGAGTTCTGATTGTTTATATACTTTGTTGTTTACTTTAAAATAAATCCATCTTAATTGTATAGATAACTGAAAAAATGTGTTAAAGGAATAGTTTACCCATAAATTGTTATTTGTTATTTACTCACCCTCATGTTGTTCCGAACACAAAAGATGTTAATCAAAAAGTTGCTCTTTTCCATATAATGAAAACATATAGGGCCAGATTTACTAAACGGGGGAAATTAAATGCATCTCCAAATTCCATAAAAGCGCCAATGTGAGTGGAAAGTTCTGCAGGTGACCTTCTGACAATGTGCAAATTAATAAAAACAGCCAGCTCATTTTCATGACCAACGTGAACTACCAAAAGCAGGACCTTAAACAATGGCATAAATACCAGTAAACTGACTACTGCAAACTTTAGTAAATCACATTGCATGATTTATGTAAATGCTCTCCTCCAAATAAATTTTGCATCTGAAAGGGAAACTCTTACAAATGCATATGCAATAAGGTCAGCTGCAACAATTTCTGCGTCCAAGCCTTTTTCACTGCGTGTTTTTAGTAAATCCTGACAGTGGTTTTTAATGCCATAAGAGAGTTTGCAATGACGTAAGCTGTGTTAGTAAATCTTACCCATAGTGATCCATAGTCATTTTGGAGGTTATATGGAATACAACAGCTGAGAAAATCTAAACAATTACTATTATGTTCCAAGGAAGAAAAATGTAAATTTGGAATGGCAAAATGGTGAATAAATAGTTTGAAAAGCTACCTTTAAAAATGTGTAAATCAATTATATAACCTTCATAATGGTTCAGATATTTGCATAATTGAATACAATTGTACAAATGGTATGTGATCATTTTTTAATATCTTTATTGTTTCAAAGGGTCATTGTCAATCTGAAGGACTTGATAACCATCCCAGTGGGCTCTATGAACACACTAAAGGAGTTCTGCAGCCTAGCTTGTCTAAATATTTATAAAGACAGATATGAAGATGCACCTCCAGATCTATATACACAATGCGGTGTGTGTAAGTTGGTCAAAGAGGTAAGGCTTAAATGATACACGTGATGTAAATTTAGACTAAATAAACATTTTGTTGCTTTGCTTTCTGCATAATTTTTTACTCCCTTATGTAAACATCTCTTCAGCCCACTGCAAGGTCATAGAACGTCAATGCAACTTGGATTCCATTCGGTTAAATGCTGTGTTTAAGACATGCACTGTTTTTCTTCGCTTTACAGATTCAGCATGAAGTGACTCATCTGGGTGCCGTGCACAAGCTGTGCAGCGATGAATGCTTTGCACGCTTCAGATCTTCCAGAAACCTCTACATGAGCTACTGTGAGAACTGTGGCAACTGTACAGCCTCAGGAAACTATCACCTGGTTCAGATAGAAGATAGTATTAAAAAGTTCTGCTGCACCGAATGCATCGCCAATTATAAACAGGTACCCCACCGTTAGACGAATGAACTTGCTGTTCTCTGCTCAAACTGTGTTTGTTATTCATGGTACGATTCGTCCATTTTTACGTCCTGTGGGATATGCAGATTTGAATTTGACTTGTCTCTCGATCCCATTTCCTCTCTGCTATAACATTGCAATCAATAAAAGTGAAGAGCCCAAACATGTTTTAAAAACAAAATAATTTTGTGGATTTAAAGCTGTTGTCTTTCTCACTGTGTTGCAGAAAAGTGGCAAGAGGCTTCACTGTCCCTACTGCCAAGATATCAAAAATATTGAACAAATGATGGAAGGGACAAACATACAGGGTGTCACAGAATTCTTCTGCTCTCAAAGATGTGTGGCCCTGAGTCAAGCATCTCCCAGTCTGACAGGTACATTTTGTGTGGTAACAGACCATGACAAATATCCTCCTCTGTGTGTCCAGGTCACATTTCACCCCAAAATCAAGAGGAAAAAACACATTTAAAAATAAATAATTTATTTTTATTTTTTTGGTCTGTTTGCTTTGATGACAATTAAGCATATTTTTACTGTAATATGAAAAAAGTCTTACTCCATGTTTTACTTCTACTTTTTTGTAATTTTCATTAGTGATTTTTTTTTATTAAAATTATTTAAACACATTATATATTATTATTATTATCAGCTTTGTTTTTAGTAAATGGAAAAAAATAATTGTACTAAAACAAAGCCTGTTGCGACTTTGAATTAAGCCAGACTTCAATTTTGAAACAAGTTTGAAATCTAATTTATTTTATAACTTTTTTTTTATTTTTTATTCTGAATCAGTTGTCCTTCAACATCTTAAAAATACTTCGTTTTAATAAAACCATAAATTATTCAAAACTATTTCGTAACTTATTTCAAAGTTAAATGAACTATTTTTTAAAATAAAATTATTTGAAATTGCATTGTTTTCACTGTTCAGTGTGTGACACATTCTTGAGATTTTGAGGTGTAGATCTTGAGGTTTTATGAGATTCACCAAAAAAGTGTTTTCTTGTACTAATCTGTCTTGCTCTGCTCTTTAGGCACCTCTTTTCCATGCACAACTTGCAAGAAGGTAGCTGTTCCTCAGTATCACCTTGCCATTTCTGATGGGTCCATCAGGAACTTCTGCTCATTAGATTGTGTGGGCAAATTCCAGGTATTGCATTCTGTCTTTATTTCCAGTATTTTTTTTTACAAATGTTTTTATAAATGTGATGTGATGGACATTATTTCTATCCACAATTATATATATGCTTCTGTTCCTTAGCAATGAAAACAATTACTAGATTATAATAGTTTGTGTTGTCTATACACCTGCTTGTTTATGGGTATAACGCTTCATCTGCTCTCTTTCCTCCACACAGTAATATTGGTCTTAGTAAATCAGATGATAATTTTTCTTTTCTTTTTTTTTATCTATAGGAGAAACTGAATGCATCTGTACCTCATAACCAGATGAACGGAAACTTACATGGACCTCAGCCTCAGAGCGCTGCACCACCTCGACCCGCCACCGACCATCTCCAGCCCACTCAAACATCATCCAGTGTTCCTGCCCCAAACCACAACCCTCTCCCACCTTTTGTACCACCATCCAATCAAAATCCAGTTTCGACTTACGTGCCGGCTCCTGGTGTGGTAAACTCACAAGACGCCCAGCTGCAATGGCCAAACAAGCCTCCCTCATCCTCTGACACAGTACGGCTGACGTGCAAGCAGTGCCAGAATCAGTTCAGCTCGAAGCCTGAGGTTATCCAGTTCAAGGTACGGCTTCCAAAATCAAGAGCAAGCGTGACAGAATCGCTGGCTGAATCACAGCCGTATTGATATTCAGAACAACAGCGCAATTGCAAATGTGATGTTGCTTTTTATACAGCATCTCTATAAGCTTCAGACAGTATTGGCCAGTTCATTATTTTGTGAAATAATTCTTTGTAGTTCTTCAAAAACATTGTTAAAAAAAACTTTCTCTTTTTTTAGGGTCATGCAGGGTTGTTTTGTTCTCGAGCATGTTGCGACAAGTATAAGAGGGAAAGCAATGTGAAAGCTTTGTGCGAATACTGCAAAATAGAGAAAGTGGTCAAAGACATCATCACATATGAAAAGCAGCCGAGACCTTTCTGCTGTGAAGGTTTGTGAAATTTCTTTAATTGATTCTTATATCAGTGGTTCTTTATGGAGCCCCCACACATGACATGTGGGAAAAAAGAATTGTATATCATGGCCACAAATTAAGAACTGGTTCCTTAATTTACTTGTTTGTTCCCTCGTTTTTGTAAATCGTGGCCACAATTTCCTAATTTGTTCCCTCATTTTAGTTCAGTCAAAACGAGGGAAGAATTGGTAAATTATGGCAACATTTTACTACAGCGTGGGAAAGAATTAGTCAATTGTGGCCATAATTGAACAAAAATAAGGGAATTAATTTGTATGAACGAATTCTTAATTCGTGACCACGATATACATTTATATATTTTTTTGTGTCATGTGCATGGTGCTGTAGTTCTTAAACTAGCTCAAGTGATCTTTATTGTTTTGCTTCTTATTATGCTTATGCAGTTCGCATTAGTATTATTAAATTTCATTCTACACTTTCATTTACATGCTTAAGAGTATACAATTGAGTTCATGTTTAGAGTGGCCAATTGATATATAATGTAAAATCTTGAAGAAAAACAAGTCGAGGACTTTTCTAAATAATGGTTGGTGTTTATGCCTCACTTTTCCACATACATTTACTTGCCTTTCATTAATTATTTCTTGTTTTATAGGTTGTAAACTGCTTTTTAAACACGACCTTGCCAAACGACATGGAGGTCAATGCAGGGTTTGTGCCTACTGTCAAAACATGACCCACAAAACCATTCAGAATTTCTTTGGGGGCAAACTTGAGGAGTTTTGCAAAGAGGAGTGCATGTCTCTCTACACAGTGCTCTTTTATGAGGTTAGAGATAAAAAAAAAATTTTTTTTTAGCTGTAGCTATTCTTTATTTCTTCAAGAAAGCCTTACAATCATCTCTTTGGTTTGGGTTAAATTATATTGCGAACTGATCGTCAGTGTTTGCTTTTGTATGCAATATATACACGGTTGAATTCTTTATAGCCACTTTTAATTGTTTCTCATTTTTGCTTCATTTCTGCATGAATTTATATCAGATGGCCAAGTGTCATGGCTGTAAGAATCAGGGCTCACTAAAGGAAAGCCTCGTCTGGGATGGAACAACAAGACACTTCTGTAACCTGTCCTGTTTGCTGCAGTTCTGTTCAAAGTGCATTGCCCCTCATCAGCCAGCAAGCAACGGTACGTCACCATGTAGTTCTATAAAACCGTATAGTAGAGCTACCAGTTGACATTAACACATTTATTTATTTAGCAAAGTGAAACCTTTTGATAAAGACCTGCAGTGCAGTGTTCCTACTGTAAAATGTAATTATCAAAACTGATTTTATTATGAGAAGGACTCACTCTTGTTGCTTCATGATTGAAGGTACTGTGTCTAACACTACTACAGTCCAAGCTCCATTATCTCTGTCGAAAGACATGCCTGTCATTGGTGGTGTGGTGTCGCTGGCCTCCACATTACCTGGAAATACTGCTCTCACAGGTATTCAGCTGTCATGCCGTGTGTCTTTAAATGGAATCAAACTGCAAAATCATTTCATTTGTTTTAATTTTATAAATTTTCTTTGCAGGAGCTCTACCTACCTCAAATGCCAGCTCAAAAAACATGGGTGAAGTAAGTACTGATGCACACATACTTTGTGTTACAAAGGGTTGTATAAAGTACACGCTACTGTTCAAAAGTTTAGTTTTTTACTTTTCAGCAAGGATCAGTGTTGGGCAGTAACGCATTACTTAGTAACGCGTTACTGTAATTTGATTACTTTTTTAGTAACGGAGTAATTTAACGCGTTATTATTTTCAAAATAGTAATTAGAGTATAGTTACAAGCCAAAGTCTCTATACGTTACTGCCGCGTTACATTGCTTACAGAATGCAGTGTTTTATAATCTAGAGATTTTAAAAAGGATGTAGCACACGCACTGTAGAGTCAAGTGCCAGTGGATTAGAGACCTGCTCCCGCGAGACCCGACACCCGACGCAACCGAGTGTGGCACGGTACAAGATGGGCGTGTGCTGGTGCGGGCGGGTAGAAACTTGTGTGTGTGTGTGTGTGTGTGTGTGTGTGTGCGTGTGCGTGTGCGTGAGAATAAATGATTCGCGGGAATCCCGCAAAATAGAAATATCTAAACATAAAATATCTAAAACAAATAAATTGTTTTCATCTATTGCACAAAAGCAACATGAACTAATAAATATAAACGATTAACAGGTGCAAGCGTATGCAGAGCTTCTATTTAGGCTATAACACGTGCAGCCGCTTGCTTTAGTTAAAAATAACAGTGTTCTGTGAATGTTGATGCTTTAATAACAAATATTTATCGGGAGTGTGTATTCTGGGATTTCATAAATTTCATGGAGAAACGTAACGTAACTAGTAATGTAACTAATTATTATTATTCCAAAAGTAATCAGAACAGTAACTTGATTACTATTAAAAGGAGTAATAAGGAAATTTGATTACATTTTCAGAGTAACTTGCCCACACCTGGCATGAGCCATTTTAATTTTAAATGTAAAGATATTTCTAATGTTACAAAAGCAGCACAACTGTTTTAATTCATTTGTTACATTTATAAGGCACTTTTCTCGACACTCAATGCACTTTTCACATTTTTGAAGGAGGAAATATACTCATAGTTTTCATAATAAATGTTACTTGTTACTTGATCAGCAAATCGCATATAGAAGATCACGTGACACTGAAGACTGGAGTAATGGGTTGCTGAAAATTCAGCTTTGCCATCCAAGGATAATTTACAATTTAGTATATTTTAAAATAGAAAACAGTTATTTTGAATTGTTAATGATATCAGTGCATTTTTGATTAAATATTCGAAACTAGAAACTCCCCAAACTTTTGAATGGTTGTGAATGTAAAGATGCATTTATCAAAGGTTACTGAAATAAAAGTTAAAGTAACCAAGTAGAAAAAGTTTTTACACTTACAGAATAAATAAAACAAAATTCAAATAAAACAAATAAAGGTGTTTGATATTTTCATTTTTGATTAAGTTTAGGTATTGCTATTGGCTACTGAGATTACTAGAATTTCCATAATGTGCTTCTTTTTGCCAAAATGTGAATTTTCAACCCTTTAAATGTAATTATTTTTCTAATAGGCCAGCACACAAACCGATGCTGCAGTGGCTGGTATTCCATATCGGAGAATGTTGAAGAACAAAGCTCTCATGTGCAGACCTATTACTGAAGAGCAAGGCGTCCAGTGTCAGCCTGAGCCCCCAATACCTCCAAATTTGTATGAAACAGGTTGGCCTTCCTCACTTTTACTATCACGCCTGCCAGAAGTCATTATGCCATACAATCATAAGCAGTACAAAATATGTTTTAATGAAATATTGCATTTACACTTTCTCCGTCCTCAGTGGTTGATGAAAACGGAGAGACGGTGAAGCTGGTGCCAGTCCCGGTGCCCATTCCAGTGCCAGTCTACATCCCAGTGCCAATGCATCTTTATACCCAGTACACACCATTTCCACTGGGCCTACCTCTACCGGTATGTCATCTTATCTCAAATTATTCTGTGCTATAGTTTAAAGCTCATCTTGAATCATTTTGTACTGTTACCACCCAGGTGCCTGTTCCCATGGTCATCCCTGGATCTCAAGAAGCTGCCGAACAGAAAGACACTAAATGTAGCCTGCCTGCGCAGAGCTCAGTAGAAGACGATGAAGTGGAGAAGGGAAAAGACAAGCCTGCATCACACGGTACATAAACATTTTATTTCTATTGGACCTTTTGCTTATCCAGACATTTCTATCCAAATAAACTCCTTAAGTACTTCAGTATTTGATTGTATTGCACTTATCGTCTTGCTCAGACCAGGGCAGCACTTACAGTGGTGATCTGGAGTCAGAGGCCAGATCAACACCCTTCAGCTGGGCAGATGCTGAGGATCCTGGAACCAGCGTGAAGCCACTGGTGCCATCGACGGAACTAGAGGAGCCTGTAGCTGCTCCGACCACATCTTTGTCATCAGAGCAACCAGACCTGGAAAACGATTTTCCTCGCTGTAAGTTAAGATTTAAGAAATGTGTTCATTGATTCAAATATTTAGTTGCAATTAATCTCAATTATGTTTTTCTTTAGTTAAAGGCACAATATGTAATTTTCGCCGCTGGAGTGCGTGTATTCAAAATAAACAAAGAGACAAAGGCGTAGTTTGATGACGCGTGACGGGGGGGAATCATGGCGTTGTCGGTTCCTCCCCACACCGATGCAATCCGACTGGACCGGCAAAATCAATGTTCAGGGGCTGAACTAATTATTTTATTAATACCGAGTATAATGACAGGGTGATGCTGAAAGCCTTCGAAGGCAAACGCGGCTGCTGAACGAGTGGTGACCACGGCTCGAAAGCATGCCACAGTCGACCACTTCCGCTCCTTCCGGTCGTGCGTATGTGGGGGGATAAAGCAGCGCTGTTTTATCATACTAGATACATTTGAAAGTTCTGTTATAAAGCTACTCAGTGCGGTCGTCACCGGTCTATTAAAACGCAAAACATATTAAAGCGTCTTTGGTGTTTCGAGGGGTTATGACGTCATTGGCAGGCGACACTATAGACACGCTCCGTGTGATTAGTTAAAATTGCTTATTTCTCTGGAGTTAAACATTCTTCTAAACATTTGGGATAATGCAAGTACACAAGTCAACAAAATATATAACACTTTTCTAGTGATTTTTGGATATTTTAATAAAAAAATCGTACATATTGTGCCTTTAAACATGCCAACATCTTTGTGTTTTTTGTCGATTTTTCTCGAAACATATCGACTTAACTTGGTGCTAACTTAAAAAATGTTTTTGTCATTTTTCAAGCACTGTATGGACTTAAGGTCATTGCACACTGAGTCCGAAATTTTCGTCCAACTACAACCTCACATCAATTACGTTTACACACTCCCTCTGAACCTCTGAAACTTTTCCGTCTTTACAAAAAAAAAAAAAAAAAAGATTTGTGTTTTTTGAAGAGTTTTTTGACAATTCAAGCCACCCTTACAAGCGAAACAGCCAAATCCATATGGGTCTGACAAGTGTGATCCACATCGTCTCAGCAGCACAAAGCCCTGTAATTCCTTGTCCACTTGAGTTCTAGAAATTGGTGGTCTCTTTTTAATATGTCTCCCCAGGTCGCTAGCAAAGCATCAAACTGAGCCACTAGCTATGTTTCCATCCAAAGATTAGAATTAAACTCAAAACTGGAGTATCGCATAAAACATTTGCAAATAAAGCAAAGAGAACAAAATCATCACTTCTTGGTAAACTGCCACTAAATATCACTTAAGAAAACTAGGAAGAAGCCCCCCGCACATAGAATTTTCATATATGTGACCCTGGACACAAAACCAGTCTTAAGTCGCTGGTGTATATTTGTAGCAATAGTCAAAAATACATTGTATGGGTCAGAATTATCAATTTTTTTTTGTCAAAAATCATTAGGATATTAAGTAGAGATCATGTTCCATAAAGATATTTTGTGAATTCCTACTGTAAATATATTAAAAATTAATTTTTGATTATTAATATGCATTGCTAAGAACTTCATTTGGAAACTTTAAAGGTGATTTTCTCAATATAAAATTGTTTTTGCACCCTCAGATTCCAGATTTCCAAATAGTTGCATATCGGCCAAATATTGTCCTATCCTAACAAACCCTACATCAAGGGAAGCTTATTTTTATTCGCTTTTTCAGATGATGTTATCTCTATTTCGAAAAATTGACCCTATGACTGTTTTTGTGGGTCCAGGATGCCATATGATAAATTCCTGCCGCCTCAGAGTGAGCAGACTAAACACATGCGTCCTTGCTTCGAGGATGCTGCTGTTTGTTACGCATTTCTTGGAGGCAATTATACAGAAATACGTTGACGACAGACTTTGCTCGGACATTTAAAAATGACCATAACAACATTTCAGATGCAATGGAACGAGATCGGTCCGCTGGTTAGTCAAGTTATCCCGTCCCATAGCGCAAAGTCACATGACTTTTTTTGATGTGCATGGTGGAATTTATTCGGTAAATGTGTTTCTATTGTAGTTTATGCACATTTTTTTCTTATCGGATAAAAAGTTTATCTTACTCAATTGTGCGCATAAGTTTTTTTTTTTATGTGCGTTTTTAGAATTTATGCGCATCTTGGCGTTTCCATCCAACGTTTTTTTTTTTTAAATGCGATATTCCAAAATGTGCATAAAAATAGGCCTGACATCTTAAAGTAAAGTTGGAATCGCTCGGGATAATCCTGCAGCCCCTTAATAAGGAGGTGGAACACTCCTTCCCCTCTACGCTATCTCAGGATTGGATGGACCCAATATTCCCTCTTTCTTTTTAAATCATCCTCAACTGCTTGAAGACTCCATTTTGTATTGTTTTGTGAATTTTTTCACAACGATTTAATAAGCATCGGACTCTGTGTGCAAGGTTTCTGTGCATGACGAATTTCTAGGATGACGAACATGGAAAAAAAAAATGCATACGAAAATATCGGACTCCGTGTGCAAGGACCTTAGGCTTTAATTTATCGCATGTTCTAATGCCCTTTTTTATTCATGTTTAAACAAATGTGGGTAATATTTCATTCTTGATGAGTTATGATGATAATTCATTAAAAAACAAGTGATATTTCTGGAATGCTACTAATACGCGAGTCAATGACATTACTTATTTTTGATCTCTTGCGTTAAAACACTATTTTAACAGATTTTGTGCTTTTGTAATGTGTAAGATCTCTCAAAATTATGACACGCGTTACGTCATTTCACAGCAACAGCTGACCCTGGATCAGCTAAAGAGAACAGACTGGTATTGACGCTGAAGAGACGTAAAAGGGGCAGAGACGGCCACCCTCCCAGAAAAAGGGTATGTAATCTGACAGAATCAGATTCCTGGCTTTTTGAGGAGACATTTGTCACGAGCGACAGAACGACAGAGAATGGAGAAGAGTCTTTTCACAGTTTGGAAGGTTGAAGTGGGTTGTTTCCCAACTTTTAGATGTATGAAATGTTTCCAAAATCTCTTGTCCAATTAGGAAGTCTGCCAAGTGAAAGGTTAAACGTCTTAAATGTCTTGTTTTTTTTACTTGAATTGATTATCATAATGGTTCTGAAAGTGTGTGGTTTAGAAGTTGATCAATATATATTTAGGAGCACACCGACTTCAGAGAGACTATTTCTTTCTCGAAAGCTTAGTTTAAAAAAAAAAAAAGAAAAGATTTTTAACATTTAAGATCATGTGGCTGTATCTGTTGTCAAAGACTGTTAATTGCTCCAAAACATTTGTATTATTTCTTGCATTGTGTCATATTGGTAGTTTACATTTTTGACTGGTCATTTTAAAAATGATTTAGGCATGACAGATAATAGGTATTGAAGTTTTCCATTTGTCAATGGCAAATCACAAGGCTGTTTTGCTGTTCTTTTATAGAGTTTTTGTTGTACATAGAGAAGTTGTGGAAAGTTATATAGAGATATGTACCTTTGGTTATCCAATACATTGTGCTATAAACTATTCAAGGTCACAAGGAGATGAACAAATGGAATTGCTGTTGTTGAAAATTGGGCTAATTTGTGGACTCTTCTGGGCATGATCAAAAAAATGTCAAATGTTGTGGACCATTTAATAAACATGAAATCAATCAGAGGAATCTGTGTACATCTGTCTAGATGAATTCAATAAAAATTTTAATTTAATAAATAATGTCACTGTTATCCCTGGAAATAAGCAGTATTGTTCATGCCATATTGGCTGAACGAAAAATGAATCGAAAAGCTCGAAGAAAAATATGAATCCAGCCCTGGTTTTGGATGTGCTATGAAACAAAAATGAAGTTAAATGAAAGTCTTCATTAAACTGATAGTTCACCAAAAAATTACAATTCTGTCATGAATGACATTTCCTCCATGTAATTCTTAACCTGTACGATTTCTTTCTTCTGTGAAACAGATGAACTCTAATAACATTTCATTTGTGGGTGATCCATTCCTTTTAACACTTCTTATTCAGATGTGTCATGTGCTGAAATTACACATGTAGATGTCATAGTCCCATCATCCCCTACAGACCGTCGCTCATTACAGAGCTTTACTAGAAATAAAACTCCTCCTTTTTCAAAGCTTACAATACCGGCTCCAATTTCTGTATGAGCTTAGCTTAATCTGTGAAGACTTGGTCATTTTTTTTTTTAATTCTCATTTCATGGACTTGGTACCCCACGAGTAGAAATTAGCAGAGACAAAATTGAAATGTGAAAGATTTGATACATCACATCCAATCCCCGAATTCGAAGATTTGATGATCTCTATGAGGACTCTTGAAAAGGGTATTTTCAGAAAAAAAACGTTATGGAAAATGTGGTTCAAAAGTTGTAAATTTGAAGTGTCAGTATCGCTAGAGAGGAGTTGATAGAGACCTCAGAACTGCCACCAGAAATCTTCAGGAACATTTTTATCCTGACAGGAAAGGAAAGAAAAGAAAAGGGTGCAGTGAGAAGTGTGATGCTGTCAGATGGCATTTGGAAGGTTTGTTTCCCTCCGGAGGGAACCTGGCAAATAGGACTGTCTAGCTTGTTTAAAGTGTGAAGCAGAGGCTGTTTAGAAAAGAATGCTGAAAGATACCAAGAACTTTGTACATAACACCACGCAGCCAAATACAATGAGACTGAATGCAGGCCGGATGGGGACAGAAGGAGATGATGATGGAGGAGTGGTTGCCATGGAGGCTGCTGCAGTTGAAGAGAGTCGCCATAAAAGGAGATGAATGTGTCGGCATCTGTCAAAATGTGTTTTTTTTTTTTTTTTTTTTTTACACAGTCTGAAGTGTCTGCGCCTGCTTTACTAGAATTGAATGTTATCGTTTGTGTCACTTACTCTTGAGGCATTATCTTTCTTTGGCTTCATTCATTCCAATACATTTGATGTATTTGTTTATTGATATATTTATTATTTCTAGAGAGGATGTAGTGCCTTTGTTTATATTATCATCATTATAATTATATTGTTATTACTTATATTATCATTGTAGCGTTCACATTTTTGCCAGTGAAATACTTGCTGCCTCTGATAGGGGGGAAAATTGTTTCTTTTTCTTTTTCTTTTTTTTTATAAATGAGAAAGTGAAATGTACAGTAATTATGGGTCATTGTATTAACCTGAAATGGTTTATTTTTCACTAATTACTGGTTCACTGTGCATGTACCCTGATTATTACATAACTACTTACCGATTAAGTAAATAAATAGACATAAAATATTGATTGGAGTTGATTTGATTGGAGTTTTTGTTCTCTTGCTTGTAGACGAGCTTCAAGCTTCCTAATCATCCTAATAACAAGATGCACGCTAAAACAATATTAATTAATAATATTACTTAGGGCTGCACGATTGACAAAAATCATAATTGTTGATTATTCCCTTGAAATTGTAATTACGATTATCACAATTTACATTAAATTATGTTTATACCATTGTTTGATGCAACTGCATGCCATAATTTTATATGAAAATAAACAAGCCGAAAACACTAACTGAAAAAACTTTAGTGCTTTTCTATAGTATTAAGCCTCAAATGTCAAATATACATCGGATTGGTTTCTTTAAATTATAAAAGTAAAAATATGAATGGTATAATGTTATACTTAAACTAAAACAATGGAAAAACCCTTAAGATAACATGTAGAAAGAAAAAAAACATCTTAAAGGAACACTCCACTATTTTTGAAAATAGGCTTATTTTCCAACTCCCCTAGAGTTAAACAGTTGATTTCTAATGTTTTCTAATCCATTCAGCCGATCTCCTGGTCTGGCAGTAGCACTTTTAGCTTAGCTTAGCATAGATCATTGAATCTGATTAGACCGTTAGCATCTCACTCAAAAATAACCAAAGAGTTTTTATATTTTTCCTATTTTAAAACTTGATTCTTCTGTAGTTACATCGTGTACTAAGGCTGACGGAAAATGAAAAGTTGCTATTTCCTAGGCCGATATGGCTAGGAACTATACTCTCATTCCGGCGTAATAATCAAGGAACTTTGCTGCCGCACCATGGGTGCAGCAGGCGCAATGATATTACGCAGCTCCTGAAAATAGGCTTATTGGAAATTACCTAGCTGGGACTATTTTCAGGCGATGTAACTACAGATAAGTCACGTTTTAAATGGGAAAAATTTAGAAACTCTTTGGTCATTTTTGAGCGAGATGCTAACGGTCTAATCAGATTCAATGATCTATGCTAAGCTAAACTAAAAGTGCTACCGCCAGACCCGGAGATCGGCTGAATGGATTCGAAAACGGTTAAAACTCAACTGTTTAACTCTAGGGGATTTGGAAAATGAGCCTATTTTCAAAAAAAAAAAGTGGAGTGTTCCTTTAAACATGCAGAATAACCTAAGTGCTTATTGCGATTAAGTGGCCGCTTTTTACGATTACCGTAATTGTGGGCGTCCCATACTTGTCATCCCGCGATAGAAATTCGCATTAATTGTGGCCGCCCTAATATTACTATAATCGTTAGAATATGTTACGTTTTCTATGGCCTAGTCAGCTATCATTTTTATCTACAATGTAATTTATCTGCCTCTATTTTAAAAATATAGTATCTGTTAATGTTTTAAATTAGCTTTTATTTTTACCTTTTCATTCAAGTTTTAGTAATTTTGTATTTTTTATTACTTTTTAATAACGTTTTTAAATATTTATGTATATAAATATTAAAAAACGTTATTAAAAGTAATAAAAAACTAAAATACTATATATATATATATTTTTTTTTTTTACTTTTAGTAATTTTAGCACTCAGACTTATTCTTTTACTAACTATCCCAAACCCACGAAATGGCATATTTTCAGATATTGTGTACTCCATTAATCTTAAGAAGTTCACTTTCAAAAAGATTGTCTAGTAATAAAAAGGGTGTTTTGTGTCTCGTTCAGGGTCGTAAGCGATCTGGCACCGATACGTCGGGTGGTGTTTGGCTCAGTGCCTCCAGCACAAAGCTCAACCAAATGTACGGAGTCGAAGCCTGGGCCAGCTGGGTGAGAATGAAAACAGGACAGAGCGAACAGGAGCAGCAGTCCCGTAAGTTCACACATATGGGTCAGAACATGGAGTTGCTACCTCTCCGTCTGCTTCATGACTCACGCAGCGTGTGTCGTTAGTAAAGGTCACCGTCACAGTTTGTGTGTGACATTGCGCTGACCCACCATGTGTCTTAGCAACTTTTTCTTCTCCCACTGTGTTTTATTCAGGAGGCTCCATGACTATGAAGGAGAATGTGTTGCAGTGCACTTCTGCGGATCTCAGTTATGGTCTGTGCCGTTTCATCAAGGAGGTCCGCAGGCCGAACGGCGAGCCTTATGAACCCGATAGCATCTACTACCTGTGCCTGGGCATTCAGCAGGTTTGACCTTAAAAATAAATCATTTGCCCCTAAATCCAGCTTGATCCTTTACTACACATTTGCTTCAGATAAATGTAATTACATGTAGGGCTGTCAAAAAAAAATTTGAATTTCGAATATTCGTCAAATAAATAAAAAAATCCACATTTAAACATCCGAATTTAAGGTCTGCCTCAGCCGTCAGGCAGCCTTATCAGTGGCGCACGAGATGCAATGACGATGTATGAGTGTCATTGATTGCATTTGAATGCTTTTGTTAGCCTATCCCAGGGGTGGCGAACGTCGGTCCTGGAGAGCCGCGAGCCCTTCAGAGTTTGCGTCAATTAGCTTCAACCCTATAAACACCTGAACAAGCTAATCAAGGTCTGAAAAGTTACTAGGAAGCTACAGGCAGGTGAGTTTTAATTAGGGTTGGAGCTGTACTCTGCAAGGCTGCGGCTCTCCAGGACCGGAGTTCGCCACTGCTGGCCTATCCAGTTGAACCCACTACATGCAGTGCTGCTACGTTGTTCATTCATATATTGCGGAAAACGAGAGCATCAGTGTGGAGAAGTTGTTGTTTACGTCAAAACTGAAACCAAGCCGTTCACACAGAATGCATATTTATCACATTTTCTAGAGGGACATCTATCAGCATTGCACTCGCATCTCGCAGAGAGCGACATGTTTAGAAAGCCATGTAAAATTAATGCAAGTTCAACTTTTAAAAAACATGTCTAAAGACGTTATGGCGGTTTTCCCCATCCCACTGTATCTCATGTTTTTAAATGAAGAAAGTAGCCTACTCTTTGTGATTGGTTTTCGGTCCTTTGTATTAAACTATACATACAGTACATGCATGGTGCTGTTTTTTTTCTGTTTAATCAACTTTATTAATTATATATGGTTAGATAGTCGTGTATTTTTTACCTTAAGATTGAAGAAACGTTTCATACTATTTTCTCAGATGGCCCGCTTGTGGAACTCAGAGAGACGCCAAAGCTTTACATGGGGGGCTGTACTCATTTTTCTCCCTTTTTCTTTTTTTTTTTTCGCCCCTAACTGAAATTATGCCTTCGAATATGAATTCGAATTTTGATTATATTTAAGTAGAAAATTCGAATACATTTTTTCAGTCATTTTGACAGCCCTAATTACATGTAATTATTTTATTTTGAAAATATTTTTTTTTCCTTTTTTGATATTGCATTATGTTCTAATAAGCATTTTCAATGACGTCTTCCGTCTTCACTCAATTTTTAGTGCCTGCTTGAAAATGAGCGTCTTGAAAATATCTTCACGGATTCACTTTACAGTCAGTTCATCACTGACATCACCACACTGCTGAAGGACTGGGGAAATTCATTGCCTCCTGGAGGTAAATGTGCTTTTCAAGATTTCCTCATTTTTGTTACATGCTTAAAAAAAATCATAATTGTGACCCTGTCTGTGAAATCCAGGCTAAAGTCTCAAAATGTAATTATGAGATAACCAGCATCAAAGTTTGAATTCAACCATTAATTTCACTATGATTACAATCTTTGACATGGCCTTACTGAGTCAATATTAAAGATATAAATGTTGTATTTTCACAGAATGTTCTTTTCCTTATGAAAGATGATTTTTGTAGAAAACAGTAAATCACAAAAAAATTACTTAACAGGCAGGGTCACAATTTATTATCAGAAATAGTGCCTATTCAAAAAAAAACAAACCCCCAAAAATTTTGACTAACTTATGAGCCCATGTTAACAGCTTAATAAATTAAATGGCAGTTCTGGGCACATCGTCCGAAAGCTTATGTGTTATTGTTCAGAGATATTTTCAGCATTAATACCCACAACCTTTACTTATTTGTATGCACACGAGCATATGTGTGTCTTAACTGTTTACATGGAAAGCTGATTAGCTTAATACCTTGAAATGTCATGCATTACTCCAAATAAAAATGTTTTAAATTGCATTTTTGTAATAATATTGTCGTGCACGGTTTGACATCATTTCAATTGAGAGACTAAATTGAATATTTTTACTTTCAAAACAAACATATCTATTATTTTTACATATACTACTGAACTCCGTGTTTAAGTTTAGTGTCATTGAATTTTATTACGTTTGTATCAATCATATTGATTTAGAGTTTTTTATTTATAGATTTTTTTCTTTGTCATTTTATTGTTTTTATTTCTGTTTTAGTTGTTTTACTACATCAAATTAAACTAAATGAAAAATGTTTTCTTGGCAACAGGCTGAAATCAGCCTTTTTCTTTAAGTATATCTATAATAACCCTGAAACTGAACTGAAATTGACTAGTAAAAAATATAAAAACTATGACTAGTTAAAAGGTGTTCATAAAAAACGACCTACTTTTTTAAACTGATGAAAAGTGACAGTAAAGACATTTATCAGCTAAAAACATTTTCTATTCACATATGCGGTCTTTATATTTATCAAAGAATGTTCACCCGCAAAGCTTTACTGTTTTCTCCACAAAAATTACCAACGTTTCAACCTATGATGATAAGAAATGGTACTTGAGCACCAAATCAGCACATTAGAATGATTTCTGAAATATCATGTGACAAGACCGGAGTAATAGCTGCTGAAAATGCTGCTTTGACATCACAGGAATAAATTACAATTCAAAATATATTAACATAGAAAACAGTTGTTTTAAATTGTAATGATATTTTACAATATTACTGTATTTACTGAATTTTGATCAAATAAATGCAGCCTTGAAAAACAGTTTAAAAATCTAACCAACCCCAAACTTTTTTTGTCCCTGATACAAGATTTAAAAACTCACTCTGGTTGTGAATAGACTTTTAAGGCGATCATGATCTGTTTTTCTGTTTCTTCAGGATATATACACTCACGGGTTGAGGAAGAGTACCTTTGGGAATGCAAGCAGCTGGGCGCTCTTTCTCCTATTGTTCTGCTCAACACGCTGCTGTTTTTTGGAGCCAAGTTGCTCAACCTCAAAACGATTGAAGAGCATCGACGCCTTGCGTTCTCCAATGTCTCCCACTGCTCAAAGACCACTAAAAATGGCATGACCGCTTATCTTTGCTTCAGACTACCTAGCAAGGAAGAGGAAAAGGACAAAAAAGGTGAGGGCTGTGTTGAAGATGCAATGACCACATGGTGTTTAAATCTTTCCAGAGCTTCTAGTCACGAGAGCGTGCATCTGTGCTCATAATATTTCTTGATTTGTGTTAATTGAACATCAAGCACCAGCTGGTAAAAGGAGGAGAGAGGAAGAGACGGTGGAAGAGGAGTTTTTGGAGATGCCTGAGAATGTGGAGAACCCTTTACGCTGTCCTGTCAGACTCTACGAGTTTTATCTCTCGAAATGGTGAGTGTTATTTTAAAGGGTTAGTTCACTCAGAAATGCAGTGAAAGCGGATGGTTCTTTTACTGCCAAAATTGTCCTTCATCTGTGAAACATTTTTTTGTTGTGAACTAAAACTAAAGCTACTAAAAATAGAGTGGCACATTTTAGAGTGGCCTTTTATTGTGGCCAGCCTAAGGCACACCTTTGCAATAATCCTGCTGTCTAATCAGCATCTTGATATGCCACACCTGTGAGGTGGATGGATTATCTCGGCAAAGGAGAAGTGCTCACTAACACAGATTTAGACAGATTTGTTAACAATATTTGAGAGAAATAGGCCTTTTGTGTACATAGAAAAAGTCTTAGATCTTTGAGTTCAGCTCATGAAAAATGGGGGCAAAAACAAAAGTGTTGTGTTTATAATTTTGTTCAGTGTATTTGTTTGCTTGGATTTTCTACCTTCCATTTCATTGTGTTTCACAGAAGAATGAAAATAACACTCATTTGAAATTTTGGAGTGAACTATTCACTTACTGTATTTATTACTCACTTCTCCCGACGTTCCTCTTCAACACGGGCCCTTACTCACTTCTCTCACGTTTTTGGGAGACTGGATTTGAATTATGCAAATGCTTGAATGATGCAGCTTGAGTTTTGCACACAAAATGAGCTTCATTCAAATTGCTCTTGCTTGAAGGAGAAGTGAACTTTTTCTGGTGCTTTTAGTAACAAGACTTTATAATGTTCATTCTCTTGTATATCCACAGCTCAAACTCTGTGAAGCAGCGTCCAGATCTTTTCTACCTGCAGCCCGAGGCCTCCTGTCACCCCAGCAGCCCTGTGTGGTACTCAGCCCAGCCACTGGATAGCACCATGATGGAGAGCATGCTCACACGTATCCTAGCTATACGGGACATTCACCTGGACTCTAAACATCAGCAAAAGTACCTAGACTCATCAGATGAGGAAAGCTCTTAATGAAAACCTACAAACTTTGAGATCTTGCTTTAAAAAAGAGCTCAAAAAAAAAAAACATCATGAGACATTTAATGACATCTACATATTGCTTTTATTCAGGCGGGAATGGACTAAAAAAACTGAAATGAATGAAACTGAAATTGTGCACAAGCTGAACAGACATTCCTTTAAGTCATTTATTCTATCATGAATGTTACAGAAAATGAAATTTGGAGGGAATTGTTTGGTTTTTAGTCACAGTAGGTATTGTTTCTCAGTATTTAGTATTATTTAGTGAAAGCTTTTAAAGTTTAAACATTCATCATGTCATTGTTGGTAACCATTGAAAATATATATGAATTCTCAGATGTATGACTGGTTTACTTCTGGTACAATTTATATGGGTTGCCCTTGATTTTAACCTGCTTTCTACACAATGGCTAATTTTGACATGTAAAGATCATTCACACTGAAAACAATTTGCAGCCACAAAGCAACCAGAAGTGAGTATTGGTGATTTGAACAACTATCGGGGATGCTACAAAAACAAAAACACTCCGCTATGAGAGGACAGACAGTAAAGATAGAAATCCCATTTTGAAAATGTGTATATTCCCATGTGCATCAGATGCATGGAAGAAAACTCCAATTCTGAATGTTCATTTTTCTAGACCACAGATATACAGGTACAGATGGCCTCAAAGCTCCCATTTCAATTTCACTGGGTCTTTAAGAAACAGATATTTAAAAAAGTACTCTGTTTCTGACTGTCGAGACCTTGCCTGGTTTCTGTAATTAGATGTCTTGCTTCTACAAAAGATGTTAATGCAACATTCATAAGTGTGATGCATTCATGGAGTCAAAGTGGCGTGTTTCAGTCAATAGAGGGCAGTCCTGCTTTGTTAGTTCAAGTGACAGGACCTTGACAGGGCAACAATGGGGAATCAAATAAGCAATGTTTAGCCACATGATTATGCTGATATTTGCACAGATAGATGCAGCGCCAGCCTATGATGTAAAGCCAATTGTCATTCGCTACCATGGTAACAGAGACAAGAGCTGTTGCTTGTGCTTCACACTGGATTCTGAATGTGCTGCTGCTGTTGAGAATCATGCAATTCAGATATGAAAAGCACTTGTATATATATATGAATCAGCCTTTAGTAATGCAATTATTGTCTGACTTAACCTGAACGTCCCACATCAGGGCCTTTAATTTAGCCTGCACTGACTTCCAGCATTGCCTGGCTAACATAATGGGAGCAATATATAAGTGATTCAGCTGAACTATTTATATCTACAGTTGTTGAAGGGCAAACGCTGTTTGCCTATATCTCCATACCAATTGTTCGTACATGTACAATTGGCCATGACGGACAGAAAGATAGCGCATCTCAGGGACAGATCACGTTTATATTGCCTGTTCAAAAAGAGTGTGTGGGCGTGCTCCGGGCAGATGAGGTGTGATTCGAGAGGGTTCGGGAATGAGAGGAGAGTGTGTGGGAGAGAGAAGTACAACAAAGACAGACAATCTGGCAGTGCATGACTGAATCATCGTTTGAAAAATGCACAAACAATGTCAAACTTTGCTTTTTTAAAAGCCATGCTGTTGGCGCAATCTGTGCTAACCGTTTAATTTAAATTAGGATTTTATTTACACACATAAGACAATGATATTGGCAAATGCAGATAGCGTCTGATGAAAATCTAAGCCATCTTATTAGAGGTCAAACCAAATTGAGATAAAAGTGACCGAAAGGAGATGAAATGAGTGAGGCAAAAAAGTCCTCAGCTCCTGATAAGTGCTAAAGCCCTGAAGCAGCCTCAAAACTCGGGGGAGGGAGCTGAGAGAGGAGGGAGAGAAAGAGAGAAAGAGCTGCCGTTGGTGTTGAAATAAGAGGCTACTTATCAAACCAACTGTGTTTTTCTGTGTGACGAAGTACAAGAGTCTGAGAGCTGCAAGATAATGCTGGAATACAGACTGGATGCCTGGATTCCTGTATACTTTTCACACCTGGACCACTGGCACACAAGGGACTTGGACCGACCATCTGTCATCCTGCGATGCTTTGATTGCTAGAGTTACGTCAGTGATGAAGACGGGCAATGCAAAGAGACCATGGAGAAGTGTTATGTCACATTTGAATGAGGAAGAGAAGTGAGTTTTTGCTCTAATACTGTGCATTTTTGAAGGGTAAAGATGCTGCCTCAGGAGAATGGGAGCTCTAAATTTGGAACAGAACTGCTTATATCTGGGTAAACGGAGGGGACAGACAGACATACAGCTTCTTTATGTCAGTCTATGAATGAAAAGCTAATCTGTTTACGTGGATATGTAATGCTAACTGACTCACAAAGTTGCTTCCTTCCCACTTGATTTTGCCGTCAAACTATACGTTTAAGGGAAGCATGTTTTATTTTTTTAATTTTTATTTCCAGTGGAGATACTGAAGTCATTTCTTGAGTATCTAGCCACTTGCCGACACCAGAAGATCAGTTAGTTTAATAAAGTATTTTCATTTTTTGATTAAATCAAAAATGTCTGTCCAATAATTTCTAAGAAGATCTGGTACACATGCTCTGGCAACGTCATGCTATAGACTTCTGGAGTATTGTATTGGAGGTCGTGTAGCAGGCCATCATCAAGAACTGACACAATGGGAAAGCCATTAAGTCGACCTGGCTGCTTACGGCAGAGCCCTTGTTGTTCGAAAAAAGGGGATGACAGAGAGGGCTACAATGAAGATGGGTACATCCCTCAACGCTCCATTTATGACACAATGTGCATCAATGAACATATCGACCACAGTTCGGCACACAGCACTCTGGGTTCAAGAAGGGGTCGAGAAACTGACTTCTCCAGTAATGGTTCCCTGGGAGCAGGTGGAGACATGTTTGACACAAGGTCTTCTGTGCTAGGCAGCAGTGGCAGAAAACTGGATGAGAGGTTCATTTTTGATTCTCTGAAATTAGCAAATGATGATCTTCCTGACAAGCACGACGTCACCATCTCCACAGTGCGCGGTGTTTTGCTGACGCGCCCGTTCTCTTGTTTTCGCCCCTCATCTTGAGCTCTCTCTCCTCACGTATCCTGCAGCTCGCTCCAGCGGATCCATGAACAAGAGCATCATCTCCAGGACAGTCGGCAGAAGGAAACCTCTGCCGCCACTCCTGGAAGTTTTGTCTCCACCAATTTCCCAGAACATTGAACCCTCCCCAGGGAAAAGACCTACGTAAAGCCCAGTAGGTTGCCCTTCAGCGGCTTTCCAAACAGCTTCAAGTCTCCCACAAAGCTCCCCCTTCACCTCCCCTCAGATTCACCCTTCTCTTTCCCTTCTTTTCCCACTGTATCATACCCATTCGTGTTCTTCTTCCTCCCTCTCCATTGTCCGCTACATCAGCAGTTCACAGGTCAGTCTTTACCAACCCAACCCTACTTCCAGGAGACCACCGTCTGTCAGAGTTATCGTAACGTGCCCTGATGGTGTGTTCAAGAAGACCAAGACCCACAAGAGATTGGCCAAGGTATGGGGACAATGGGGCATGGCAAAGATAACCCTTTCCGACTTTGTTTTAAACCAGAACATTGAGCTGAGAACGAACCCCACCAACCCACCACAACCCGCCAGACCCAGAAACAGAACACTAACGCCCCTTCCTGCGCTATCCCCAAACGCCAAAAGACCTCCCTCTCCCTAACCAATGGAGGCTACCTGCCCCGCTACTTATTGGAGGATGGAGGACAGTAAACAGGTGTGTATTTCATAACCTCCCAATTCCCTTCCCCTAGAGCCCCTCCTCCTGCGAATCCGTATGTCCTGATCCAACTCCATTCCTCGTCTTCCCGTTCCCACGGGGACGCTCTCCAGTGGAAATGGGATGGCCAGCTCGGCAAGGCTTTCAGCGTTATCTGTGTACAGGGGGATGGCGTGGTGGTGACACGGATTAGACGTGCTCACTACAGGAATGGAAGCTCTTGCGGGAGCAAGAGGAACGTAAACCTGAAGCATCCAAAATTGAGAGTGTGATTGAGGAAGCTTTAGAAGAAGAGAGCAAAATTGTGTTCATACAGGAGAGCGTTGAGCCAGGCATTGATGAAAATACCACTCTTGAATGTGAGGAAGAGAACTGGGAAGCTGTGTTAGAGATGGTTAATTCACTTTGGGATGAGACGTGGAATGAAGATTTGCAAAGTGTTGGCTCCCTAAGGCGCTGGCCTCTTTTACATCCTCCATCGGGGTTTGGTGGCTCACAAGCTCCGTCAGGTACAAGCTCAGAACTGGGTGCTGAAGATATGTTGGAGACTATTGTCTCACTGCCCCTCTGCGCCTGTGCATACCACCGGGTTTGTCTGCTCAACAGTCCAAGAGTCTGATGAGGACCACAATTTCAGTAACCATTTACAACACTCAGGTCCATGTAGATGTTATGTTGACTCAGCCATGGACCTTAACTTTCTCATCCGCCTGCTGGGAAATGTCCCACCATTGGTTAGACTCTATCAGGCCATCCATTGACCGTCCTCCAACTAGGAAACTCAAATACACGTGGGCATATCGTAGTCACCAAATTCCAACCTGCCATCCTACAACCTCATTTGCAAGCTGGTGCGCAAAAACCAGCCTCGAGGAGCAGGATTTCCACCCCGGTATCCGAATTCTTCCCAGCTCCAGCCAAACCAGTAGAGAGGACATCACTTGTCTATTCTTGGAAGGCACTCTTTGTTCATCTCTTAGTAGTCAGGGACGAGGAAAATTTCGACATCAGAAAGACTGGACATACTCTTTCGTTCCCAAAATTAAAATTTAGTGGCAACCTTTTAACCCATACCTAGATCCCTCTGCTGAGAGCTAATAGCATTATAGCTCTGTAACAGGGTCATCGCCAGCTGTTTGTAAAGCAGTACCACCCACCAAGCCTAGCCTGTACGAACATGCACAACGCACTACACTTTGACAAGCAACCTCGTGGAACACCCTGTCTCTCTTGTATCTGTCACCAATCTCCTGAGAGAACTCTCTCCTCAACTGTGAACACACGACTATTGATGTGCCTTTTCGGCCCTGTTGTGCTGTGCTCCCTGTTCGTTTAGAAGCCCCTCCAAACATGAAGCTAAAGAAACGCTATTAGTCAAGAGCGATGCAGATCCATTCGTTGCCACAGATAGTTTTGTCTACCTGGCAGTGTCAGTGCTGCCACCAACCACACAGGAAAGCGTGACTAAACCTCCACTGGAGGAACCGTTGCCTCCTACTTCCTTCGCCAAACCTTGCCCTTACCCTGATGAATGTGACTTCCTCTCTACAGATAGTTTTGTTTACCTGGCTGCTCCTGACTGCCACCTGCTGGTCACAGAGGGACATTCGGTATATGACTCAAAAGATTCTGAATCAGAGGACAGCGGTTCTAAGGCAGACTTTGTTCTGGCCTCTGCTGTAGGAGGAGATAGCGACTGGGACTCAGACCTGACTGATTCTGAACCCGAGCCAAACTCTTCCAAGCCTGCGTGGGACTACTGGGAGGAGCTAGAGCAGGGGGTGCTGCAGGAGCTATTCGGCGAGGACCAATCTGATGCAGACAAACTGCTCCATGGCAACCAAGCTCAGCAGTATTCCTGCCAGCCTGGGGAGTTGGCTGCTATTGTTGTACAGGAGAGAGCTGAGCTGGAAGAGGTGTCCTCACAGCACACACAGGGGGCAGAGACACACACTGAGGGGAAGTCTGTATCCTAACTCTTATTACTGCACTGGCAAACCAATTGTATTAGAGCCCATTTAAGAATTATTAACATCATAAACAGGTATTTTAGTTTTCGTTATCCTTTCTTTTTCATTATGTACATATTATTTCCAAGTCGTGACTCCAACATCTACAGTACTCACAATAAAACTTGGATGTGTTCTTGATTGCAGTTTTGTTGAAGCACAGTTTAAGTCTCTCTTTCAAGCTGCATCTCTGTTTTAAAGTTTATGTCATGGTGGACAGCTTTATGGATTTATTAAGTTGTTATTGATTTCAATGTTATGTTGACCAGTAAGTATTTATGTTAACTGATAAGTCTAGCTATTAAATAGGTGATCGTGGATGTAATATGACTATCAGAGATCAAGCATATGAGCTTAAAATCTATTGCACACTTACGCTATGTCAGTAATAGATACTCTATTTGCTATATGCTGTGTGCTCTGTATAACAATAATTAATGTTATATGTTACCGAGGTAAGAACTGACTGTGATGAAGTACTGAGTGATGAATAGTGAATATAGGCTGATGTAGAAATGTTGACCATCAATAAAGGAGCACAGTTAATGGCACAAATAATGCTTAATATGCAGTAAAATGTGTGTGCTTAGCTCAGTTTATACAGTTAAAATTCAGCAGGGAGAGTTGTTTCACCTGTTAACACATTGCAAAGGAAATGTGTTTTGCCTGGGTTGTCAATAAATTAAATGTGGAGGATCAAAGTCTTCATTTTGTCACTTAATTTCTTGTCATTCTTGGCTGTTTACTTAGCATGCTTTTGGATAGCCTTCTCAGGCTCCACCCCCGTTTAGCCTCCTTTCCATCTCTCCATCTGTCTCATGGCCTATATATATATGATTTCTCATGTGAATTATTTGGGATCAGAGTGAAGGAGCCTGAAATTCTGGTTGTGTTGTAGGGGCCAAATGGGCTATTTTTAGTTAAATTAATTAGTTCAGTGTAAATGAGGCCAAACTGAATGCATTGTGTGCCAAGATAATACATAAGTGGGTCGAGTGTCAGCGAACACACTATATCCTGGTGTCTATGCTGCTGGAGTGCATGGGATTTTGCTGCCGCCCATCGTTGTTCCTCAGTAACCTACATTATGGTCATTTTGTTCCATCTGTTATGCATAATATGCATCAAGAACCTCACTGTTGTTCCTGGGTCCAACCTGAATCTTTTGGTTTTGACCAAATATCCTGCAGCAACGCATGACATGCATTCCCAGCACTATGATGTCTCTATTATGTTTTGCAAAATGGTTTCGAGAATTCTTAGCAAGCTCTGGCAATATCAGAATTTAAGAACTCTCCCTTTCATTTCATGAGTATATGGAATACTACTCTATATATCTATGTATATGGCCGAAAAAGTATGCTAATGTGCTATATAGCCATAATATATAATATATAATATATAAAGTCAAGTCAGTCATGTCACCTTTATTTATATAGCGCTTTACACAATACTGATTGTTTCAAGCTGCTTACAGTGTCACAGGAAAATACTTTTGTCAATAATGTGGTTGGGCCAGTTTATTTTTTTGAAATAAACTGGCCCAAAGGACAGTGAATTGGAATGACAGGAAGGGAAAATCAACATGTTGTCACAGTTACACAACAACAAAATGGCAAGAACCGAAGTTTGTCCTAAGCTGCTTGTAAACTTGTAAGCTGCTTCATGTTCGGTTTCATTTTGAAGATTTGGGGATACACTGAAGCATTCTCAGAAATGACGTGTTCTTCCACCATGATCAATGGACCAAATGATATATTGTTTATATAACGTATGTTGTATAATTTATTTAGTTTTTAGAACTACCGTTAAAAAAGTATGGGGATTGTATGATTTTAAAATATTTTAAATATTATGGCTCCTCAAAGAGTAGCAATTATTTGATCAAAATTACAGTAAAAACAGTGATACTGTGAAACATTATTACAAGTTAAACTATCTTCTGATATATAATTTTTTTTTATTAAATGTAATTTATTCCTGGGATAGCAAAGCTGAATTTGGTACAATTACTCCACAACGATTTGTGCCCAAAAATGTTTTCTTTTCTTTCTTATTAATATCATTGTTGAAAACAATTGTGCTGCTTAATATTTTTGTGGAAAGCATGATACATATTTTTCATGATTATATTTATGAATATAATGTTCAAAAGCATCATGTATTTGAAATAAAATTCCCGATTTTTGCACAAGGTAAGTCAATCAATGTAAGACACTGTAAGGCATCCTTGCTAAAAAAAAATCTACATACAAATTTCTCTAGGAAGCATTGGAATAGTTATAAAATTTATTAATAATTCTTTGACTCTGCCTGCGCCAATAACCTTGTGGGCATCTCGCTGACATGTAACGCTATTGCGCTTCAGGCGTCCCGAGTTCGAGTCCCCGTTTGCAGACCTTTCCCGCCCCCCTTTCTTTCTCCCACTTCATTTCCTGTCTTAATAATACTGTACTATTCAAATAAAACGGCAAAAAAAAAAAATTCTAATCTAATGTTTCTGAAAATATCCCATATGTATTGTCAAAAAATCCAATGTAATACTATTTCCTTAAAAAATTACACTTACAGCTCTGTTTCTGTTTGCTATAATCCAAATTCAATTCAAATGGTTGAATATGAAGCATTCTCGATAGAATTCTAAATGGTGCACAACTCAGATTTTAAAACATTATATAGCAGTAAAGAAGGAATACAGCTGAATGTGTATGAGTCTGTGGTGGTATCTCTAAAAGTGTGTGTGAGCTGGTGTGCGTATGTGAGTGGGATGGATTGTTTGCTGTGTGCATTTGAGCCGAAGCCAGGGCACATGTGTAGGAGGAGCAGCACGCAGAGTGAGTGAATCATACATTAGAACATTTGCTGTATTCTTTTTGGTCAGTGTGCTGAAGACTGAAAGTTTATATGCAGGTTAGCGACTTGCCAGTGCTTGGAAATTGTTCAGGTTGGATAAAATGCTTAGGATGAAAGAATCACATTTTGTTCTCACATTATCATTAAATCACACATTCAAACAAATATACAATAAATCTTTTTTTGTTGTAGCCCTCGGTGTGCAGTGTGATATATTTGTGTGTGGTGTGTGAGTGAGATAGAAAAGGTAGGAGGGATGTAATCATTGGTTGCTGAAGGCAAAAGATCAAGAGGTGCTTCTTATGTAACATGTAAATGAAAGTGCACTGGGCACTGTGTGCTAAAAGATTTTATTTTTAAATGCATTCTAGGTACAAAAGCAGTGTAGGCTGACAGAATTAAGGACTGAAAAGATCCAGAGAGCATCTGAGGAATTATACTGAGAGTTTGAAATGCTGTTAAGAGATTTGATATAGCATATTTGGCTTTAATGTAAGTCATTTTAAAGGAATTGTTACCCAGAAATTAATTTCTGCCATCATTTATTCAAAGTATGCATTCTTTATTCAGTGGAACATAAAATGAGGAGTTAAGCTAAATATCAGAGCTGCCTTTATCCATACAATGAAAGTGGGGGTGTCAAACTACAAAAAAATTATCATAAAAGTGGTTGCATAAGAGCAGCTTGGACATTCTGCTATAAATATCTCTTTTTGTGTTAAAACTGAAGTCATACAATTTTTGAAAGACATTAGGATAAGTAAATAATAGATTTCAAATTTTTGGGCGACTGATTCTTTTATTAAAATACTAACCTTTCACTCTGTCGATTCCATAAAACCAATGAAACCAAGGCAAATCTGCATCTAAATGAATTTTTAATTGATATGTTTGATATGTATGTACACTGAATACAAAAAAGATATCATAAAAAATCCAAACTTTAAAATGCATGGTACTGTTGGAGACATGTAAATTTTGAGGTCGATACCACATTTGCATGAAGCCATCTGAAATTGATTGCAAAGTATTTAGAGCCCAGCTCACCTCACCCAGATTTTTTTCCTATTTTGAAATACATTATGCTTTTAAAGTTCATTCTAAAGTGCATATTCTAAAAAAAAACATATAGTGAAAATCCTGGCTATCACATCTTTTATATAAAAATATATATTTATTACTGTGTTTAAAAGCAGCATGAGGTCTGTACTAACTAATTATCATTCTTAGATGACTAATTTATTTGTATTTATTTATTTGCATTTGCATTTGTTCGCTACAATTTTGGATGATGGAGAAAGAGGGCTTTTTTTATCCCGTATCCTGAACTCACTGAGGTTGTAAAGGTTTGGCGACACGCTGCTGTCATTAAATAGCAGTTTTGTCCATTGAGGTGTCTTTTAATTTTTGTGAACTCAAGTTTTGGCTGCTGGAAAGAGTCGGGTCTGGTCTTTTAGATCGTCGCGGTGGTGCTTCTTGCATCATACAGTATTTTAATATACGCTTTCCAATGAGATAAATCATTTCGCAGATACACATGAAGATGCAGAGAGCAGAGGAGGTCACCATGAAGAGAGTGAAGATTTTCTTCTCCGTGGGATGGGAGATGAAACAATCCACCGTATTCGGACAAGGATCCAGCGAGCACTTGGTGAGGCGAGGGAGGTCATAGCCTTTATATATGTGATGAAGAATATAGAGAAAGCCAGCATCAACTGTGGCTTTAAAGATCAAGCTTAACAGGTAGGTCCACCAAAGACCCCCACGCTTTTTCCCAGGTTTGGCATATAAATGGGTGCCCTCGTGGAGGGCCGTGTACTTCTTGTCTTTTTCCTCTCTGTATCTGACGTGGGCTACGACCAAGAGCGACGGACATGTGACAAAGATGAGCTGCAAGGCCCACAGACGGATGTGAGAGATGGGGAACGTGTTGTCGTAGCAGACGTTGCTGCAGCCGGGCTGCTTGGTGTTGCACACGAAGTCTTTGCTCTCGTCACCCCAAACGCGTTGAGCCGCCACCACAAACACCAACACACGAAACACAAACACCACAGACAGCCAGACTCGACCAAACACTGTAGAATATTTATTGACCCCGCTAAGAAGGGTCTCCAGTCCTGACCAGTTCATCGCTGATCACAAACTATGTCCTGAAATAAACAAAATTCCATATGAAACTCAAAACTTTTGCACAATGACAAGGATAAAATCACAGAAACAGGCCATTCTAGTTTGGGTCAGTGAATCTCCTGACAACTGGTGTCATGAAAGCATGCTCTAAATTTAACCAAAAAACGAACGGGTTTTCATCATATCATTTTTTGTGATGCTGATTATCTTTTTTAATTAGCCAGTGGAGATTTTGTCTTTGATTAATATTTAAACTCCGGAGGCATTCAGCCATGCATAACAGGTACTCCAGATTGTTTCTAAAGATCTCATCAAAAAGTTTGCAATATCTGATTCTGTTCCAAGTGCTTTAAATAGAAGTTATGACAGGTTACCTTATAATAAGGGTTTGTGCAATCACAAGGGTGACACATTTAAATATAACAAGCCTGTGTTGACAAGCCTGCTCGTTATGAATCCTTGCTGTCTTGATTTTGCAGGCAGAATTGTGGATTTGTCATGCTGGATCACACCTGGGTTTGTCACAGCTAAGATGTCTCATAGTTGTCTCATAAGATGTCCTACATGTTTTTAAAATTTTTGTAAAAAAAAATAAAAATGTATTAACATAAAGTGTGTGTGTGTGTATATACACACAAACACACACATATATATATACACAAAAGTCTCTTATGCTCACTAAGACTGCATTTATATGACTTTAAAACTGCTGTAAAACTCTAATAATGTGAAATATCATTACTGTTTAAAATAGCTGTTTTCTATTTTAATATATATTACAATGTAATTTATTTCTGTGATGTGATGGTAAAGCTGAATGTTCAGCAGCCATTACTGCACTTTTCACTGTCACATAATCCTTCAGAAGTCATTATGCAGTGGTGTTGCTTAATATTTTTGTGGATGATACATTGTTTTCAGGATTCTTTGATGACATGAATAAATGTAGGCTATATATTAACAAAATGATACATGCAATAAAATATTAGTTCACTTCGTGCTTCTAACAACATATATACACCCACTAACTAAAATGTAGCATTTTCATGTTGTTTTGTATAATAGTTATTTTATATTTTTATATTTATATTTATGAACCATTTAGGTTAATAAAGCCTATCTTTGTTTGGTAGCTACTCAGTAATAACTAATAAGTAGCCTACTAAGCAATGCATAAAATCAGATCTTACCGTGTTTTGATAGACATTGAAACTGCAAGCACAAAAAAAGAACAAAACCAAAAGCACAAAAAAGATGGAAAGGGCGAAACTACAGTAAAAGCCTTTAAGAAATCCTGTCCAACCTGATCTATGGCCTAGCCGCCCATCATACCTGAGTGTAAGTGTGGTTTACACACATGAGACACCTGTGTTGATGGAGCTGCTTTAGGAGGGTGTGGTGCTGGAGGGTGGGTGGTGCGTGCTGTTCATTAGATATTATCTTACAGACAGGGACTGTAATGTGAGTTGGCCTACAGTACACGATACATTTTGAAGCCTTGCAGCCTCGTCGTGTGTCATCGCCACATCCAGCAATCTGCAAATATTATATAATACATGAAAACACATGACAAAGGTCATTTTTTAATCCTTCAGATCAATATTTTTTGTTAAAGCAGATCGCTGGTATACATTGTCGGTTTTTGCTATGAATAGAAAAAAAGAATAATTCATGCTATAACTCTTTCTCACCAGGAGATGGTGACAACTTCATTTAAAAAATGAGAAATTAAATCTGTGATGTGTTTCTTGCCGACTGTAATTAATAAAATATTTTTTATAAATATTTTAATGATATGCGTAACTATTTGATAGGGTTATATGGTTATTGGACGTTTGCATTATTAACCTAATTTAATACATGTAAAAAGTACTTTATATTAATTAATTATTTTTTGTAAAGTAAATGATTTTATCTACCACCGAAACTTTTCATATATGCTGAAATAATCACACACAACTATTAAAAATGTATAGTTGATAGAAGAATCAACGTGATTGGTCGAGACCGATTAGCTCATGAAAAAAGGAACATCTATCCACTCCGTACGTTAAGGTGCGGTTTGTTGGCCACGTGACTGCGGACAGCCAATCAGCGGTAATCTTCGCGGACCGGAATTGTCGCCTGGTTACGGGAGCTCTATGGTAGGGAGAGCTAGCCGGCTAGCAGCGTCTCTCAATCCTTTCTCTCTTTGTCACGGTATAGCAGCGTCTCTCAATCCTTTCTCTCTTTGTCACGGTATTCATATCTACCGTCGGCTCTTTGTAAGTATCTATATGATATCATATCTACATTTTTTCTGTCATTAATGAATATATAAATGAGTGATGGATTGTGAAATTGTGCGTGTCTTTAAATATATACGCATTTAGCAGCTACAACATACGCTAGGCGGACAAGAGCGATCTAATCGCGTGAAAACATTTGGGATTTTTTTAAAACAATGATTTACCATTGTAATGTAATTATAGTATATTGTATGTCGTAAAAACGTGTATTAATGACTTGAACTGTCAGGTAATAATGATGTTCATTGTAAATTACATCTGTTTTTATAAACTGCCTTAACATTCACACAATAAGGCAGTGGGTCTTATGAGCATGATGATTTACGTGTGGATATTAACAAAGGTAATATTTTATGAATCTGAGTTTTTAATTAAATGGTTGTTTATTCGGTTCACCACAGATATAGATTAATGTGTGGTCAGCAAATGGATCCCATTGTGTTCCATGCATAGATATTATGCAGATTTTTCTCTGTTTTAAAATATAGTTTATCTAGATTTTGATAGATTTTGTTCTTGTCATTTACTCCCTCTTATGTCGTTCCAGTCCAAAATATGATTTTCTGTCTTCTGTGGAAAACAATACAAAGGGACAGAATGACATTCTCAGTTACCATTCGCTTTCATTGTATGGAAAAAAAAAACACGTGATGAAAGTGAATGATGACAGAGACTTTCTGCCTTACATCTTCCTTTGTTTTCCAGAGCAGAAAGAAAATGATAGGGATTTGAAGGAACATGAAGGTGAGTAAATAACATTTTTCATTTGTGTCCCTTTAAGAATGAGATAATGGTCAACAATAGACAGTATATGGGCAGTGGATGTGGTGACTGAGATGTGTCATACAATCATATATATACACACACACAGTGGTGTGAAAAAGTGTTGGCCCCCTTCCTGATTTCTTATTTTTTTTGCATGTTTGTCACACTTTAATGTTTTAGATGAAACAAATTTAAATATTAGTAAAAGATAACAAGTGAACACAACATGCCGTTTTTAAATGAAGGTTTTTATTATTAAGGGAAAACAAAATCCAAAACTACATGGCCCTGTGTGAAAAAGTGTTTGCCCCCTAAACCTAATAACTGGTTTGGGCCACCCTTAGCAGCGACAACTGCAATCAAGCGTTTGTGATAACTGGCAATGAGTATTTCACATTGCTGTGGAGGAATTTTGGTCCACTCGTCTAAGCAGAATTGTTGTAATTCAGCCACATTGGAGGGTTTTTTCGAGCATGAACCGCCTTTTTAAGGTCATGCCACAGCATCTCAATAGGATTTAGGTCAGGACTTTGACTAGGCCACTCCAAAGTCTTCATTTTGTTTTTCTTCAGCCATTCAGAGGTGGACTTGCTGGTGTGTTTTGGATCATCGTCCTGCTGCAGAACCCAAGTTCGCTTCAGCTTGAGGTCCCGAACAGAGGCCAGACATTCTCCTTCAGGATTTTTTGGTAAACAGCAAAATTCATGGTTCCATTTAATCACAGCAAGTCTTCCAGGTCCTGAAGCTGCAAAGCAGCCCCATACCATCACACTACCACCACCATATTTTAATGTTGGTATGATGTTCTTTTTCTGAAATGCAGTGTTACTTTTACGCCAGACGTAATGGGACACACACCTTCCAAAAAGTTAAACTTTTGTCTCGTCAGTCAACAGAGTATTTTCCAAAAGGTCTTGGGGATCAACAATGTTTTCTGGCAAAACTGAGACGAGACTTTATGTTCTTTTTGCTCAGCAGGGGCGTGCTTTTGTCTTGGAACTCTCCCATGGATGACGTTTTTTGCCCAGTCTCTTTCTTATTTTGGAGTCATGAACACTGACCTTAACTGTGAGGCCTGCAGTTCTTTGGATGTTGTTTTGGGGTCTTTTGTGACCTCTTGGATGAGTCTTCGCTGTGCTCTTGGGGTAATTTTGGACGGCCGGCCACTCATGGTAAGGTTCTCCACTGTTCCATGTTTTTGCCATTTGTGAATAATGGCTCTCACTGTGGTTCGCTGGAGTCCCAAAGCTTTAGAAATGGCTTTATAACCTTTTCCAGACTGATAGATCTCAATTACTTTCTTTCTCATTTGTTTCTTTCTCATTTGTTTCTGAATTTGTCTAGCTTTTGAGGATCTTTTGGTCCACTTCACTTTGTCAGGCAGGTCCTATTTAAGAGATTTCTTGTTTGCGAACAGGTGTGGCAGTAATCAGGGCTGGGTGTGGCTAGAGAAATTGAAGTCAGTTGTGATAAACCACAGTTTTAACAGGGGGCAAACACTTTTTCACACAGGGCCATGTATTTTTGGATTTTGTTTTCCCTTAATAATAAAACCTTCATTTAAAAACTGCATGTGTGGTTTACTTGTGTTATCTTGACATAATATTTAAATGTAGGTTTGATGTCTGAAACATAAGTGTGACCAACATGCAAAAAATAAAGAATCAGAAGGAGGCCAACCTTTTTCACACACTGTATATATATATATATATATAGATCATAATATAGATATATAGATATATTATATATAGATATATATAACCTTTTAAAAGATTATCGAGGGTGTATTAATATTTGAATGCAATTTCAAATGTCTAATGTGTGTTAAATGTTACATAAGATGAGCTTTTATAGCATAAGTCTGTACTAACACAAATAGACACATCAGCTCTTTTCATTTTCCATTCTGGAATTCTTTCTTTAAAAATGAATAGTCTGAAATGAAGAAAAGTCTTATTTATTCCGTGTTTTATGTCGATTTCCTTTTCCAGGTGCAAAGTAGAGACAGTCACGAATGGTGAAGATAGAATGCAGAGTTCTCAACTTGTTTTCTGTTCACTTATTGAAAGTAAGTGCATGATAGGAAATATATATAAACCGATTGCAAAGTTTTTTCCATGTATACCACCATGTTATAATGTTGTGCAAGGCCTGTGTGCTTTTATGATGAGAGTTCATAATCCATCCAATGGCCAAAGTCAATATCTGCAGTGGAATGAGGTCTCTCTTCAGTTGTAGGCTATATCCAGTAATCATTTGGTGTTAATGGTGACATGTTTTGATTCACTGCACTTGCTGGTTGTGATGTGCCTTAGGATCCACTGCCCTGGTTATTTATTGCTCGCCATCTTTTTCTTTATTCCAGGCTGCACATATATGGCGTTTGTCAGTGTGAGTGGAGACTTCTGCCAGGCACAGCACCTGGTCATTGTAGACAAGTGAACAGAGGGCCTGCCATATGAAGATTATACTGCCTGACTGCCCGTCTTAAATTCTGCACTTTCGGGGAGCATCTTTTTTTGTCCAGAGTTAAAGTGTATGAATCGGTTTGAGCCAATCCAGGTACTAGAGAGCGAATCTTTGTTCCTTCTCTCTAGTGCCAACTAATCATCTCTCCTCTCCTGAATGGGGTAATTCTAAATTGCGAATCAGAAGGATAGTTCCCTTCTTTAGTATTTATTTTAAAACTGTGGGAGCGTGAAAGTTGTTTCCTTCTCCTGTTTCCCTTTTTTTGTTGAGAGATTTGCCTCAAAGTCAAATTGCTTAGATATTTTGAAATCATTTCTACTCCTGTAGAAGATTCAGAAGTTGTTGTTTTTTTCATCAAGTCCAATTAAATTTGAGTGTCAAAATGAATCGCCCTGCTCCTGTTGAGATCACCTACGAATGCATGAGGTTTCTCATCACCCACAATCCCACCAATTCACAGCTGGTCAAGTTTACAGAGGTAAGGATTAAGATGGGAGCAGTTCACATGAATAGCAATATTAACAATAGGGTCGAAGCCGACTGTTTTTTCTGTATTGATGTCTTTTAGGAACTGAAGAGTTTTGGAGTGCAGACGCTTGTCCGGGTTTGTGATGCAACTTATGACAAAACACCAGTGGAAAAAGAAGGCATTGAAGTTTTGGTGAGATTTGTGATTAACCTCTTTAAATATCCCAAAGATTCAAATTCCATCAGGTATTTTGTGTGCGTTTATTGCAGAGGATTTAATGCAGAAATGGGTCTTTCTTTAGGATTGGCCTTTTGATGATGGTTGTTCGCCCCCTGACCAAATTGTTGATGACTGGTTGAACCTTCTCAAATGTAAATTTAAAGACGAACCAGGCTGTTGCATTGCAGTACATTGCGTTGCTGGATTGGGACGGTAAGTATTATCAGGGCACATGCTATTCAGTCAGATTCACACACAGATATGAAATGTTGGTTTGTTGTTGTCTCTTTCTAGCTCACTGAGATAATACACTGTGTCATTTTTGAGTTATCTTGAACCTGATGTGCAGAAACATGTCGTTCTTTTAGAACATTTTGTGCTGTAATGGTGTGAACCTCAACATTGATCTAAATCAGTCAGGGAAATTCCTGGTTAATAACCAAGTGACCTGACTTTTAAATAGTTTTAAATGAGAACAGCTTTTTTTGTGTTCAGAGCTCCTGTCTTGGTGGCCATAGCCTTAATCGAATGCGGGATGATGTATGAAGATGCTGTCCAGTATATTCGTCAGTAAGTCAGTTTCTTTTCTTTTTTCTGTGGGATATTTTTTTGGTCATTTTGTGATGTGAATGATTTTTCTTTTTAGGAAAAGGCGTGGGGCTTTTAACGCCAAACAACTTACGTACCTTGAAAAATACAAACCCAAGATGCGCCTGCGCTTCAAGGATGCCAATGGTCAAAACTGCTGCATTCAGTAAATAAACATTCATATAAATGATCTTTGGAAACTATTGACATAATTGTTATTGTTAGTGTTGTTATGAGCAGTTTTTGTTTGATTACTATATTGGACCAGGATTTTGCTGTACTACAGTGCCAAGCACACAAACCGGTTTAGTGCAGTATTAGTGTTTTTTTTTTTTTTTTTTTTTTTTACCAAACAGTCAAGCCAATCTTGTAAACTCACAGGCAAAGCTGTGTCTCACTAGTGATGTTTCTCGTTGTGACAAACGCATTGGTATAATGATTGACTGCAGTTGTTCGTTTTTTATGCCCTATCTAAAACTTGGTGTCCCCAGTTTTCTGGATTGTGTAACAACATCCTGCAGTGATCAGCATCCTGCAGTAAGTGAACTCACTTTGTTGGTGCTTCTCTTGAAGTCTGTCAGCTTCTCCAGAGTTACATGGGCACAACTACTGTATCTAATGTTATAGATATTAAACATTCCAAGAGATTCACAGCACTGTTGGACACTAGATTATTGTCATCAGTAAAAAGGACTGATGAATGAAATCCTAGATAATCCAATCAACAAAATTTCCTCTCCAAACTGATTGTGAAATGAGTCCAATTCAAAAAATAAAAATCAAATAATTTTATTTTTGTTGTCATCTTTATTTTCTCTTCACTTAATGCTAGTGGAAAAACTGAAATGTTGGCATAAACACATCTGATACACTGTACTATGTGCAAGAAACATTGTATTAGATGTCAGATTGTAATACAATAGAATGTATATCATGGTAGTAAATATCTTAAATATTCATGTATGGTCTAAAGTTATCAAAATACCATGATATTGCCAAAGGCATGGTATTAAAAACATGGCAATACCATGGTACTTTTTTGTTGGTAAATAATATATGATGATGCATCTTGTATTATAACAAATAATCGATTGAACTGCTTTACTCATTCATGTTTAGTAATATACATAATTAACGATGTAAAATCTGATTTTTATTATTATTTTTTTGGCCAAAGGAAGACAATATTCGTGCAATTTCTAGTGTGTGAACTCTTTCGGTGGTGTTTTCGTTTCTTGACCACGAGTTGGTGCAATGCAGATTCACTGGACAGACAATCAAATGGATGTTGTCTGAACGTGAATCCTACTATGGTAAAGGCGTAGCTTATGAATATTAATTAGTTGCAGGAGGTTTTGCCCAGTATGATCTATGTAATAGTCATGACTAAACCTTCGCAATAGTAGAATTCGTAATTCCGTTGTCCGGACTCTTTACGCCTATGGCAAGCAATATTAACATTTGCTCCTTACAAAAAAAAACCCTACATTTTATGTTACTAATACATGTTTACAATACAAGCACACTTTTGACTAATATCTTGTACATATTTCACACATGTATGCGCAAATCACGAACCGGCAATGTACCTACTTATTTCATTTTCAGTGTTAAATAATTTTCTTAATTATTTAAAGCTGCAGTCCGTAAGTTTTGCCTCTTTGTCGCTATCTCTGTCTGAAAACCTGGAATTGCAGCTGTGTGCGGAATTATCTAGCTTGCATGGGTTGTGAGTCGGCATGGCTCCAGTGCGGATGAATCTAATGTTCTGAAGAGTATATGTGGCAATCAGTCATCGCACCGATGTGGATATTTACTGTACTTCGCAATCACAGATTCTAGCCTACGTCTTGGAACATGACCCAAATAAGAATTGTAAATGTATATTGCCATCTGAACAAGTAACAAGTCTGCCACGTTTGTTCTGACCAACTGAGGAAAAAAGCATTACCATAAATCTCGCTGCCAATGGTGATTAAATCTAAAGATCGGTTAGCTCATATCACATCAAACCGTTCAAATTATTATTATTGTACTTTATTCTCAAATGATTAATGTAAACAACATCAGCATTGGTGACTATGAGTATAGTGTGTATTAGCGTGTAGATTTACATTTCTGACACACTAATCGATTTTGTCAGACTCTCGAATTTCCTATTAAGAAATTATTTTAATCCAAAAAGCTAATTATGCTCCCTTCGAACTGATTTTCTTTAAAATACAAATATTTTGTAATCCCAGGCTATCTGTAATCAGAAGCACATTTATAACTGGAATATAATTTAATTTCATTCACATGTGTTTCATAAACACATAACCACCATCAAAATGATACATTTAATTATTCTGGCTGCTGTGAGAAAAGGCTATAAACGATCCACCACCTGCAGGATCCTCACATGCGATAGCCTAATAGCCGGGACAACTTCTTTATGTTTACAGACGTGATGTAATGACACAGTGCCATGCTCGAATTTCCCGCGATAACCTACCCGTACCACTCAAATGAGAAAACATTATTATAAGAACTGCCGTTGTGATTCCGAGCTAAGTAGGCGTATTTTGAATACACTGGCTGGTTATGTACTTGCTCAAATATTGATTTTGGATCATTTTTAACTAAAAAAAGTTACGGACTGCAGCTTTAAAGAATTAAATTATTTAGTTAAATTCTAAGGTGATCTGTGGTTCAGATATCAGTTAGGCTATTCATTTCTGACTAGTATGTATTCCAGATGTTGCTGGTACCTGTTTCGGCCATTAGTACTTATTCTTTAATCACTAGTAACCATTCAGATATTTACCAGAATGAATGGACTCTACAAAATGAATGGACGAATTTTCAGACACTGTATGTATTCCAGTATTCTCATTAAGCTGTACAATAATAAAATGAACAGTTTGTAAATAGTATGTCAATTAAAAATGCGAGTAAAATATAAACAGATGCGAGTTAAAGACATAAATGTGAAAATGGCTTGCCATAAAAACCTGCACAAAACACCGAAGCCACTGGATTGGGACGCCGCTGTGACGTTAATGACCCAGTTCAGATGGCGTATCCTTTCACCACATTCACAGGACCAAACTCATAACGGGCAAAGGGCTTGAATAACAGAATTATTCATTTAACTTTTTGCTCACTCTTCTTTGAAAGACTTATTTTTTTAATTCAGGTCTTCCTGTTTGATTTCGCCATTCTGCAATCATGATGCCGGTAAGTTTGTAACAGCTGATGATACTTTACTGCCGCTGAGACTCAGAGCTGTCGATCAGGAGCATGATTGACAGCTCTCACTCAAAATTCATTCATAACTTGTGTATGCATTGCGTTGGACTGCGGGATTCAGTTAGACTATCATGAAGGAATGCGGCTCTTATGGCTTGTCAGTCACAGTAAGGATCGAGTTGGAGAAGCAATCATGCTGAAGAAATCACTGCATGCGCCAGATATATAATAATCAAATGGGTGTAGTATGGATTTTAATATTAAATTGGGTTGCCTATTATGAGGGGTAAGTGACTGGTCACACAGCCTACTGTATGTCATTTTAAGTCAAAACAACAGCAGCCTACAGTATGAGGCTTCAAAGATTTTGGTTGAATGGAGGTGGCTTACTGTAAAATGTCCTAAACTGAATTTCATGCACACTATGTATGATTTATTTATATTTACATACATTATATAAATTATTTTTTTTAAGGAAAATTGTTGGTGTATGTTTTATTTCAGTTTTTCTACTAAAGATCTGTTACTTGCCGTTTCTTTTGTTTGTGAAATTTACTTGCAATTTCTGAGTGAAAATGATTTCTACTTTTTTTTCACTAAACAGGCCCCCCCCCAAACTTTATCCACTCTTAAAATGTATGAACGTACATTTTTTATTTAATATGTAGCACAACACAAGTGGATCACTTGCTTATTACTAACAGTGATTTTTAAACTGGCTTAGAAAAGTTCTACACTTAGATTCTATCATCACCTTGCTTTATTTGATACTTTGCATCAAATTGTTTATATGTATACACACACTTGGTCAATATTGGTTTATTTTCCTTGTAGCTGTAAGGTTTGTCAGTAGCACATTGCAATTACAATAAGATTTCATTTTCGTTAACGTTAAAGGTTTAGTTCACTCAAAAATGAAAATTAGCCTGTGTTTTTATTCACCCTCGAAGCATCCTAGGTGTATATGACTTTCTTCTTTCAGACGAATCCAATCGTTATATTAAAAAGATTTATATAAAAAATTGTCCTGGTACTTCTAAGCTCTAGTGGGCAGGTGTTTCTGTTCAACGTTCCAAAACACGTTAAATAAAGTGCGCGCATCCATAATAAAACGTGCCTCACACAGCTCCGGGGCATGAATTAAGGCCTCCTGTAGCGAATCCATGCGTTTTTGTAAGAAAAATATCCATATTTCAAACTTAAAAATAATCACTTTCTCTCACGTCCCCCAATCTGTCTACGCGAAAGCGTTTTTTGTTTTCCGGCGGGTGACGTAGGACTTGGGTTGCGTGATTAGAGACGGAAGCGAAGAGGAGAGAGCAAAACAAAACACTGATCATGAATTAGAAGTACAAACTGAGGATTTGTAAAGAAAAATGTCGGAGGATTTCAATATAAGCCAAGAGGAGACTGGCTTTCCTTTGCTAAAGTAAGGAAACTTTGCTTCCTTAAACAAACTCTTGGGAACTAGCTATCTACAGAGTGCGCGTTTCGCGACGCATATTCCACGTCTCCGCGCGAAGAGCAGAATTGAGCGACAAGTTAGGGTTAGGGGCCAAGTTAGTAACGACAGATAGCAGAAGTGATAGAAAAGTGTTTATTACAATTTGAAATATGGATATATTTCTTACAAAAACATATGGAATCGCTACAGAAGGCCTTTATTCATGCCCTGGAGCTGTGTGAGGCACGTTTTATTATGGATGCGCACGCTTTATTTAACGTGTTTTGGACTGTTAAAGAGAAACACCCGCCCACTACAATAATAACGCTTGGAAGAGCAAGGACATTTTTTTATATAACTTCGATTGCATTCGTCTGAAAGAAAAAAGTAATATACACCTAGAATGGCTCGAGGGTGAGTAAAACACAAACCAATTTTCATTTTTAGGTGAACTAACCCTTTATCCACATTATTTAACATGAACTAATAATGAATTTATTAATAGTTTATTAATATTAGTCAATGAAACTAGTCAATTTCAACATGTTCAATACATTTTTTTAAATCAAACACTGTAAAAAAAAGAAGATTCTGTTGTCGTTTACTAATCCTCAAGTTGATCAAAACCTTTCTTCTGTTGAAGATGAAAGAAGATATTTTGAAGAATGTTGGTAATTCGCTGCCATCCATTGAATTCCACAGTGTGAGGAAAACTGTTTGGTTGCCCACATTCTTCATAATATCTTCTTTTGTGTTTAGCAGGAGAAAGAAATTCATACAGGTTTGGAACAACTTTAGGTTAATGTTAGTACAGAATACTACAGAATTTTCATGTTTTTGGTGAACTATACCTTTAACTTTAATTAATGAACTGTGAACTGCCATGAACAAACAATGAACAGTTATATTTGTACTAACTGATATTAACAAATATTAATAAATCTTTTTTTGTAATAAATCTGCTTAAAAATACATTGTTCATTGTTAGTTCATGTTTGCTAATACATTTACTAATGTCAACCAATGAAACTTTATTGTAAAGTGTTACCAGATTGTCTTGTTCACCCAATTATTACTATAAAATACTATGTATTTTTCATTCATTCCACATTTACTGATGTTTATTCTACATTCTGGTTGTGTTTGTGTTCCTCATCCTGTCAGATTTCTTGTACTGTCGTTGTTTCTGTGTGAGAGTGATGCAGTTTGTGGCTGTGTTGAATGAAACATTAGCCTGCGGGGAGTATTTTAAGGCGCTGTGCGGTGAGCTGTGGAAAGGTTGGGTCAGTTGTCAGAATTCCTGAATTGTGACACACTCAGGGTTGTGTGCTTTTAAATCCCTCACACCCCAAATCCTGGAGCACTTTTTCCAGCAGTTCCAACAGCATACTGTTAGAGTAGAAACTGCCATCTTATTTTCCATCTCCATGAGGCAGAAGTGTCCCTCAATAGGACGTATCAGAGCACAGATTACAGGGAGAGCCAGATGGGGTCAAAGATCAAAGGTGAATGAAAGTAGCATCCTCTGTACTGAAGTTAACCTTTCACCTTTGCACAGGCAGTCACCTTTGGAGTTCAGACAGATTGGACTGAGAGTGGATTTAGAGTTAACTAAGAGCTAATGGACTGCACACTTCCCCTGTGGAGAGTTAGACAGAGATTCCCTCACTTCTGGCTGCATGTTTCCCCCTTTTGCCTTTAGTATACCACAGGAATGATTCCATGACATGTCAAACTCCAACGCAGACATGTGCGATTAACCTCAGGACTTCAGACTGACATGTAATTATAAAAGTACTACAGCTTAGATGTCTTTAAATCCTGCTAGAGCTTGAGAATTGATCTGACAAACAACCAACACGCACAGATTAGTGATGAGAAGTCCGATACTTTTCCGCGAACTGGTTGTTTCGTACAGTTTGTTTCAGTGAATTGGTTTAAATAACCGATTGACCAGTTCGTTTATGTCACGTATACACAATTCAATTAAAGGGGTCATGAACTGCCTTTATTTTTTAATTTTGTACTGTTCTCTGAGGTCCACTTATAATGTTATCAAGATTTCTACAAAAAAAAAATATATATACAATAGGCTATTTTCTGCCTGTTTGACGCCCCTCATCTTAACGCTCTGTTTGAATAGGCATGGCAGATTGTAGACTCTGAAGTAAACACCCACTGCTGTGATTGGCTAACAGTTGTGTATGTTTGACAGCCTACATTCCTCATAGATGGACGCTGCTGTGATTTAAGTAAAAAATGCATAAATACTGAGCACATATCAAACGATCTGTAATAACAGACAAAGCAATAGTGACCACGGAATGAAAACAGTTAATCACACTTGTGTTGCGACATCGGATCCAATATAGTCGGCACAGCGTCGTCTTTTAGTTTCAATCTTTCTGAAAAACCTGTGTGGAATTGTGCCTTGTTTGAAAACAAATCCGCAGTAAAATTAAGTGACCAAAGGACCAAGTTCTTACTGATGCGGTCTGGCACTTTATTAAAAATAAAGTTCATCATATAAAGTTTTGGTTTTTGCGTAGACCTGCGTTTGCTCCTCTCTTTATTTACACTGCATGCATGATTCGGTGGGCGGGGCTAAACAGGCAGCGATGTAGAAGCAGGTGTTTATCTTCTTCTGTGGAGGTGTGTTTATCCACACAATTACGTCATAATGTGGCATATTCCACAAGCTGTGGTTTTGGCAGACTGACTTCAGTATTAGCTGTTTTTAGACTATCGAGAAAGTTTTGAGTTCTGAAACTTACAGAATGTTTTTATAGCACAATGACCTCATCCCTTTTACATTAACATCACATTATTTCAAAAGATCAAGGAAATTTTAATTTCTCAGTTCATGACCCCTTTAATAAAGCACCCAATAATAATGAGATATGAGAATGTTTTATGTGTATGTTCCTTTGTATCTCGAAAACTGCTGTTATTAACTGACTCTGCCATTGACTGCTGGTGCCATCCGATCACTGTTGCATGTCCAATAAATTGTATTTGTTATACTTGATCCTTTTCAGTAAAAGACATCAGAAACATACTTTTTTAAACTACACGTACTACTAAAACACAACCGCGGCAGACAGCCTTAGGTCATGTAAGTTGGACTTGACCGCATACCTTCATAGGGGCACCGAATGAGTTGGGAAAAGCCGGCATAATAGGATCATATACTCTTGGATATTGGCTCATACGCTCACCACCATTTTGATTCTTGTGACTGTCGGGCACATCTGAGAGAGATTTTTGATTGAGTAACTTATAGAGCCATGCTGACTCGAGCTGCAAGCTGTTTTAGATGATTCAGTCCAGTTTGGTGAACTGATTTATCCAGTTTACTAAAAAGAACGGGTTCAAAAAAACGTTATGTTTGCGATCCTTACGTCACTAACCCAGATCAGTCTTTTATTTTCAGAGCTGGGGTTTATGTTGACTTACTGTGCATATGAATATTTATAACTCTAGAAGTGCCGGATGGGAAATGCAGAAGTATTTTCTTCCTTTGGGACAAGATAAATAAAATATCAAATATGATAAGCAAGCAGAAATATCTGTCTTCATGTTAAGTTAATTAAAGTCTGGAGAATTTTCAGAAGCTTGCCGCTTGCAATAAGCAAGAGTTATTCTGTTTTGCAATGTAAAATCGCTCACAGCATTTTGAATATTCATAAACATCCATGCCGTCCATAGTGCAAAGTCTATGACAGCTATAAGCTATGACAAGTGAGTTTACGTTTGCATATTGAGGCAGTAAATAGGAAGATGTGCTCTGTTTACCTCACAGCTTGTTCATTTCCTCTAGAACCGAGTATTAAAGCTTCTAGATGAACCATGACGGATTTTCATTTGCTGTGAGAGCATGAATCTGTCTCTTCTTGTCAATTTCCAGTTATAGATTGAACAAATTGTGCCCTAGGTGAACGCATACACATTTCGACTGTCTCATTGTGTGTTTTTGCCTGTCCTTTACACTCTGGCAGGCAGTTTTCTGGCTGTGAGATTACAACTTCATCTGCACTCAGAACAGAGAGAGTTGGCAGCTCAGGATCTTTAATACGTCCCACATTGCTGTAGTAGGAAGCTGAGCCAGTGTGTGCTTTAGTTATTAGTCCTCACTAGTGTCGCTCACATCTCCCCAGAGACTCATTATTGAAATCGCGACCTCACAGTATTGCTGAATCTCTACGTTTCTTGAGGGAATCGACTCTTGTGCTTCACCTTTGCAATAATGGTTACTTCGATTATTTTGTGACTAGGTCAGTTTATATATCAATACGAGAGGGCAGTAAACTTATGAAGTTATGATATGATGTCAGTGTCCTCAATGGGTGCAACATAATAAGGTAAACATACATCATAGATGTTACTATGTTGTGGATTTCAGCTCTGCTGAAATTGACGAATCTGAAGCTAGGACTGAAACTATAAATTTTATAATTAATATCATTAGCACAAATTATTACATGATATAGTGCTTGGCAGAACATTTGTATAAATATATAAATATCCGTATAATTGTTGTTATTATTGTTGTTGAATAATTATTGAAAAGTATGTTGAAAACAATTGTGCTGCTTAATATTTTGTGGAAACCATACATTTTTTCAGGGTTCTTTAAAATAGAAAACCTTTGTAACATTAGAAATATCTTTTGTGTCACTTTTAATCAATTTAATGTGTCCTTGCTGAATAAAAGCATAATTTTAATTTTTTTTTTAATCTTACTGAGCTCAAACTTTTGATGGTAGTGTACATCAACCAACCTGCTCTCTGGATATTGTATATCAGCCATTAAAAAATGTATTAATTTCTTTCAGTTAACTTTTAAATGGTAGTGTAAATATATAATGTAGCTCTATATATAGCTGTGTAGTTGTAAACATTGTAACTATATCTATAACTATATCTATATATACTTTTCTATATATAGTTACACTTTTTCTGTCTGTCTACATGGAAAACAAATAAAACTGTGATTAATTATTATATACTGTGAACAATTATTGATTATGAGTAAGAGGCTGGAGAGTTATTTATGAATTCTTTCTTGGAATTCAAGATGATTTATTCTCATTTTCCCTCATTTTTCATTTCAGTTTCCTTTTAGTCCTTTTTCCATGCCATCAAACCCAAAACTTCAATTAAATGAGATATCCAAACATACTCTGGTCTGTTTTCGAGCTGGGTCCAGGTGTCAGACTCAGCCATAAGAACGAGGAGCTGTCAGGACCGTTAAATGCTCTGAGATTGAGTGTGCTGTTTACTGCTGTTAACTGCACTTAACTATGCAAGTCTTTGACCGGCAGTCAAGTGAAGGTAACTGGCATGTTTCCGTGGATGCAGTCGTTGCTATGGACACCCTATTGACGGCTCAGTACAGTGAATTAGGTGAGCATTCACAGTGTCAACAATCCCACAATGCTTAAGCAGGGGCACATATCCCATCTGTATCAAATTAATTAAAAATGCTTCGAGTTATATGTTGAGACATTTGGGTGTCAAGCAGTTTGATAGTATTATATGATGTTCACAGAAGTGTTTTGATGTCTTTTTTAGGATTTTTCATACAGAAACTTCTTATTTAATGACATGTTACAAACTAAAGGAAGCAATAATAGTTTTTACAGTGAAAACTAGGCAGCTTCACCCGGTCAGACGTGTCCCAGCCAGAGCTCTATTTGTCAGATCCGTATTATTGTATGGACCCACAGTGACAAGGGCTGCCTGTGTCCTGAGATTTATTATTGACAAAGCATTGAGTGCTGCAACTTCAGCTCCTTCTTTGGAATCAGAAAACCTTCTGTAGATTCTGCGCAATCGTCGTGGGCAGAGGTGAACGAGATACTCAGCGCTTCAGAACAAGTCCATATTGATTATTAGTGGTGCTAATGCTAAAGCATGCATCACTATTATTATTATCATACTTATAAACGTTAGGGTTATTTTTCCCAGAGATTAGTTTTCAAAGCAATCAGATATTCAACTTTTTGACAATATTCATCTGGCAGACAAAACAACAAAAATCCAATAGACATAAAAAGAAAAAAATTAACTGAAAAAAATTCTGGCATTATTTACTCATCCTCATGTCGTTCCAAATCCGTAAGACCTTCGTCCATCTTCGGAACACAAATTAAGATATTTTTGATGAAATCCGAGAGCTCTCTGACCCTTTAATAGACAGCAATGCGACTGACAGGTTTTATGACCCAGAAACGAAAAGTAAGAATATCGTTTAAACAGTTCATGTGACATCAGTGGTTCAACCATAATTTTATGATGCTACGAGAATGCTTTTTGTGCGCAAAGAAAACAACAACGACTTTATTCAACAATTATTCTCTTCCCTATCAGTCAGCTCGCACATTCACGACAGTACCACGATGCATGCGTGTTTATTCCTCTGCTTGTAAAAAAGGCGCAAAGTGTCTGGGGTCTATCTACATGAGAACGCCAGCACACGGACTATTTTAAGAATGTCCTTTTCTGGGCCTTGAATGTAGTAGTTGCATTGCTGTCTATGGAGGATCAGAAAGCTCTCGGCTTTCATCAAAAATATCTTAATTTGTGTTTTAAGATGAAACGAAGGTCTTGCGGGTTTGGAACGATAAGAGGGTGAGTAATTAATGATTTTTGGGTGAACTATCACTTTAAGGAGGGATTCAAGTCATATCTAGAGACCAGGATATCTTGGTGGTAGGGGCACTTTTGACATGAGCAAGTAAGCATCCACCCAGAACATCCTAGCAACTGCTTAGCAGTGTTTTTGTAATCACCTACAAAACCCTAGCAACCACCACCAATTCCTTTTCAACCATCCAGAATTAGAAACGGCCTAGAACATATTAGCAACTGCTGCCAACTATACAGAATACCTTCACAACCGTTTAGCAATGCTCTGTAAACATCTACAGTAGATTACACTAGCAATTTCCTTGGCAACCATCTAGAACACCCTAGCAACAATATAGCAACCACCAAGAACACCTTATCAACCACTTAGCAATGCCTTGGCAACCACCCAGAACACCTTTGCAACCATTTAGCAACATTCTGTAAACGTCTACAGTAGAATACCTTACCAGCTGCTTAGCAAAGCTTTGGCAACCATTCAGAACATGCTAGAAACTACCTAGAAAATGCTCTGGCAACAACCCTAGCAACCATTTTGCAATGCCTTGGTAAAATGTGGTTTGTATTTTAAAGTCCACGTGAACCGGAAGTTGCTGCCAACTTCAGTATTGTGACGTATTTCCAACTTAAACGGAATATTTAATAGAGTGCAGGGTTTTATTTTTCCAGTTAAGGGTTTTATGGCCAAGCCGTCAAACAATGTGTGCTAACAAAGTACATTTTGATTTCATGAGAACTTTAATCTGAATGGATGATCGGCAAGTTTTAAAGCCCTTGCATACATTAAGTGCACACTGTCTATCTGTTCTTCTTAATTCGATAATGTAAATGGCATGAGTGTGACTTCCTATGCCGAAGTGTGTGTTTTAGTCTGAGTGAGCTGACCGTGGATTCAGTCCGCTCTATCATGACATGTCACTGGACGGTCTGTGTATTGTCATCAGATACTTCTTATCTTCCCCTGGCACCTCTGCTTGTCCCTGAGGGAATGCAGTTTGGGAAGAGAGCTCGCCCACCCTCGACCGGCCCCGCCTCCCCTTTCCAAAATTCCCCCAAACCCCCTCCCCTTCCTTGACCACTCTATAGTATCTCCACTCACACACTCTCAGTCAGACAGACAGCCAGGCACCCAGAGAGAGAGAGAGAGAGACAGACACACTCCAGTGGCAGCAGGCAGCTCCCCAGCGCCTGGACTGCCCGGCTCCTCCAATCCATCAACCCCAGCCTCAGAGCTCCATGAGGAGGTTCATCAGTATGGTGCTACGCAGCCTGGTCAGTGCGTCCAAGGCCAGGCCCTGGCTGCAAAAGAAAGCGCGGGCGCAGGATAAGGAAGACCGGATGCTCAAGGTGCCACACGAGGTGACTAAGGTGAAAGTCCGGAGGGCTTAAGACAAGCGAGATAGAGGCAGACGAGGGGACGCTGAGGATAGAAGTTTAGGCACTTGTGTATGGCTTAAAATAGCGGGACATGTCTGGGGCATGGCGGATTTCAGAAGATTGACATTTGTTTTTAAGTGCGTGTGTAAGTGAGGAGTGTTAAATGGAGTCTTGCTATAGTTGGAACGGATCACGGATATGTTAAATCAAGGGTGCTATTTTACACACATGCTTGTGGCATGCTGGGATAGGCTTGTTGTTTATTTCTTGCATGCAAGCTTTTGTAGTTTGGAAAAGTTGAGGTATGCTGTTGATTAGGAGAAAATTCTCTCAATTTGAATGAACAAACAAAAAATATGTTGACAGAAATCCACTTAAAATGGAAGTCTAAGATGAGTATGGGGTGTATTTCCAATTTCCATTATAAGTACATCATTTCTATGTTTTTGTTTGTTTGTTTATGCAAATTGAGGGACGAGTTTAAATTAGTTTCTGTGTGTGTTTTTAAATAGAATCTGGAACTTTCATTCAGTAAAAGATGATGTTACATTTCAGTGTTTCCCAGGATTCACATTCAGTGTCATTCAGTAACACTTTACATGAGGTTTCAATTGTGAACACTAGTTAATATACAGTACAAGACAACATGAACTAACAACGAACATTATGCTTTTTACAGCATGTATTCATCTTTGTTAATATTAGTTAACAGATACGACTTTTGATTTTAGAAATTGATTGTTAATGTTGAAATGAACTGGCTGTGGAAGTATTGTTCATTATTAGCTGCATTAATGTTTTTAATTAATGAACCCTTAATGTAAAGTGTTACCTGTCGATCTGCTTTTTTCATTATTTAAAGGGATAGTTCACCAAGAAATTAAAAATTCTGTCTTCATTAAATCAACCCTTGTGTCATTCCAATTTCCACTGTTTTTTTTGTTGGTTTTGTCTACAGTCAAAGTTGTCCAGTGTAGTTTTAGACCCCGTTGACTTTCATTGTATGGACTAAAACAGTTCTTCAGAATGTCTCCTTTTGTGTTCTTAAGAAAGAAAGGTTCACAGGTTTTGAACGTCATGAGGGTGAGTAAATGATGGCAGAAATTACACATTTTTGGATGAACAATTCCTTTAATTCTAATTGATTTACAATGTTTGTCTTTGGTCAAGTAATTGAATTGTTCAGATGGAGTGTAAGCATGATTTGACTTTCTTTTTTTCTTTTTTTTTGGCCCTGTGCTATTTTAATATGAAACCTTGTGACAATAAAATTCCAGGCAGCTGTCCAGGTCGGGATTATCCGCTGTCTTCACAGATCACAGCAGCATTTCTGGATTTGTTTGGCTTCAGCCAGCGAAACAGTTCCCTTAGCTCTCTGTAGCCACACGCTTGCATGTTTGCACCCCGTCTAATCAGATTATTATAGCTCTGCCCTGTAATCCAACCCTCACAGAATCTCTCTTTCAATCTGCTGCTTGCTTGTTTGGAGGGATTGTGTTACACTTTAGGAGTAAAGCCTGCCCCGGGTGGGAATTGAATTCAGATGGATTTATAAGATATACAATATTTAAATTTGTAAGTGAAGTGAAGCGGGATGAAGGATATATCAATGTGTTTACATTTTATTGGAGACTGCTGTAAAAAAAATACATGCATTTCCCAAATGCCTGGTAAAGATACCTAAAGAGATTAATTTTTTACAATCATTCAAATATTTTTTTTAAATACTATTTTATTTAAAAGGGTGTTTAAAGGCATTTATTTAATTTAAAGTGGTGCTTAATAAAGCCTTTTTGTTTATTTTATTTTATTTTATTTTTTGTTTCGCCACTTGACGTCTCACTGCAGTGACTTTTGCACAGGTGAGCACCACCCAAAATCTGACAAATGCCATTTGACCAAAACTTTTTTTTGTCTTGTTTTTCATCAATGTTTTTTATAAGTTTTTTGGGCAATTCTTAATCCAGTTTTCCTGACCATTAGTTTAATCCTCTTTTATAGAAACCCCACTGAATGATGGAGTATCATCTAATGACTAGATAAAATAACTTGTAGATTGACGTCTGAGTACGACACAGACTTTGCTGTCCTTAAGGTTTCTTTCCTAAATCTCCTAGAAACCTTAGATATTTTCCATTTTGTGTGTGGTTAAAGTCCTTGCCAATATGTTTTGGTACGTGGGAGATAATAGATCAGGCATAATGATTACTTTTTCTTGGCAGTGTGTAGAATAAACATGCAATTCCCTTGATTTCAGCTCAACTTTTGAATGTCTTTTATTTAGCTCTCATCTGTCTTTGCAAATGGCACTCATTTGATGAGACGGCTGGGGTGCAGACCACTGGGAAAATTAACGTAAACAGTTCGAGAATTATGACAAGGCAAGAGAGATTAAGGAGAAGCCCACGCAGTCAAAATGAGAGGCTGGAAGTTCACTCAAAGAAAGATGTTATTCTTTCCTCTTTACAGATGATTCTGACTGTATTCCTGAGTGATAATCAACAGTTGCTGACTGAGGTGCCCATTACCCCAGAGACGCTCTGCAAGGATGTGGTGGAATTCTGTAAGGAGGCTGGGGAGAGTGGCTGCCACCTCGCTGAGGTCTGGAGAGGAAAAGGTATGAGTCTGTTGACACATACACTACTGTACACTAACGTTAAAAAGTTTGGGGTCGTTAAGAGTTTTTTTAACCCTCTGGTGCTTGTCAGTGTCCACACTGGCACTGATGTGACTCTTCACGGTCAAAAGTGACCGGACATCTGAAATGTAAAATCAATGTAATATATTTTTGTTCAATTTTTGTTAATTTCATGGCACCAATTAATATTTATTCAATAACTCATGAAGGCATTTCGTGCACCATTGAAATAATACTAATAAAAAAAAGATATATATTTCATATTAATTTTCAGTGAATGCAGTATTTCCATGTTAAAATAGAGCCAATGCCTTTAAAATCCCGTTTTGAAGCCGGATTAGTGCCATCTGGTGGGAGTAAAATAAGAAAAACATATGCAATTACATGGTTTAGCCCATAGATTCCTATATACCTCTATATAAAGGCCTATACATTCTCTAATTGTTTTTAGACATAAATACTTATTATTTGATTAAGTTGTGGATTTGGATATATATTTAGACATTATCAAAGACATCTTTTTGTAAAGGTTTAGATTTTTTTTTTATGTTGATTTGAAGCGTCAGTTTTTTTTTATTATTATTACTACAGTCAAACCTGAACACAGAGAAGCATTTGTTACAACAAAACAATTACCATTCTACATAAAAATGTAACATAAACTGAACATAACTGTTTTATCCGAGCTTAAAATCCTTCTGGGTTTAGAATCGATCTCCAACCTCTTATATTCAGTTTTATGACTTGTTTTCGGCTCTATGGTTATGCCTACCATTATTTGAGTGTGTTAATTGTGTTATGTTTTGTGTTGTCGGTTGAGTGTGTGTAAGCTGAGTATGTGTTTGACGTGAGCGTGTCTGTTTTGCCTCTTGATGTTTTAGAGTGTAACACCCGTCCTTGCTGTCCCGTTTTAACTGCATTGTAGGTGAATTATTGCTTTTATTTTACATGTATTGCAGTGTTACAGTCACACCATTCATAGGGTGTGATGTTCTGTGTATAAGTGTGTGTGTACTCATAGTGGTGTCTTTGAGGATGTAATTGTGTTTTGCAGCTTCGTTGATGTCGATTAGATTCTTTTCAATCTTTCTTCAACCCCTGTCATTGCCGTGTACTTTTATCTGCATTGTGTCAGATTTGTAGATTGTACACAAAAAAATGCTCAGCATTTTTGTGTTTTTGTCGATTTCCCATTAATTTCCAATGGTCGGTCATTTTTGACCAAAGACCACAAGTGTGACTATTTTTTTACAACCACTTAGCCTGCTCGAATCATGCCCTCAATTTTTTTTGTGTTCACATTCCAAATGCCATAAAAATCACCAAGTTTCGTACGCATATCCGTGAAGCTGTATTTCTAAAAGTTCAAACAGAAATTTGTCGGTCAAAAGTGACTCGAAGATCCCCAGAGGGTTTAAAAACAAAAAAAAGTATTTTTTCAGCAAGGATGCACTACATGATCAAAAATTACAGTAAAGTATTTTATAATATTACACAAAATTATTTCAAATATAAGCTTTTCTTTTGAACTTTCTATTGATAAAAGAATAATGAAAAAATAGATAGTGGTTTCCACAAAAATATTAAGCATTGATACTGATAATAATAAATGTTTCTTGGGCAGCATATTAGAATGGTTTCTGAAGATCATGTGACACTGAAGACTGGAGTAATGATGCCTGACAATTCAGCTTTACCATCACGAAGAAATAATATAAAATGGGATTCAACTAGAAAAATAATTTAAAATGTAGAATATTTTACAATATTACTGTTTTCGCTGTATTTTTGATCATATAAATGCAGCCATGGTGAGCAAAAGATATTTTCAAAAACATAAAATCTTACCAACCCCAAGCATTTGAATGGTAGTTTAAATATAAATAGTCTATGTTTTCTTTGGTAGAATTTAGACAATATAAACTTCATGCTTATATATAAACAGAATATAAACAGTTTTAGCTAGTATGATTGACTTATTCTTGCAAAGCCAGACTTTTGATAATTGGCATAAAGTCTGGTCCACTTTCCAAGAACCAGTTTACTAATGTGGAAGAGTCATTTGAACAAGTCGCTTGTCATTTACTGTTTGAGTTAGTTTGTAAGTGTTAGCATCTGGCTAAATGAAGTACATTTTTTTTTAAGTGCATTATTCATTTACCAAAAAGTGAGAGAACCGTCGCTGTTATGGGGCTGACGAGACATGAGACTTGCGGATCCATCTGCAAGGCTTTATTGTGGAGAAGACAGAGACATGGTCAAAGCAGGCAGGGTCAAACAGAGGCAAACATGTATATGGCGGGCAAGACACAAGAATAAACCTAGGGCTAGCGTGGGTCGACGATGGGCAGACAGAGACAGAAGGGACAAGACTAAGGGAGAAATCCAGGAAACCAGAGGCGAAGATCAGAAACCGTGAAAACGCTAAGGCTAATGGCTAGGGCTAGGGCTAAGGCTAAGGCTAGGGCTAAGGGTAAGGCTAATGACTAAGGCAAATGACTAGGGCTAAGTCTAAGGCTAATGACTAGGGCTAAGGCAAACGACTAGGGCTAAGCCTAATGACTAGGGCTAAGGCTAAGGCAAATAACTAAGGGCTAATGAAATGACAAGGGCTCTGTAAGGTAGCTATCTCTAGGAGAGTGACAATACTCGGCAGAGGGAAGGGATCAGAGTGAGTGTTAAATAGTGAGGGAGTGATATAAAACAGCTGGGTGCAATCAGTGTAAACAGCTGTGTGCAATCAGTGCTGTGTGCAGTCAGTGCAATGATTATGGGATATGTAGTCCGGGGTGATGTTCAACAGTGTGTAGTGCGAGAGTCAATGAATAGGAAAGTTCGTGGACCGGATTCGTGACAGAGCCCCCCCCAAGGAGCGGCTTCCAGACGCTCAAAACCCTTTACGATTCCGGGGGGCGGTGGAGTGGAGGTGGAACAGGGGGAGGGACGGAGTGCCAGGTCCAAGGATAGGAGAGACCATGGACTGAGGCAGAGCCGGCGGAGCTGAGGACCACCACAGCAGAGCAGACGGACCGAAGATCCCCACGGCGGAGCAGAAGACACCGGATCCAGAACGTAGACCACCACGGCGGGGCAGAGAACCAGGGCGGAGCCGGCAGCACAGGTGGAGCTGAAGACCACCAGAGCCAGACAGTAGACACCCACGGAGCAGAAGACCACAGAGCCAGACAGTATCCACCACGGCGGATCAGAGGACCACCAGAGCCAGACAGTATACCACCACGGCGGGGCAGAGGACCACCAGAGCCAGACAATAGACCACCACGGCGGAGCAGAGGACCACCAGAGCCAGATAGTAGACCCCCACGGCGGAGCGGAGGACCACCACGGCGGAGCAGAAGGAACAGGGAAACCCTCGGTGAACCACAAGACCGATCCGGAGACCATGGCGGAGACTGTAACAACGAGAGAGCAGAGACAGACAACACAGACAGAACATTGGGGTTGATAGACAAGACTGAGCATTCAGGGGCAACCTCCCTGGCAGACACAAAGAATTCACAAACGGCCTCCATAGCCATGACAGGATGAGGACTCCCCCCCGCGGGCCTCTATAGCTGTGACAGGATGAGCAGGGAGCTCGCAAACGGCCTCTATAGCTGTGACAGGATAGACAGAGAGTTCATAGACTGCTTCCTTGGCCGGAACAGGACAGGCAGAGAGTTCATAGATGGCCTCCTTGGCTGGAACAGGACGAGCAGAGAGTTCATAAGACGGCCTCCTTGGCCGGAACAGAACAGACAGAAAGTTCATAGACTGCCTCCTTGGCCGGAACAGGACAGGCAGGGAGTTCAGAGACGGCCTCCTTGGCCGAAACAGGACAAACAGAGAGTTCATAGGCGGCCTCCTTGGCCGGAACAGGACAGGCAGAGAGTTCATAGACGGCCTCCTTGGCCGGAACAGAACAGGCAGGAAGTTCATGGACGGCCTCCTTGGCCGGAACAGAACAGGCAGGAAGTTCATAGACAGCCACCTTGGCCGGAACAGGACAGGCAGGAAGTTCATAGACGGCCTCCTTGGCCGGAACAGGACAGGCAGAGAGTTCATAGGCGGCCTCCTTGGCAGGAAAAGAACAGGCAGAGAGTTCATAGATGGATACCACTGACACCTCTGGAGGTTCTGCAGCGGATGCCGCCACCTCTGGAGGTTCTACAGCCGTACAATCTGGAACCAGGAAAAGTTCATTAATGTTCTCCTTGGTAGGACAGGTACAAAGTTCAGCAATGGTTCCTTCGACCGTGACATGACAGGCTGAAAGTGTATTTCTGGGTGCCACCACCATCCTAGGAGCTGAAGCGAGCGCCGCTGCCTTGGGAGGTTTTGCAGCCTCAGCCACCACCTCTGGAGAAAATGCAGCAGGCGCCATTGCTTCGGGGAACACAGCAGCGAACACCACTAACTCAGGAGATTCTGCAGCTTCAGCCGCCACCTCTGGAGACCTAATAGTGGGCGCCGCCGCCTTTGGGAGTTCTGTTGTTGTGTATGCAACAAGAAAAAAAAAAAACAAAAAAAAAAAAAAAAAAACAACACCAAAAAGCGATCCCCATCAAGGGAAACACTTCAGACAGGGGAATCAGTTCAGGAACAGGAGGGCTAAAGTGAGTGGGTTTGGGGATACCAGCTGCGCGTGCAGACACCAGCGGTGCATCCCTCACACTGGACACCAGACTGGAATACCAACGGACCGACCCCGACACTCTGGGTGCAACAGACAGGATGTGACCTGACTCTGGATGATTAGCTGTGATGCGACGTGAATCTGGATGACTAGCTGAGACGTGACGTGAATCTGGATGAATAGCTGAGACGTGGCGATACTCGGGATGAATAGCTGAGACAGGTGTTAGCACTCTAGAAGCATCCTTGACGTTACGTGCCCTGGACAAAGCTGAGACAGTGACGAGCCTCTGATGACAGCTGTGAGCGAACGTGACTCTGGATGAATACTGAGAGGACGATTAGCTCTGGCCGATCAGCTGAGACTTGACTGGATCAAAGAAGATCAGTTTGTGACCTGACTATATTATGAATATCAGCTGCGACGTTTTTTTGACTTGATTCCTGAAGATTAGCAGTGACCTGACTTGACTCAAGACGATCAACTGTGACTAGACTCGACTCATGAAGATCAGTGGTGACTAGACGTGACTCGGGAAGATTAGCTGTGACTAGACTTGACTCATGAAGTTCTGTTGTGACTTGACTAGACTCATGAATGTCAGTTGTGACTTGACTTGAACTCAGTAAGAACAACTGTGACTAGACTTGACTCATGATAATGAATGGTAAATTGACTTGACCCATGACAATCAACTGACTTGACTAGACTAAACTATCAGCTGTGAATTGACTAGACCCATGATCAGAAACTGACTTGATCTGCCCCATGATGATCAACTGTGACTTAACTAGACTCATAACCAGAAACCGTGACTTGATTTGCCCCATGATGATCAACTGTGGCTTGACTTTGCTCAGAAGATCTGTTGGTGTCCCGCCATTTTGCGATCAACTCCCGCGTGTCCGCCATTTTTGTGAGCGTGCTCTAGTGCGGCCGCCTTTACACGAGTGAGTGCGGGGTTGCGTTCCTCCACGATACCCACAGTGAACGCTGACCCAGCAGTCAGCAAAGCATAGTCTATAAAGTCCTTTAGACTACAATTAAATTTACCTTCTGGCATCCATGATTTTATGGATTCCTTTAGTCCATAACGGAAGATATCCTTTAAGGTGACCTCCTCAAAAGGTACCCTAAAAGATAACTCACGGAACTGAGTGACGTATTCCTCAATAGGTGAGCTCCCCTGTCTCAAATCAAACAGCCGGGTGACTGGGTCTATACTTGGCCAATGCTCCTCAGAAAAGCCGCTGGATCCTTGTGTGGCCGGGTATTCTTACAGCAGCTGACAGACGTGAGACGTGCGGAGCCATCTGCAAGGCGTTCTTTGGTATAAGAAGAGCGTGGTCATTGAAGCAGGCAGGGTCAAACTGAGGCAGACAGGTATATGGTGGGCAAAACAAGAATAGTCCTAGGGCTAGCGTGGGTCGATGATGGGCAGACAGAGTCAGAAGGGACAAGACTAAGGGAGAAATCCAGGAAACCAGGCGAAGATCAGAAACCGGGAAAACAGCTAGGCTAGGGCTAGGGCTAAGGCTAAGGCTAAGACTAGGGCTAAGGCTAATGACTAGGGCTAAGGCAAATGACTAAGGACTAAGGCTAAGGCAAATAACTAGGGCTAAGGCAATGACAAGGGCTCCGTAAGGTAGCTATCTCTAGGAGAGTGATAAACGCTGAAACAATACTCGGCAGAGGGAAGGGATCAGAGTGAGTGTTAAATAGTGAGGGAGTGATATGAAACAGCTGGGTGCAATCAGTGTAAACAGGTGTGTGCAATTCGTGCTGAGTGCAATCAGTGCAATGCATGATGGGAAATGTATTCCGGGGTGATGTGCAACAGTGTGTAGTGCGAGAGTCAATGAATTGGAAAGTTCATGGACCGGATTCGTGACAGTCGCATTGTGGGCCATGTTAGCTAAAAGAGTATGCATGAATCTTTTGGCTATGTCTTAACTTTATTTAATCTTCCATAAAATTTAGGATGGATAGTATGCAAATTTAGATGAAGAGTCTGAACATTTGTCAGCAATTTGATGTAATATTAACTATCCAGTGACTAGTTCTGTATATTAATTGCTTAATTTTAGCAACATGGTTTTGTTTCCCTGATTTAAAAAGAAAGAGAGAAAAAAGAAATCGATGCACCCTGAATGCCAGAATTAGCAGAAAACCAGCTAATCGGATTTGGGACAGCTTGACATTTTGGACAACTTTTTTTGAGTTAACTGTACTGTTCTTTCGTGAACCAAGGTTATTTTACTTATTTATTTATTTATAATTTTTATACTTATTTTTATTTCAGCTTTCTTTCAATAAATAAGCACAACCTTAAATGGTTCATGGGGGCCCGTAGGCGAGCCATCTGGCGAGTCTGAGACTAATGTTGATTCAACATATTACACAGTACTGTAAAATTATATAGTACTTTCTAGCCTAGTCTCATGAATCACCTGTACTTTAGTCAGTTAATACAGACACATGCCATATGTACAGTGCAGTCGGATTTCTTCATGCTCTGCTCAATATGGCTGACAGATACAGATGTATTGCTTAGCTCTGTTACATCACTAAATAGCACTGAATGGAAACGTTCATGGACCAGATCCCACAGAGGAAGCAACACTGTCCATCACATAACAATTACGTCCTTGTCAGAGTCTGTCCCAGACAGTGGGTGGTAGTATGTGGGTCAGAACGTCTCAGGGCCTGGGCCGCAACCTCTTGGTTTGTTTACATGGCTCCTGCAGGCCTGTTATTCTAGTGTCCCACACATGGCACACGGCCCGCACTGTCAAAGACAGTAAAGATAGCCTTTAGCAAGGATAGCCAGACCTTTTTCATCTGGACGTGCCACTGTGTTTTGCTACGGGGCTATTGTGTAATAGAAAGGACATTTTCCTATTGAAGTTTTCATACCATGTGGATTTGTTTAAAATAGAGGAGTATTATAACAGTTTTGACATTCACATTCTCTGTGCTAAGGATAGAGTGCAGGGTTTTGTAGCCTGACTGTAACAAAGAGTGTCTGTGTTCTTATTCACAGAGAGAGCGATCCCTTTTGATCAGCTGATGTTCGAGCACCTACAGAAATGGGGTCAGAGGAGACAGGAAGTGAAGTTCTACTTGCGGCACGAGGAGTCTCCCATCGCAAACATTTCTCAAGGTCGGCAAAAGTGATGAAAGATTGGCCATGACCACAACAGGGCATTTTGTCGGTTGCTTGGTTCATTTTTTGGGGCTGTTTTGTTTAACTACCGTTCAAATTTTTTTTTTTTTTTTTTTTTTAATGTTCTTTTGATGCTCACCAAGGCGGCATTTAAATGATCAAAAACATTAATATTGTGAAATACTATTACAATTCAAAATAACTGTTTTCTAATTCAACATATTTTTTTTAATTTAATTTATTCCTGTGATGGCAAGCTGAATTTTCAGCATACATTACTCCAGTATTCAGTGTCACATGACCTTCAGAAATCATTCATTGTTGAAAACCGTAGCATTTATTTGAAATAATAAATCTTTTGTAACATTTAAATGTATTTACTGTCACATTTGATTCATTTAATGCATCTTTGTTGAATAAAAGTACAAATTTCTTTTTAAAAATCTTACTGGCTGGAAATATTGTAAGATATTCAGAACTTCAGAACCACTTGTTAACTCATACTTGCTAATCTGTAGTTGAGGTTTGCGATTAGTAACTTTCTATTAAAAATTTCAGTTCTTTTAAGTGAGAGTCCTGTGAGCGTTGGGCTTTGCAGAGCTTTTCTCTGCAGTTACGTAACTAATCCTCTTTGTGTGTAATTGGTCTCCTGCCTTCTTGTGCTCATATCTGCACCTGAGACAGACCATCAGACTAGAGGAGACGAGGAGCACCGATGCTTGTCTTACCTCCACAGAGAAATACAGACTCTGAGTTTTAAAATGAGAGAATGCATCACTATTAATATTGCTCATACATAGGATTAGTGATTTGAACTAGGGCTGTACAATATAAAAAAACATAGCTTTTCTGCAAAATATAGTGTGATATGAAAACTGATTAGGGTGATTTTGTAGGGGAGGGCATCTTCAAAGAAAATTAAAATAATTTTCTTAAAATGCTGAAAAATTACTTCTTATTCTTTTTAAGAGCAAACCATGCTTTTAGAGCTGAATTGTATTTGAAAAAAATATTAGTTTTTATAAAAGTATATAAAAGAAAGAAAAACATTCCCACTATTTTTGACCCATTCAATATGGCTTTACAATGATAATTATGCTTTTATTGTTATCAAATAAAAATATTAAACTAAATTAATATTTTGTACTAGTGCTAATAAAGATTTGTATTATTTTATAGTACATCTGTAAAATTTTAGTATAATTGAGTCCTCTTATAGTTTTATAATATTTTTGAAAAAGGTTAGTTTATATCTTCTGTTTTCATAGCTTGTAGTTAAAGTTTGGAGTAATGTTGGTTTTTTTTAACCCTTTTTGTGTTTTTTTATTTTATTGAAATATATGACATATAGTTTCTAGATACTGTATATAGTTATTAATGGCAGTTTAGGTTAACATCAAGGTAAACTAAATTAAAATTGATATGATATTAAACGGCTAATGATTATAGAAATTAGTATATACAGTTATAAATAGCTATTATATTATATATATATATCGATAGAATATCATATTAATAGATATATTATCTATATATATTAATTTTAAAGAATAGTTTTTATTTAGTTTTAAAATTAAGTATATTAAACAATGAAAATAAAAAATATTAATATGTATGTATTTATATTTAATTTTCTTAATTCGTAAAATATTCAGCTTTTTTTTATTTTATTTTATTTTATTTTTAGCAACTGCATAACAATGCATTAAAGCCACTCGAAACACCTTAGCAGCCTCATAGTAACACCATGGCAACGTTGTGGCAGTAAGTTTTTGCACGGAAAGCAGCACTGAAATGTAAAATTCTAGTTCATCTGATCACTACGTTCTAAATTAGTCTGTGAGGGCAGAGGGCGGTCAGTGGGATTGTGTACAGGCCTATCAGAGGCGGCGCGGTCCATGAAGGTCTAGGTATTTCCAGAGCCTCTGACAGGATTACACATAATAACACAGCCCTGGATTTAGAGAATTAAGCTCCTGCTTATTTATAGATGGCACAGTTGAGAGTGCTGGTGAAACAAAGGCTCACAAATGACTGGAGGTTGGCAAACGTTGTTAAACAACCCACTGTCTCGGCACAGACTAATCAGGGTAAATATGCCAGCCAGAATCCCACTTCTGGATCATATGCTCATTAGATTCAAAGGTACCCTTTTTCTTTCTTTTTTCAGCCAAACGTGCGACTGGTGTTTTATTATTTTATGTTATATCAATACAAAAATGCCCCTCTGTCCAGTAGTACTGATTATGTTTGCCCACAGCAGCAGTTTTTAAGCTCTGCAACCGTTTGGACATTGTTGGAGTGCAGGGCTGATGATTCAATCTTGTTTTATTTCCAGCAGGAAGTCAAACTTCAGAGCAGGCCGACAGGAAGAGCAAGGGGAACTCGGACAGGCCTTGCGAGAATGGGGTACGTTCACATTCACGCTGTTCTCAGTCACACTTTCCTTCTGGTCTGTTTGAGACTCGTAATGAGGGCTGTTCACCGAGGCGTCACGTAATTACGGTGGAACTGCGTAGACAAAACACAAGTTCAGCACTTCTTTTCGTGAAATAAATGTGTGTATTTTCTATGTAGTGTAAATGTTTCAAGCGTTAAAAAGCACCTTCTTGCATATAATTCTGGTTTGGTTGTTCCTTTTACTGTGTGAAAGGGTAGAAACATGATTAAAGGGGTCATATGATGCTGCTAAAAAAGAACATTATTTTTTGCATTTGGTGTAATGAAATGTGTTTATGCGGGTTTAAAGTAAAAAAAACATTATTTTCAACATACTGTAATTATTGTTTCTCCTCTATGCCCCGACCTTTCTGAAACGCGTCGATTTTTAAAAAACTCATCGGTCTGAAAAAGCGAGGTATGCTCTGATTGGACCAGCTATCCAAATGGTGAGACGGAAAATGTCGACCTCACCAAAAACCTGTTGCTGCAGTTTGTTGCCCCGGCCGGAGCGATGAGACAAAAACATTAGAACCCATTATAAATGAGGCATTTGTTTCATCCAGTGGTGACATAATTATGGATTATGACTTATACTGTCTTTTTAAGCGTTACATTGCATCGCGCCGTGTTGTTAAAAAACATTAAAAAATGCTGGTCTGCATTTGTGATCGGAGAAATGACATACAACAAGTGCTACTCTACACTGCCCAAAAAACTTGTGTTTGAATCATCAGTGGGCAAATCCTTTAAAGGAAAACGTACTTACAGTCTGTGAGTCAAAACATTGTAGTCTAAAGTTACTCTACCAGGTTCAGGAAACAGTCCTCCATAAAAATGCATTGCACATATCTGAATATTTGGGTTGAAATGTTCTGGAACAGTGTTGTAAATACAAACTTAACCACTGATTTATAGTCGCGTCCTCTTTTGGAAGGCCAAACAAAAAGTCGTTTCGCTTTCACAACGAAAAAAAACACAGCGCCTTCACGACATGGAGGCAGCAACAATACTACAGCAAGAATAAAAAGTTACGCCTTCTTTCTTGCGTGAATACATTTGGGCGGTGTTATGCAAATCTTTCCACATTGTGAAGTAGACATGTGGGGGTGTGTTGGAATGAGCCATTTTAGGTAGGCGTGGGTTGACTCTTAACTTTTATAAAGAAAATCTGTTTGGATTTAAGACTTTAGTCTTTGCAAATTTACAGATCTTCTGTATGGATTTTTTTACACAAAGAGCTTGTAGCACTCCAAAGAGAAAGGAAAAAATTTAAATTGCATCATATGACCCATTTAAAGGCTTGTAAAAAAAGACCGTTATCCATCAGCCATTTTTGTGTTTTCATTGGCTTCTTTGGCTCACTTTTCCTTAATTTGAACTTTAATTAAATTATCTTTGAACATGTACACTTGTCAACATGGGAACCTACAACGTGTCTGCTGGTTTGCTAAGAGAAAGCTTTCATGATTCTTGAGTCATCTTTGAGAAGATTAGATTTTTTAAAATTATTTAGGTAAATTTTAACATTTGATCTAGAATTTCATTATTCATATATTTTATTATTTTTGTTACTACTATAATTTGTTATTACATTTGGAATTCACTTTTCTTTTCTGCTGTGCTAAAGAAAGCTTCATGATTCTCGAGCAAGCTATGACATTTTTGTTTTATTAATTATTATTATAGTATTTTAGTGTATTATATGTCCTACTATAATTTGTATTACATTTGAATTAAACTTTTCTTTCATATTTTCATTTTTAATTTTCAATCCGCTTCATTACAAAATGATATTAATGCATACTGTCTGTGGTTTGCTAAATAAATCTTTTCATAAAGTCTTGAGTCAGCTTGAAAAGTTTTTTTTCTTCTGTTATATGTTTATAATATTTCTTTTTTTCTTATTTATTATTTTATTTATTATTGTTACTTACTTATAATTTGTTAATAATTTGAATGAACTTTCTTTCGTATCTCATTTTCATTGTCATTTAAATGACTTTAAATTTTAGTTATGGACAATTAAAATATTTCTTACTTGTAAAAATTCAATTTTATTTAATTTTGATGTTTTTCACATTATTTTAAAAAAATAATATTTCTGTGTAACTGGATTAATTTTTTTTTTTTTACAGTTTTAGTTTCTAGAAATGTAAAAGTACTTCAAATAAAGGAAATTTCAGTTTTAGTTTCCAGGGCAAATGTCCCCCTCTTGGTTTTCTAATAAGCCCATGTAACTATTGAGTTAAAAAAACTATTATTAAGTTATTTGTGAGAGGATAGGACAGGCCCCTGTGGGAATCTATGGCGCTTAATTTGTAAGAAAAAACGACTTCGGTTCCACAAAGGAAAGTTTAAAAGTTTAAAATAGTTAAGTAAATGATGGCAGAATTGTTGTTCCTTTTAAGAATCAGTTCTGACTGTAGTTGCCATATAATTATGCTCCAGTTGGAAGTTAGAAGTCGGAAGCTTCGCAGCGGGGAGCTTGTGTGCAATGTGCTGATAAGCTCCAGTCCCCCACCAAAGTCATTTGCAGCGGTTTTAGAGAAACAGAATACACAGGTTTCCCTGTTTCCCAAAAGATCACTCGACTACATAACGCTGCCTAGTTTCCGCGCGCTTCCTATTCCACTCCATATGTCTGTCTTTGATACAGATCATGCAGAAAAAAGGAGGTAGTTTTCTCTTTTTCTGAGCTCAGAAACACACATCTGCATTCCTCTGCCAGTATCCATGTCAGTATTTTAAGAAAAAGGAAATTGATGTTTGTAGGTATTCCAGATCTCCAGACTGATTAACATTCCACAAGACTGTAATCATAAAACCCATAAAGCCGCACAGCTATTGAACAGGTGGTCTTTAGGACCTTCCCAGCCTCAGCAGTTATGTTATAAATGAGTGACACGTTCACTGCGGCATCCCGATATGTGGCCCTCCCTGCGTCCCATTATGCAGCTGTTATTACAGATAATCCAGGCAGCGGGGGCTTCTCTTTCAGGCCGTATCATGTGATGATAATCTAATTACATCCGGCCAATAAACTTCAGGACTTCTGAACTTCTGCGCTGGCCTGCAAGTGTGCTCCAATTTAAACCAGGTCAAAGGGCCAGAAGGCAAAATATTAGCTACATGTTCAGCACACCAAAAGTCTCCTCCTGCCCCTGATAATACAGCCGAGCAGCTGAGAATGACTGTGTACGTTGTACATTTGATGGTCATGTATCTTTATACAGTATTTCTCTCAGGGTCAGAATGCATCAGACTTTATTCAGGATGGTTTAAGTCAGTATGCACGTGTCAGCATGTGTTGTTTGCCCATCTGTGTGTAGTTTTAAAGATGGATGTACACTACCTTTCAAAAGGCTGCAATTATTTGACCAAAAATAAAGTAGAAACTGTAATATTGTGAAATATCATTACGCTTAAACATATTAGTATTCCTTTTGATTTTAAAATGTTAATCATTTCTGTGAGGATCAAGAATTTTTAGCGCCAAACTTATAATTTTTCTTATTATTATCAATGTTGAAAAGATTGCTGCTTAAAATTTTTGTAGAAAAAAGAAACTGTAAATGCATTTTTTTTATTAATAAGAAGGTTCAAAAGAAATAGGGCATTGAAACAGAATTACTTTTTAACGATCATAAAATCTTTACAGTCACTTTTTTCATTGAAGCATTGTGCTAAACGTCAAAAGAATGAATTTAATCATTTAAAAAACGACTTTACTAACCCTAAACTTTTGAATGGTAATATATGCTATGTTTTGTTGATGTTAAGTGTCAAAAATGTCAGATTTTCCTATAAATTATATGTTTAATTTATGCCTTTATATGTTTAATTTATATCATCTGATGCTTACTGCACACAAAAAATACAGCAATAAAAATACAGCAAGTGCTTGTTTTATGCAACTTTGCATCAAACAAATTAACAAATCAGTTTGTTTTGAGGCAGAGAATTAGATATAAATCTATACACATTTTGTGCATTTTTTTAATGTTATTTAGTTTGAGATAAATCTATCCTTAAGTGGCATGTAAATGCAAAACAAACTGCGGTTGGTGTCTTTACTGTAAATCAGACTAAGTGGGCGAATCTTGGCCAGAATGAGCTGCAATCTGGACAAGACTTTTATGCTGTTAGTTAAAAGTCTGGCTATGCAATAATCTAAAGAGATCTTTCATCAGGCACGTTGTTGGTTTTCAAGCCTGGTCCGTCTGACAGCTTTGTCTCTGAGCTCACTGACCTTGTCCCACTCTGATATCACTATCATTGACCTTCACTCTCTCTTTTTCTGCCTCCTGTAACATTCCCTCTGATGATGCTTAGAGTTACCATTTTGGTCACACTGCACCTCCTGCACCCGGTAGATATAACTTTATTAGATAATCAAAATTCACCGTAAAATGCGATTAGAGGTTCTGTGAGAATGCAAATGCTTCGTCCATAGAGATGAATGCTTAGCCCTTGAAAGTTCCCAAAGATCTGTGCATGTTGTCCCTAAGGGCGCTTTGCATAGTCATGAAAGAGCAATGTGTTTCTGCCTAAATGCAGCAGGAAAAGGAAACAAATACTGTGAATTAAAGTGTCATTGCATTTGAAGACTGCACTGTGAATTCTTCTAATTATCATCTAGCACTTGTCCTGAAATGTAGTGATTCTCAACTGGTTTTCCTTTAGGACAAAATCACAACTGAAATCGTCATTTTAAACCAAAAAAAAGGTCCTTAAAATCAAATATTTAAATAGTTTGAAATGCTTAAATGCACAATTATATGCTTTGTTTCATTTTATACTTTGCTCAAATTAATGCTTTACAGACCATGTCAGTGTTATTTTAGTATTATTTATGTACTGTTATAGTATTTATTAATATTTGAATTAGTTTTTATTTTTATATTTTTCTGTTTTCATTTGAAAGTTTTAGTGATTTTATATTGTGCTTTTGTCATTTTTATTAGATTCTATTTCCAAAAAAATGTCTATATATGAGCATATTCGTTCCAGTCAGTATTTATTAAAATAATTATTTTAGTAATTTAGGGCTATGAAGTTAAAACTAAATTTAAATGAGGAAAACTTATTGCCTTGGCAAATAGAAAAAAAAATCCAAATATGTCAAATAATTCAAATAAAAAATTAACAAGTATTTTCTTTTATTTCATTTAATGTTTATTTCATTTATTTATTATATCAATATCAATAAAAACCCTGCATTATATCAGAACAGACCTTGACATTTTTTGTCATTCACCGCCAGTTGAAAACCACTGATGAATGTCTCTTTTTTCACCAAACTAAATCATTGCTCTAAAGCACATAATGCATATTGTTCAGTGTACGCTGAAGTTGAGAGCACAGATTTTGCCCTGTGGCACTGGCTGTGTTTTTCAGCGTATGGACATATGAAGGTCAGTCATCATGAGTGGTCAGTACGAGGAGCTATTAAAATGCGGAGGGAGCTAAATGGCTGGCTCAGCGTTATTATAGCACTTATTGACTGTGCCCATTTCTGTCCAAGATACCTCATCCAACTGGCACAAAAACGGTCTTGTTCAATTGCTCATCGCTGTTGGAATACTAATATGGATTAGCCCACATGATTATCACATCTTGCCGAAAGACATGCATTTGAAAATTGTGCATTTTAACTCCTTGTTGCTTACTTATTGAAATCTGACAGAATTTTCATTTATAATGGCAAAACTTTAGCTATTAAAAATGCACCTTATGACATTATATTGGCCATTGACTTTTTTGGACATGTATACAATGGTGTTATTTAAAGTAAAGAATAGTAAACCTCTTTAGGGGAGTAAGATGTAACATGGTGTCATGAAATAATCAATGTACAATGGTACTTTTTGTTAATGGAATTGACGTGTTTCCCTGTTAAACAGCTATTTCATCAGCCTACTCTTGTGCACTGTAATGCATGGTGCATTTGAAAGCACGTGCATGCTGTAAAGTTGTGTCGCAGAGCTGCAAACATTAATGGCAGATTCTCTGGAGACCGTCACGCATCTGGGAGTAAGTGAGTGCGGGGCAGCTGTGGCGCAGACGGGCAGTCTTACAGCGCGGCGCCTACCAGGGAGGCGGAGGGGTTATTGTGTGTGTGTGTGTGGTGTTGTGTGTGTGTGTGCGGCTGTAGTGATGTCCGATTCTCAGAATGAATCATTTTTGAACCGATGTCGGATCATTTGAACCGATTTGGCTTTGTGTTGTAAAAAAATCCCTGTAAATGGAGATCTTTGGGCGTGGAAAAATTGAAGCTATGTCCGTGAAATACTAAAAAACGTAATACGTTTTGACCGTTGCATAAAAAGAGTTAATCGTGAGTGAATCTGGGCCCGCTAGTTTGATTTGAAACAGCTGACCAAGAACTTGTTTGCTTAAAAAATCTCAGAGAAAATTATTCTTCAGGTCGGTTTACGTCAATATTTATCGCCAAAATAAAAGAATATTTCTATAGCTTTGGATTTAAAAGCGTCTGCTAATTACTAAATAAATCAATATAAAATAAATTTTGTTAGGGCACAGCGGGATTTTAGGGGACGCCGCTGATAATGAAACAAGAGCATTATATTATCCAGTACTTTTTTTTTGGGACTCGGTTATATTACTTCAGACTTTCTTACAAAAGGGGTCATATGATGGATTTAAAGTTTCCCTTTCTCTTTGAAGTGTGTACAAGCTCGTGGCTGCCAAAAGGGACGATCTGTTAAAAGTTGCAAAGACTAAAGATTCCAAATCCAAAAAGGAGATATTGCTTTATAAAAAGTTAAGAGTCAACAGGCCTACCTGAAAACGGGGCTGTGTCAAACACACACCAAAATATCTAAACCTAACTATGTGGGCAAGATTGAATAACGCGCCCAATGTTCACGGCAAAAGAAAAGGAAGGCGTAACTTTATTCTCCAGTAGTATTGGTTGCCGCCTGCAGCCATGTCGTGAAGGCACGGTGATTCGTTTGTGAAGCGGAAACTACGTGTTTGGCCTTCCAAAGAGGACGATAGCCGCGTAGTCAGCTTGAGCTGATTCCGTGTGGGTCGATGAGGGAATACACAAAAAACTTAGTGCTGGGATCGCCAGAGCAGGCGTTTCACCGTTGGCACGAAGCGAGTTCCAGGCCGGGGTAGCAATGTGGTTTGCCGCTAATTCGTCGAATCAGCCAGGTGCGCTAGTGTTTAGCGACCCAGGCCGAGCCACAGCTCTACCCCCACTCTAGCCCCTCCCGGCATCAGCTCATGCTAAGCCGCGGCTTCGGCGACCCGCTAGGACCCGCAGTGGTTTTCGGTTGTGAAAGCAAAATCTTCTTTGTTGGTCCTTCCAAAGAGGGGGGACACAAACTCAAAATCAGTGGTTAAGTGTATTTACAAAACGGTGTCTAGAAACCGTTCAAACCCAATATAGCCAGATGTGCTGCAGCACATTTATGGAGAACTGTTTGTACTGATAATAGGAGAGTAGGGGACTACAATGGACGGCTGTTCTGGGCCTCACAGTATGGATATTGGGGAGGGGTGTAACATTTCCGTCACCCGCTTGAGGTATTCGGCCAATCAGAACGCACTGGATAGCTGTCCAATCAGAGCACACCTCGCTTTTCAGAGCGATGAGCTTTGAAAAAATCGACGCGTTTCAGAAAAGCGGGCATAGAGGAGAAACAATAATGTTACAGTATGTGGAAAATAATGTGTTTTTTAACTTTAAACCACATTAACACATTTCATTACACCAACTCACCAAATAATAAAAAAATATGGCAAGCATTTCATTATGACTCCCTTTAAATCAATCATTTATACTGGGCTTTTAAGGAAATTGTTCAAACGATTCTTAGAATGATCCGGACCTCCCACTGGATGATTCCTTAGGAAATCGGAATCATTTACTGCAGTCTGCTCTCTGGGCAGAAGAAACGCGCACACACATTAAGAGCGAGAGAAGTGCTTGCACGTCAAAATTGAGCCTGAGAGGGGGAAAAAACTTACGCAGTCTCCATCATCACACGTTCACGTTAACATTTTACAAAGGTCACGCGTTTCTATCCAACATTATACTGTTTAATGTACTGTAATTGCTCATCAGAGTCACGAGACTGTAACTATGCACAGTAAACAAAAACACGCAAAGTCAGTCGCGTAGAGTGGGGATGACAGCCTGACTCATCGCTAATGTGCTGGATGACTTCACTCCTGCTTTTTGGAGAGGGGATTGCGGCTGTGAGTGTGACTCTGGGGTCTCATAACGAGCACAACACCGCAGATGCTACAGCTGCACTGCATCCGTCCACACAGCGCCAGTGCTTTTCACAGAAGAGACTCGGAAACACAGTTAGAAATGGAGTGGAACCACGTCGAGACTGTGCAGGAATTCACAGCTGAAGGACAATGCAGCAAAATTAAGGTCCGATCATGCAGAATAACCTGGGACTCTCACCAGGTAATTTCAGCGCTCCTAAGTGGATGCTTATGCGTTGCTCTGTGTAGCATTGATTTGTGAAGCACAGAACCGGTTGAGGCTACTCAGATTTTCAGCCTGTTCGTTTGCTGATCAATAGGAAGAAGGATTGACCAGTTGTTATAAGTGTCAAAGTGTTGGATCAGGTTACTTTGCTGTCTAGTTACATGAGCTGATGGATCACAGCTGTATGTACTGTATTGGGAAGGGATGCTGTCAGTTGACATGTAATATTCGGGTAGCTAACATGACATTTTAAACCGTGTGACTAATGCTGTAGTTCATCTGCAATTACTCTAAACTACATTTTTATATGTATAATCATTATACATGCAGATCTCAGTGGAGAGACTGCATTGGATATTGTGCTTTTAACCGTTTATGCAGCTCCAAAAAGGTGAAAAAATAAAGATAAAATAAAAAAACGATTGTACTATTACACTTAAAATTATTTAAATATCCACGATGACACAACTGTCGTTATTTTGTAATTGTAGCTAATTTATAATATCAGAGCTCATTATTACTATTAGTTGACTAATGGTTGCCCTAAAGCTGTCATTCTGAGGAAAATACTTTTATTTCATCATTCATGGGCTATAGATTACATATTGTTTTATATTAAAAGTGCACCAATATGCTTGATATATTTGGATAAAATATAATACATTTGCTTTGACGTTAAATCATGTTACTTGCCACATATAAAATTTACTTTGGCATTTCATAAAATTTATATCACTTTTGAATCGCTCAATCACATACAGATAATGGGCTTATATGGTTATGTGATAGAAATTGTGCTCAGTTTACAATCTAAAACTTATTAAACCTGTCTCTCCCCTACATGTTATTCTTCAGCTACCCATTTACAGATGTGCCAGAATCAAGCAGGTTCTCCTTTCTATAAAATTGTAATACAATAAGTGTGATGAATTGAATCTCGGAGCAAACTGACATTTATTTTCAGTAGCTGCCATGTCAGACCTCAAAAAGTGCATTTGTGAGAATTGTTCTTGTGACGGGGGAACTAAAAGTACTCTAATTACGGCTCATTTGTCAGACGAGATATGAATAGCAGTGGCTGCGGGCAGGCGATGACCTAATGGACTATGTCATATGTGAAAAAGGGTGAAAAGGAGGGAGGTAAAGAGATTTATGTCTCCTGTAGATAATACTGTAGTAGGCACTATTAGCTATAAATGTAAACACTTATAGATTCTTTAGTCATAGATTCACTCATTCTGCTGTAAGATATTTCAAAACATTTCTCACATGCTTCAGTTAATGCCATGGTTCATAATGTAATGGGTGAGTGTGTTTAATACTTTGCGTATGATCTCATTCTGAAAAGGGCCTGTTCCCTCAGAGCCACCAGGTGTTCACCAACACCATAACGGCCCCGGGGTGACCTCATTTTCTGTGGCTAGAGCCACATTTCAAGCGAATCCTTCCACAGAGTGAACATCCAAGGCTACTAAGAATGGCACTCCCTGAAAGAATTGAGATATTACCTTAAAAGAATGTGTGTTTTGTATGGCAGCGCAGGCCTTTGTTTTATGGTGGTAAATTATCTGCAATGGAAACAAATAATGTATGACACATTGTTGGCTGACACGTGTTGTCTGACGCTTTGCTAAGTGTTTCCTTCCCAGTAGTGCTTTCCCAGGATTTCCTCACGGTGTGTTCATGTCATGTCAGAAAGATTGCATTTAAGTCATGATTTTTAGCAGGAAACTCTAAACTTTCTTTAAGCCCAGAGTGTCCGAGTTGGGTACCTGTCGGTGAGAGAACACATCAGATGCAGCATCTGTATTGACAGTAAATTTGTTGAAATCAGTGATATTATAATTTTTTATGTTTACAATAAAACTATCTAAATGTACGTTTACGCGATGATGCTCCTTGTTCACACAGATCCACGAAAACTACTAAAAACGCTGTTATGCATGCCAGTCCAGTATTTGGCGATGTTGCATTGTAAAGAAACACTATATACGCCTTTGCATATACCTATAATTCGCACTTTGAAACCCGTTTTTCACAAATTTGCCTTTTTGAGGACCCCAAAACTCTATTGTTATGAAAATGAATGGCCAAAACTAAAAACGCTGTATTATGCATGCCAGTCCAGTAGTTGGCGATGGCACTTTGTAAAGAAACACTATGCGCCTGCGCCTTGCACTTTAAAAACCGTTTTCACAAGTTGTGTAAACGAACAGCCAAAACGCATTAAAAAGTTTTTAGTTAAAAATTGTGTGTAAACAACCCCTAAGTTGCACGTACAAAATACCATATTATGGTACAATTATGATCGAATTTAAACATTAGAAGAAAAACATTAAAAAGCAAAATTTTGCATAAGTTTGTATTAAGTCAAATAAAAAAGGGTACATTATCATCTTGCTCAAACCGAGTAACTTGAATGCATCTGCCGTTGTAATTACGAATTCCCAACTAGTAAATTTGAACTACCCATGAGGACTTTAATGTACCAGTATTCAATTAATCAAGTGATTCATTTAATTCATTGCCAGCAGAACTGAGCACCCATGAGCAAAAATGGCTGATTTCATATGACTGACTTCTAGGGGGTCCTGCATTAGTCAGTCAGTCAACAGCCATTATGATGAAATGAGCATATTAACAGATCGCTTTTTCCAGTTATTATAGACCTCATTGCAGTTATATTGACTAGAAAAATTCTTTCAGAGCTGAGCATTTCTGCTTTATCTGACAGCACAGAGACCTCTCAGAGGATATCTAACGCCGATTCCATCTTAGCTGGCCAACCCCAATTTTAACATGGACTTGCCACATTGACTTTTCTTATAAGATCTCAGTGATGCCTCAATGAGATCATTTAGATAAATGTACCCTCCACACGAAAATGAGGTTTTTGCAGTCCTCTGACTCACAAGGGCCTGTCAGATGTGTTTTAGTCATTATAAGTATAACATGTGTACAGTGAGCCAGTTATGGGAATTGAGAGAAGCCAATGATTGAATTATTTTGAATGTGTGCCATACTGACATGTCAGACAGAAAAACAATCTCGGATTTGTTTATGAAATTCAGGAATATTCTGATACATAGGCTCTTGTTACTTGCATGTTTGAGTATGTATGCATGTCGTGCTTATATCGTTAAGTATGAGTGAATGTTAAAGAGTGTGTATAGTAGGTGAGTTCATACAACTGCAGGGCATTGCATAAGTATACGCACCCTGTTCACTCTCTAGGCATTTCCTCGTGATCCTGTGGTGATTTCTAGATGTGTGTTTTTGTTTGTCTGTACCTGTTGAATTGTTGTTTACTGCAGATATTTCTATTACCCAATGCCACACAGCAGTCCACCCTACGAATGAATGAATGAATGATGCATTTATATAGCGCATCATTGTGTATTTTTGTACACCCAAAGCACTTTACAATCATGTGGGGTGGGGGGGGGGTCTCTCCTCCAACCACCACCCGACTGGAAGCAACAGCGGGACCAGTTTAAAATCTAAACCATAAAATTCTAACTAGTTTTAACAGTGGGGAAAAAAAGTATTTAGTCAGCCATTAATTGTGCGAGTTCTCCCACTTAAAAATATGAGAGATGCCTGTAATTTTCATCATAGGTATACCTCAACTATGAGAGACAAATGAGAAAAAAAATCCAGAAAATCACATTGTAGGATTTTTAAAGAATTAATTGGTAAAATAAGTATGTGGTCACCTACAAACAAGCAAGATTTCTGGCTCTCACAGACATGTAACTTCTTCTTTAAGAGGCTACTCTGTCCTCCACTCGTTACCTGTATAAATGGCATCTGTTTGAACTCGTTATCAGTATAAAAAGACACCTGTCCACAACCTCAAACAGTCACACTCAAACTCCACCATGCCAAGACCAAAGAGCTGTCAAAGGAAACCAGAAACAAAATTGTAGAACTGCACCAGGCTGGGAAGACTGAATCTCCAATAGGTAAGCAGCTTGGTGTGAAGAAATCAAATGTGGGAGCAATTATTAGAAAATGGAAGACATACAAGACCACTGTTAATCTCCCTCGATCTGGGGCTCCACGCAGAGATCTCACCCCGTGGGGTCAAAATGATCACAAGAACAGTGAGCAAAAATCCCAGAACCACACGGGGGGGACCTAGTGAATGACCTCCAGAGAGCTGGGACCAAAGTAACAAAGGCTACCATCGGTAACACACTGCGCCGCCAGGGACTCAAATCCTGCAGGGCCAGATGTGTCCCCCTGCTTAAGCCAGTACATGTACAGGCCCGTTTCTGAAGTTTGATAGAGAGCATTTGGATGATCCAGAAAGGATTGGGAGAATGTCATATTTTTTTTATGGTCAGATGAAACAAAATAGAACTTTTTGGTAAAAACTCAACTTGTTGGGTTTGGAGGAGAAAGAATGCTGAGTTAACACCATACCTACTGTGAAGCATGGAGGTGGAAACATCATGCTTTGGGGCTGATTTTCTGCAAAGGGACCAGGACGACTGATCCGTGTAAACGAACGAATGAATGGGGCCATGTATCGTGAGAATTTGAGTGAAAACCTCCTTCCATCAGAAAGGGCATTGAAGATGAAACGTGGCTGGTCTTTCAGCCTGACAATGATCCAAACACACCGTCCGGGCAACGAAGGAGTGGCTTCGTATGAAGCATTTCAAGGTCCTGGAGTGGCCTAGCCAGTCTCCAGATCTCAACCCCATAGAACATCTTTGGAGGGAGTTGAAAATCCGTGTTGCCTAGCGACAGCCCCAAAACATTACTGCTCTAGAGGAGATCTGCATGGAGGAATGGGCCAAAATACCAGCAACAGTGTGTGAAAACCTTGTGAAGACTTACAGAAAACGTTTGACCTCTGTCATTGCCAACAAAGGGTATATAACAAAGTAGTGAGATTAAAAATTTTGTTATGACCAAATACTTATTTTCCACCATAACTTGCAAATAAATTCTTTTAAAAATCCTACAATGTGATTTTCTGGATTTTTTTTCCTCATTTTGTCTCTCATAGTTGAGGTATACCTATGTTGAAAATTACAGGCCTCTCTCATCTTTTTAAGTGGGAGAACTTGCACAATTGGTGGCTGACTAAATACTTTTTTCCCCCACTGTATATGGACAATGGTGATCTGTTGCTGGCTTAAACTAGTGTGAAGACGCACAAAACAAAACATATAATGATCTAGCTTGTCTAGGATGGAGCCAGACATATAGTACCAGTATAAATGTGTCTAAAAACAAATTATTTATTTTTAAAATTTTAATTTGAAAAATTAACCTTTGCATATATTTTGAATGCTGTCTGTTTGAAAATGAACACAAAATAGGTTGAATTTGACACAATCCAGTGATTAAACCAATGTAACAACAATTAAGTGGCCAAAATTTGGCCTATTTCGATATTATTTCATGTTTTCTAATATTTTTGAGTAAATATGATAAATTTTTATTTCATTTCAGCAGTTTTGTGTTTGTCTATTTGTCATCATTAATTTGCATTACACATATTGTCGGCATCATCTATGTCTGTTGACTACTAGTTTGAAACTACCTTCATCAACATTTAATTCAAAAGATTTAATTAAATAATTGCATAAATAAGTGAATTTCAGCTTGTTTGTGTGCAAAGCTAATTCTATGATACTTTGTGTGTGTTTGTGTGTAGGTGGGGAATCCACGTGTGGAGTTAACGCTGTCAGAGCTGCAGGAGATGGCAATGCGACAGCAGCAGCAGATCGAATCTCAGCAGCAGATGCTGATAGCTAAGGTAGGCGCCACCATATGAATCCTCATATCTCTTTATTTATTCATATGTCTTCAGATCTTTTTCCTCTTCTTATGTCTGAAATGTTCAGTTGAGAAGAAACTGTCAAATTCCAAAATGGCACTTTTATTTAGGCTAGGATATGCATCTTTAATTTTCAGATCTGTTAATGGTGCTCTGTTGGTCTGCTGACTTTAAAACTAAGACCCCTGTGGTCCGGCATAAACAGGTGTACACACATGCATCAGGGGAATACTGTACTTGAACACATGGTCATATCATCTGGAATGCATATACTGTCATGTTTGATTAATTATACTAGCCTGGTTCCATGCGGCCATGTCAGGAATTTTCTAAATACCTTTTAAATGATTTGCATTTTAAATTTGCTGCTAGTGCATTCAAGCCTGACATCATTCGGTTGTCTCTTTTGATATTGTGTTTTGAGAACCATGTCTTTGTGATTGAGATATTGTCTTGAGGTCAGTGTGTGATAGTTGAGTATCACACTTAGGTCAGCGGCGGAGGGAACTGTGCGTGTTGCCTGGATGCAAAGTTCTTTTCCTTAAACAACAACAGGAAAGAGACTCCATTCACTTAGGAAATTAGATCAGCATGGAACTGCAGCTGTCAGGAAGAGGGAGGACGTTAAGACCACTGGAGATTGTGTGTTCATGTACGTGTGTTCACGAAGGTGTAGTCAGTTCCCGGTTAAAGGTATCAGAATTAGGGCTGCACGATTAATCGAATGCGATGGTCATGCGCATTTTGATAGTGATGCCGGTTCTGTAATCAGCAGGAAATCATCATCACGTGCTTTCAGATGGAGCAGAATTTACTACACATAGCCGTAGTTCACTGACAAGTTACGCAAAAAAAATCGCAGACGATTTTATTGTGCGATTCTGAAATCGAAGAAATCGTTCGCGATAATGACAGCTGTTTGCATAGCTTATCAGTGAACTACGGCTCTATGAAGTAAATGCTGCTCCATCTGAAAGCATGTGAAAACACCACATTTAATAATACATTTTTACTCCAAACTCACTTCATAACGTCAGTCGAGTGTTTGAAATAAATCTTTAAAGATGATGTGGCTTCTTACACAGAATAAAGCACACAACATATTTCATAGTATTAAGCAGTGATAAAGGCATTGCATTATTAATATACTTTATTTTGAATGAAAATTATAATAATAAGAACTCCAATAAACCGTATATTGCCATAGTCGTGTGTTTATTATTCACGTTGAATCAATGAAAGCAGTGAAATTCTGTTTATTCAGGATTTCTTCTGCGGGGTGTATTTGGGGTTTCAGCGCGAGAGCGCCCTCTGGCCTTCGCATGGAGATTTACTGCTGATCACAGAAACGTGCTTCACCGAAAGATACGCATGATAATCGCAGCTTCTATCGAATCGCGATCTCAATTCCATTTCAATTTATCGTGCAGCCCAAGTCCGAATGCTCTGGAAATTGCGACAAGCGGACACAAGGGCCTAGCTATTGATCTTGAAGAAATATGAGACTGTGTATTCCAGTGAATGCGTATCCAAGAGGTCATCAACTCATCCTGTGTGTAAGGAAAAAAAAAGGCATGTATGTTTAGAATTTCAGGTAGAGGTGTGTGTGAAATTGCTATTTGTGACCCTGGACCATAAAACCAGTCTTAAGGGTCAATTTTTTTTTAATTGAGATTTATACAACATCTGAAAACTGAATAAATAAGCTTCACTGATGTATGGTTTGTTAGGACAATGTGTGGCTGAGATACAACTATTTGAAAAATCTGGAATCTGAGGGTGCAAAAAAATTAAATATTGAGAAAATAGCCTTTAAAATTGTCCAAAATGAAGTTCTTAGCAATGCATAATAAAATCAACACTTAATCTGTTGACATAGTGACAGTAGAATGTACAACAATATCTATGGAACATGACCTTACCCCCACCCTCGCGCCTGTCCTAGAGTGAGCTTGCTCGATCAATAAAAGTTGATAATGGTTGAAACAATCCAAGTAATGTTTAGGTCTTGTGGTCCAGGAGCCCCAACATTGTTTATTAGGGCTTAATTTGTTTATATATTGGTGATAGAAGGGAGTAGAGGATTGCGAGAGTGGATAAAACGAGAGCGGTGCACGTGCAATATTTACATAAAACCCTTGGTTGGGATAGTAACGGGGTTGGGAAACATTGTCAGGCTCTGCAGGGTTCTTCTGTATGTCCATGTAAAGAAACACAGGGATGTGTCGAGATACTGGATTCGGCTACACTCAGGAAACGTGCGGACGGGTGGGACTAAAGAATAGGGACTGGATTGTGTGTGCTCATTCTGAAGCAGACCTGAAAGCGCTAGTCAGCACGAACGCCTGTGTTTCCCTCCACTTTCTATTTTAGTCTCATTCATCATACATTCACGTTTTGGGTGTGTTATATTACAAAAAACCCAAATAACTGAAACTTTCATACAGCTGGAGTAATTACAGTATTATTTGTGTTCCTTTTTATTTCCTCTTCTAACAGAAATCTTTCGTGTTCATATTCTGTAACGGCTCTGAAATGAAGTTCATGATGTTCTTTTATTTCCTGTCTCTATCTTTCCCCTCTCTATTTTACCATCTTACCTGGCCCTTCCTTATTGTTTCCATCCCATTCTCTCGCAGCTCTCCACTGTGCGTAGTGAGGTGTGTGAAAGGGCTTTTGTTGATCGGTGACGTGTTTGTTTTGATGATCTGTGGAGCGTGTTCCCTCCCATTTTGAAATTGACTGTTACCCTCTCCTGTCCTTTCCTCCCTTTTCCTCTCCTCCGTGTTTAGGAGCAACGATTGCGGTATTTGAAGCAGCAGGACCCACGTCAGGGCCAGTCCGTGTCTGAGAGTGAGAAGCTCCAGAGGTTGAGGGAAAGAGTGGAAAGTCAAGAAGCCAAACTCAAGAAGGTCCGTGCCATGAGGGGCCAAGTGGACTACAGCAAACTCATCAACGGCAACCTGTGTATGTACAGCCATGTTAACAGACTTCAAAATGCTTTAGATTGCTCACTTTATAAATGAATTTAACTATATGTTGGTATATGATTAGGGATGCAGCGATTAACCGCACTTTAACACGTCACGGACCATTTTGCGTACACCAAGAATGACCGGGGGTGTCATTTAAATATTGCCGTAAAAATCTGCTGCTAAAGAGCAAACACATTAGGGATAATGTATGGCTTGTTGTACATTAACAATTTTAATGCACGACGTGAAGCTGGAATGGCAACGTCGGAAGAAAAAACCTGACGTGGATACAAGCTAGAGGCACGGCGCTGACGTGGGATTATCGTGAGCCTCAGCATTTGCCCGGCTTCGGCAATCACACAGAGGACAAAAGGGGAGGTGATAACTAGGCTGCGGGGTGTAAGAGTCACCCTATTGAAAGAAATTAATTAACTTATTAGCTCTTTAATTAATTATCGTGAGATGAGAGTAGAGAGAGAGAGAGAGAGAGAGAGAGAGAGGTGACAGTTGCCTACCTACATCTGTGCGTCTCTCCAGTAGGCTATTTAATCTATTTTATTAATAAAAGTCGTGGGGCAGCGTTCTCAAGAAGTTTGTGTCCTCCTGAATGATTGTATACGTGCGCAGCGTGATCTCCAATCTTACAAGCCAAAATAATAGACATGATTTTCTCAGGCCACATGTAAAATCATATGAATTATTATAAAGATGAATATGTATTGATGACAGTTGATTACAATATTTCAGTGTATTTCCATCATTAGTAACAGTTTCCCCTGTGGGATAAAGTTAATATATATGAATAATACTTCATTAACTTTATTTATTATCCCTGTTGTAGTATGATTCATAAGATTTTTTTTCATCATGTTTCCAAATTCTCTACCCCAGGTCCAAAAGAAAGGTAAAGAATGTACAAACTGAAAATATTAAATACTTTTGTGATCTATTTCCATTTGTTATTTTCAAAAGAGAAATACTGTCATGGATGTTTATCAGAGAGAGGTCACCTTTTTAAATCAATAAGGGAGAGAATGGACTGTTTCTGTGTCTTTATGTACCAGACAAAAAAAAAAAACACTTTAATCTCTAAAGAGTGTTCATGTGATTTTATACATTAGTAATGTTGTGAAATTAATAAATGCATAATAATTGTAAAACCGTGATTATTCCTCAATAATCGTACCAACAAAATCTATAATCGTTGCATCCCTATATATGATGTATAAATGATATATGATGTTTTTTATTTGGATGACCAACTATACTACCAAGTACAATATCTGTTTTTTGCTTGAGTATCATATATGTCCATTAACAAAGGACTGTGTTAACATAAGTCAACATGAAATCAAAATTTAACGTCCTTTCCCCCTCGCAATGACTGATTACTCTTCTCCGATTATGAATATATATCGGCACGAGGGTTTGGCAAAAATTTGTCTAATGGCCAAACAAGTTTAAACCTCTCCCCTCCAACAGCTTGTCAATCACATGAAGATCGCAGCAATTTGCAAATGACACTGATCCTATCAATCCTATCAATTGGACAAAATCAAGTCTCGCCCGACATTTTTTACTTGTCTAAGAAGCCATTTCACTCGCATATACTTCACAATAGGAACCAAACATGGTCACAGATTCTGGGTTGTGCCATCTTTAAGTTTCAGGGTTGGATACTTGCTTGTTCAGACCCCACAAATATCAAGTCACAAGCCATCACTATTTTGCCCTTGAGCAAGAAATATTTTGTTAGGGGGATTGTCCCTTTAATATGTTCATATCACCATTCCAAGGCAACTGTGCACAAGAAAGTTCCTCTAAAGAAATCAAACCGCTAGTTCTGAAGCTAACAGTTTTTACTATTGTTAGACCACACAGTGGAATTTCATCCCTTGCTCCAGTTGCTTTTGCTATCCACTCCCTTTGTGTTCCTGGCAGTGGATCAGTCAGTAGAAACATCTCTGAACTTTAAAACGAGGAGTTCTGGTTGGGGTGTGGAAGAGCCTGGGGTGGATTTCACCCCCTCATGACATTCATGAGATAAAAACAAAGATCACAATACCATTCCTCTCTATTTAGAATTTGTCTTATGACATGTGGACTTAGGGAGTGGACATCTGGCCAAGCAGCAATTTGCACTGGTCCTCACTCCTACACACTTGCTTGAACACACACCCACTCGAAAAATCCAGACACATGTATGTAGTGTATCAACAATCGTGCATTCATTTGCACACAAAGATAGTATTTTTATAATCGGAATGCTTCATGTGTGTCTTTCAGCTGCAGAAATTGAGCATGTTAGCAGCCTGTTCCAGGAAAAGCAGGCAGAGCTGCAGTCAGCTATGCTAAAGGTGGACCAGCTCACGCAGCAGCTAGGCGATCTGCGACGGGGGCGTCTCAATGGATTGCAGCCTCTCGGGGGACCGGTGACCAGCAATGCTGCCCTGGAACTACGCAAACTCTACCAGGAACTGCAGGTAGGCATTTTCTGCGAAGAGAGATTGACACTATTTGTTGGTGGTGATGCTGTTTGTTGGATTTGTTCAATTGCAGTCAACTCATGATATCTAATGACCAAAAACTAGCCACAGTTTTTCAGAAAAAAAATTCAGCTCAGTTTATCTTAAATATATTGGTCTCACTTGGGAAACATAATAGGAAATAAACTTTATTTTAATCCATTAACGCTGTTTGATCATCAAAAACGTGATGAATTTTTGATTTGCTTTGATTTTAATGCGCTTTCCTGTTTTGCCACACTTGTTTATTCTTTCCTCAATCCTCTCTGAAGTTGTTTGTGGTACATTGAGCCCCACAGTGATAATGCATAAAATATTCAGATTATCAAGCGTGTTTTCAAACTCCAAAGATATTAGTTGCATAAACATGTGACATTTGATGAGATGGTAAAATATTCAGATGCAGTAACAAAATCATCAGTTCTGTATGCATGTGTATGACACATGTATGTTTGTATTAACATTTAGATCCGGAACAAGCTAAATCAGGAACAGAACAGCAAGCTACAGCAACACAAGGATATGCTTAACAAGCGCAACATGGAGGTGACCATGATGGACAAGCGTATTGGGGACCTCAGAGAGCGTCTCTACAAGAAAAAAGCAGAGGCAAGTGAAACAGCTTGCAGCTAAATTGCCACGTACAGTTTGTGCACTAGATCTATAATATTACAATGAGCTGGATTGTAAATCATTGCTTAGTTGTTTTTTTAAAGATACCCTAGAATTGGCTAAACCCTGCTATTTAAGCGCGAAGAATTTCAAAGCAAAGATTTTGACCCCCAGAGGCATACAAAATTGCATTCAAGGATATTTGTTGATATATATGCTGAATCTTTTTAGGTGTAAATACTAGAACAATGTTGACTAACCTTGCAAACTTGTCTGTATGAGGTTTGATTAACTAAACCTCTTCTCTACAGCTTGGCCGAATGAGTGGTCCTCCCTCCCCTCAGCCCACCCCAGGCAGTTCCGGGCGAGTGGCAGCAGTCTGTCCCTACATCCAGGTCCCGGTGCCCGGGTGTCAGGAAGGAGGCTACAGTTTACCGCCCGATCCCCTGAAGCCACAGTCTCTCTCCACCTCTGCTACAGTCAACCATGCTCGCTCTAAGTCAGGTCAGTCTTTCATCCTCCACTTTTGCATTTGTTGCCTTCCAGGACTGTAATAAAAAAATACTACAGGAATTCTGGAGGTTTGTCCAAAGAATGCATCGTTGAGAACACTCTTGTTGCTCTCACACAGAAAACATTCATACAAAAGGTCTCTGTGGTAAAAATTATGAGCATCAAATGGGTTTACAAGGTTCATGACCCCATTCAGGAAGATACTACTACATAAATGATGAAAGACGTATCATTATGTTTGCATCTTTAAGGCTGTGTATATCTATCACTTAAGAGCAGAAAGCTGGCTCTGCACACCACTGCTGTAAAATCATTCATTCAGATCAGTTCAGATTTATTTCTATGCTTCTCTCATTTTCCTGATGCCACATTATGCAGCATCACTTTCCACTTTTTAAAAGGGGCAGCTCCTAAACACCAAGTTTTTAAAACATATCTTTATTCAGATACTCTCATTAACGTCACACTACAACATCTTTTTGTTTGTTTTTTCCAGCCTTTATTGCTAACATGCTTTTCCATTTTCTCATGTCTGTCACCTTTTCTACTCCTCCCCCTATTCTTTTGTCATGCTTGTGTGTCACATATGTGGGGGCGGCGGGACAGAGGAAGAGAGGGTGAGGATGCCTGCAGGCCCATGGAAGGTCTCAGACTTAGACATCATAGTGGACCCTCTGGTGCCAACCTCAGAGCCTAGAGAGGGGCCAGAGGCCCCCACAGACTCCGACTGTACTTCTAGTGAGTTTTTTGGGTATGATATCAAGAAGAAATTTTTGATCAGAATCCATAAAACAGGATTGGGCTTATATTTACAACAGACATTTTCTTGTGTTTGCCATTTGAAAACAGTTTAAAAGGCATGTTTCATTTTCAATCGTAGCTAAATAATATATAAAGACATTGTAAATTGACTTGATCATAAATTATTCACAAACACGGAGATAATCAATCTACACTAGCTTGCACTTAGTTTGTCAGTACCAATGAGGTAAGTCCTATGCATACTGTAATGTCTTACCTCATGGGTACTGACAAACCAAGTGCAGAAAATGTGAATTTAAGCCCACCCATTATTCATCTTAAAAAGCAGTACATTTACCATATCCTAGTAGTCACTGAAGTTGGATCCACAGGACTCCTAAAACCCTGAAGTGAACTGGTGGAAAAAAGTAGCAATTATGTAACGTTTATTTTTGTAAGTAGTCTTGAAGATGTAAGGCTGGCCTTACGAATGCACAACAAAAGATTGTATTTATCCTTTAGCATATTTAATCACCAGAAGAATTTGACCCATTTAGAGAGAAGAAAACTCCATATTTGATATAGTTTAATCTTTTGCTTCACTGCATTTTTCCTTTGTGGGACTTGGCAGTTGACTTGCCAGTGAGTTTGATGGCGTGTCTGTCAGACGAATGGGATAAACATGCGTCATCGCCCATGGCTTTGACAAGCAGAGCAGTGGACTTGGACACATAGGCTTAGTAATCCATTTAACCCAAACAGAGCTGGATCTGTGCAGAGGACAGGACAAAAATATTACCCACTCATACCCATGATTAGAAGTGTCCTGATGTCATAGGGGTCAGAGATGTGAGTGTAGTCCCATTTGAGACTCATCTCCTGCTTTAATGACCCATTGAGCAGGTCAGTCTGTGCCATAATGAGGCTGACAGGAGAAAGAGCATATACGTCTCTGTCTCTGTCCAGCTAACTCATACTTCTGCGCTTCCTACAGCTAATGATGCAATCTGGCCCTCCTTCAGCAATAATAGGGTTCCTCTAAAACCTCCAGACTGGAAGGACTCAAGTCAAGATCATACCAGCAAGATGGGTACCTCAGACAAGGTGAGATTAAACGGTCTCCTTAGTGCTTAAGCAAAAGTGTTCTTATGAAAGACATCTTTGAGTCTTGTTCAGGCTTAACTCGTGGTTTTGTCTCTTTACAGGAAGCCCCTAAGCTGTTAGGGACAGTAACAGCATTGTCTAAGCAGCCTCCACCCATCTATGGAACTTATCCCAGTGCAGGCCATCACTCCACAGTCTGTGCCACCAGCTCGTTGCCTCGCTCTGCTCCTGGCACCTTAGGCTGGCAGAGAGCACCCCCTGCCTCTGGTTCCTCTTCACAGCAGATCCAGCAGCGGATAACAGTGCCTCCCAGTCCTACACCACCCTCCGGGTCAGCCCTGTTCCCTCAGGGTGAGAGGACAGAGCCTCCTCTTGCTGTGGCAGTACGTCCCTTTATTCCGGACAGGGGGTCCCGGCCCCAGTCTCCAAGGAAGGGCCCTGCCACTATGAACTCCAGCTCAATCTACAATATGTACCTGCAGCAGCCTACAGCCAAAAACTACTCCATCAGCAGCAGAGCTGCAGTTAAAGCAGGTAAGAAGTTGTTGCATTGGTTCCAGACATAGGTATAGCTTTGATTATGTATTTTCTCTTCTTTTACATTTTGTTTTTCTTCATTGGCCTCCAGTATATGGAAAACCGGTCCTACCGGGCTCCACCTCTCCTTCTCCAGTTCCACTCTACCAGCACTCCTCTACAGATGAGGTTGACAGAGAGGCAGCCCAAGAAAGCACTCTCTTACCTCCACCCAGTGTGGAGAACATCCCTCGCCCTCTCAGTCCTACTAAACTGACCCCTGTGGCCCACTCCCCTCTCCGTTACCAAAGTGACATTGACCTGGAGGTGCTGAGAAGGAAATTAACCAATGCTCCCCGACCTTTAAAGAAGCGAAGCTCCATCACAGAACCAGAAGGACCCAGTGGACCTAACATACAGAAGCTCTTATATCAGCGATTCAACACCCTTGCAGGAGGAATTGAGAATGGAGTGGGTGGTACACCCTTTTACCAGCCTGACAGTCCTCTGAACTACATGGCCACAACCCTGGGCAATGTGGACACTGCCAATGGGAACCTGATAGAATCAAGCATCTTAGCTGAACCTTCAGCAGAGCCAGAAATCCCAATCCCTCCTCCCACCTCTTCCGTGTCACCAACAGCTGATGATAATGAGAACCAGCTGACACATCTATGTAGTGACTCAGGAGGTGCCCAGTCTGCTGATGCCTCAGACCATTCTCTTAAGGACAATCATAACAACAACCACACAAATGTTACAGACACACAACCTAGCCCAGTACCAAAACCTCATTTCCCTGCAGAGCAGGACACCACAGCACACCCAGGCGTTCCTCCTGGTGTATCTACGGTGAGTTGGCACTAGCTTTTTGGCCATGGTTGTCTAACCCTTTATTCTGAAAAAAATCTTTACAAGTAAAATTCATATAAAGAGTCCTTTAACCCTAACCTTGGTAACATCTAGACAGTACGGTTTGCTTATCTCTGCATAGGAATGTATTCATTTTTTTACTTTTTTGCTCAAAATATGTTTTTCTTCAAAATATGAAGGCTAATAGAATTTTTCACATTACAGCTCAAGCGCACCAACTTGAAGAAGCCCGGCTCTGAGAGGACAGGTCATGGCTTGAGGGTCAAGTTCAATCCTCTTGCACTGCTTTTGGATGCATCTTTGGAGGGCGAGTTTGATTTGGTGCAAAGGATTATTTATGAGGTACAATTCAGCTGCTGTACGCCCCTTATACTTACTTTGTACGCTTGAAATGGACTCAGTAGTTTTTCCTCCTCAACTTGTCTCCATCCTCAGGTGGACAATCCTAGTACTCCAAATGATGAAGGTATCACGCCTCTCCATAATGCAGTATGTGCAGGTCACCACCATATTGTTAAATTCCTGCTGGATTTTGGGGTCAATGTCAACGCAGCAGATAGTGATGGATGGTGAGGACTATCAATTTTGTCTGATGGTTTATCTCTTCACGTTGGTCTGCATTAGGGAATAACACCAATCGCAGTTGCTAACTCTTTCTCACTTGTGATCAGGACGCCCCTGCACTGTGCAGCGTCATGCAACAATGTTCATCTTTGCAAGTTGCTGGTGGAATCTGGAGCTGCCATTTTTGCCACTACTATCAGTGATGTGGAGACGGCAGCAGACAAGTGCGAAGAGATGGAGGAGGGTTATGTCCAGTGCTCTCAGTTTTTATATGGTAATATCAGCAGCAATCACTGGTGTTGTTATTTTTTATTGTTAAGTGTGTGTTTCTAGAATAATGGCTGTAAATGATTCTGAAAGCCTACTCTTCTTTGTTTCCCTTCCAGGTGTGCAGGAGAAACTGGGTGTAATGAATAAAGGGACGGTATATGCCCTGTGGAACTATGAAGCTCAGAGTGCGGATGAGCTGTCCTTCCATGAGGGCAATGCTCTCACCATCATGAGCCGTAGAGATGACAGCGAGACAGAGTGGTGGTGGGCCAGACTTAATGACAAGGAGGGCTACGTACCACGCAACTTGTTTGGGGTAGGATATCTGTATAGGCACATTTATTTTTAGACGGCACTGTTGTGCATTCAGATATTTTGTTAAAACTTAAGTTGTAAAGTGAGAAAAAAAACAAACCCTGTAAGTCTGTAATCTGTTCTCATTGTAGCTGTACCCAAGGATCAAACCCAGGCAACGCTCCCTGGCATAGGTGTCCAGAAGAGACAGTGCAAGCTCCTATAACAGCACTTGGCATGAAGCTGCAGGATGGCGCTCTGCCCTGTCTTTGCCGTCACCACAACACAGAGCCCACAGGGGTGGCAAGATGATGGAGCACGTCTGGTGTCGGATAAGATGGATTTACCCAACAGTGGGGAATTCAGTGGTCTTCTGTTTGCATCCCAGATTTTATTCGTCACTATGATGTGTTGTTTTTGCAGTGTCCCTCTTACCCATATCTCTGTTGAGGAACATGTTAGCTTTTCTATCCTCATCCACAGTGCAAACCTCCTGAGTATATGTGTGTGTGAGTGTTTCAGTGTGGGATGTGACTGTCAGAATGGGACATGGATGTGATAATAAGAGTTGGTGACAGAGAATGCAGTCTTGGATTCCAGTGTTTCGTGCTCTGTGGTTTTTGTCAGGCAAAAAGGAAACCGAAGGAACTGATGTTTCATTTCCCACGGTTAGGAAGTTGCTGATTCAGGGGAAAGGAAGGAAGGTGCTGGAAAGTGTTTAGAAGAGGCCTTGAGGCTGGTCAAGCTATGGATAATAAGGAAGTGGCCTGGTCTGGAAACATGTATATGTTTATGTGTGGAGGATTATGTGGCTTGAGGAGGTGAAGTCATCTATGAGGAACTGAGTTTTAAAAGGAATGCGGAAAACTGATGCCATAAAAATGAATGCAGTGGCTGTTTTCCACCAAACGGGGGATATTGACAACATATCACATAACCTATATTCCTATGCTTAATTTAAGTCAGGTTTTATTTTTTTTTATGCTACATGAACTTTTCCCTCTTTAAGGGATGTTTATTTAATTGAAATAAAATAAATACATTCTTTAAACAGCTTGATATAGGCTTATATGGCTGTCAAAACCGGCAGGATCTGCCTAGTGTTTGTGCTGCCATACAAGAGCCATTTATGTAAATGTGCACAATAAAATTTCCACATTGGGACAAAGTCACATGTTGTATTGACTGCATTTTTCACATTCTGTGGTCTGTACAGGAATATGCTGTGTACTGCACAGATTAAAAATTCATATGGACAAATATCAATAAATACAACACTGATGCCTTGTTGTGAAGTTCGTTACATGATATTACTTAAGTGTTTTATGTGTACTGTATTACTGAACTTGTTTTATTTTTGCTTAATTTTAACTTGAAAATAAATGCGTATCATAACCTTCGAAGTAAAAAAGAATAATAATAGCAAGCTGTTAGCAAGTACTTGTGTAGGTTTACAAAAATGTCCATATGGTATTTAATATAAGTTTTAGCCTGTCTTTTATTTATAAGTGTCTCACTTTCAGGATATCATTGCGCACTTTGTTTCATGAATGAGTAACTTGCCCTAGTTTAACCTACATTACATAATTTTGCAAGCTGTCATGTATTATCTAAGGGTCTTGGACATTAGTTCATTAGTGCTTGGTTATTGTCATTAAATGAACTTTGAACGTCCAGGCAATAACCTACTCGTTTAAGAGAGTCATATAACACCGCAACGCAATAGGTGAGTAGATTATGAAACGGCTTTGTCTGTATATTTTATGTTTTAACTGAATGATTGTCTAAGACAAAAGAAAACCTGAGGTAACCTACTTTAAAACGCGGGAAACCTATCCAAAACTTGTAATTGTTTGTGCGCTTAGTGCCTACTGTGACCTGTTGTCCACATTTTTCTTAACAACTGTATGTATTTCAGAACATTTTGAGAAAAATGTCAAAGCAAAATGGATTTCATGTCCTCACCCCACTTCTCGAAAGCACGGGCATGTCTAAGCAGATCGGGACCACCGTGTATCTGAAGATGGAGAGCTCACAACCCACCGGTTCCTTCAAAATCCGTGGAATAGGATACATGTGTCAAAATGTGAGGAAAAATACGGCTGCGTTTCTTAATTTTTTTTTACTAAACATAGCTCCTAAAGGTTGTAACGCATTAAGTTGCATTTCAAAAGTACCATGGCTTGTATACAGTGTTGCCATCTACTTTTCAGTGGTGATTTGTTGCTAAACGTAGCTAAGGCGTGTGAGAGGTCTGGCCTTATCAGATCTAGTAACTACCTGCGATGACACGTCATGTCATAAATATTAGATCAACAAAAAGCATTTTTTGATGTGGAATACACAACGATAGTACTCAAATCTGACGCAGCGAAACAATATTTTTTTTAATGGTTATTTGTTCATTAAAAAAGATTATTAAACTTACAAATTTTATATTGGAAATAGTAACAAGTAGCACCATGCTTTATGGATTCTGCTTTTTTTTCAAAATGAATTAGTAACATCAGTGAACATAATGTTATGTATTGCTTCATTGAAATGTAAACGAGCCATTTCTCTGAACACTTATAGTTTTTTAAGCCAGATGTACTAGTTACTTAGGTGCTACACAAAACGTCTCATAATACATAGGACACAATGTACGGTTTAATATGAAGGGACACTACGTATTTTATTTTTCAAGGTGTTTATATGTTTTAAATTCCACATTGCATTTTGTGTTTTAAGGTTACAGGTTACAACTTAATGGCTAACATCCTGGCAGAAAAAATGACTCTCGTAGTGGCTTTTCCATGTTCTTTCAAGTCTCTATATTTTTTCTGTACAGCTGTACCTTTACCTTTGATATGTTCTTACCGAATGAGAAAAACAATTGACAAGCTAATAACATGCTGTGTCATAAATGTGCATTTATTATTGACCAATTTGAACTTGCAACTTAATGCACATTTGTTTGTACTGTTTCTCTAGCTCTCTCCAGGTTGATGTGCTGCTTGGCTGGCTAGCTGTTCAATGGTTTCCTCGTTTTGTGTAATTTAGATGAAAATATGTATTTTTTATCATTTGCGTCACTTTACAAAAGTTGCCAAAAACTTTTTAAAAATAGCTCAATTTGTTGCTAGGTGCTTTTTGAAAAAAAAGTTGCTGGGGTAGTCTGAAAAGTTGCTAAGTCTAGTTGCTAAGTTGGCAACACTGATTGTATATTGTATCAATTATTAAATCAAGTTTTAACAAAACAAACGTCCAGTACAGTATATTGTGCGTTCGCCCTGCCATCTAGCGCACAGTAAAGGAACGATTGTATATTACAATTCACATTCAAATGTATTTTTATTCCTTTATAAGGTTGCAAGTTCAAACAAGTCAAAAGGTGTCATCTGTTCTTCAGGTGAGTGAAACGGTAAACATTTAATTGTATTTCCATTAAATGTTTCTTAAGTACAGGCTCTTTTGACCATGGGGCCCTTTAGACAAATCTAAAATGCAATTTTCACACTCTCACCAGTTTAACAATGGACATATCAAATTATTCATTGTGTTTAACAGCATTCTGGGATTAAAATCACATTTTTTTTCTCACTGTCTTTGTGTGTATAGGTGGTAATGCTGGTATGGCCACAGCATATGCAGCAAGAAAGCTCAACCTGCCAGCCACCATTGTTTTGCCCTCATCGACTCCTCAACTGGTAGCTCAGAAACTTAAGGACCAGGGCGCTACGGTCAAAGTTGTAGGCAAGGCAAGAGCAAAGTACCACCAAAGTTATCCGAAATGCCTTTATTCGAGATATGACGCAGTTACGTAATCTTATCTGGGTCTAAATCATATACATGACAGGTCTTTATCTGATATTGTAGGTATGGGATGATGCAAATGCTGAGGCCCTACGTTTGGCTGAAAGTGAAGGTCTTACTGTAATACACCCGTTCAATCATCCTCTAGTCTGGTGAGTTTGTAGATATAGCACCTTAAAGCTGTACGACCTTACATTTATTTCATGGTTTTGGACTTCACAAGAATGAAAAGCTGTTCAAATCTTTTAGGAAAGGTCATTCCAGTATTGTGCATGAACTCAAGGCCTCATTGCCATCCAAACCTGGAGCTATAGTGGTGTCCGTTGGGGGTGGAGGTCTGTTTTGTGGGATAATAGAAGGTCTGGATGAGGTGGGCTGGGGAGATGCGCCTGTCCTGTGTATGGAGACTCTGGGTGCCGACTGTCTCAATGTTGCTCGGAAAGCCAGAGATCTGGTTACACTCCCTGACATTACAAGGTACGAATTAAGAAATCATCTTGAATCCATGAACAGTTGGCACTAAGTGTTTGAATGTTTCTGCATATTTCCGCTTGCTAGTGAAGCAACATGTTTGGGAGCAAAAACAGCATGCCAGCAAGCGTTTGAGTACAGCAAACGGCCCAATGTCATTTCAGAGGTGGTGACAGATCTACAGGCCCTGGAGGCAGTGGAACTGTTCCTGGGTAAGTTCATCACTGTGATTAAGGCAATCAAACAGCTCAATAACACAAAGCTTGCTTTGCAGTTGATATCTGTGTACTGTATTCAGATGAGGAGCGTGTGTTGGTGGAGTTGGCCTGTGGAGCGTCATTGGCTGCAGTGTACAGCGGTGTCATCCAGAGGCTACAAGAAGAGGGACGCCTTCCTAAACCGCTCGACTCGCTGGTAATGATCGTGTGTGGGGGTGGCAGTGTGAACCTGGCTCAGCTGCAGCATCTACAGGCAGTCATACGGAAATGACCACATTTGTAGATTCTCACATCTGAGATAAATGGTCAAAGCATCTGCTTTCAGTTGCGCTGACATGTTGTGTTGCGTAAATCAAAAGATAATATGGATAATTTACTGTATTTTAAACAGCTGAGAGCAAACTGTCTATCAGAGAAGTCTGTTTTGAGCAAACATCCAGAAATAGACAAAATAGACAAAAAATAAGATTTTCTGTAACACCTTGTTTTAGTGAAATGGTGTAATAAAATCCTTTTATCGCCTCAGAATCTTGTCACTTACCACCTGTAACCAGCAAGTGGTGCTAATGTCTGTCGTTTTGATATTTGTGTCCTAGTGTTCACACTACAATAAGTAAACAATAAAGTATGACCAATGTTTTTTAGGACAGTAGTAACTTTAAAATTTCATTTTTAACTTGAATCAACTGTATATATCTCTGCATGATAATTACATGGCTACATAATAAAATAGATTAATTTAAAATAATAAGTTTTATTATCTAAGACAGAGACATTAAACTATTACCTGTGTGTAAAAGTTAAAGTGACATGCAGAAAATACATTTCTCATGTTCGCTTGAAAATTTCTTGTGCACATGCAAAGTCTTCATATTAATGAAACTTATTTTAGCCACAGAATTAAAATAAATAAATAAGACAATTCTGACTTATCTCATAATTCAGACTTTTTTCTTGCAATTCTAAGCTTATATCTTACAATCTAAACTCTGAATTGTGAAAAAAGTCTGAATTGTGAGTTGTTGCAAGAATTAAAAAAAAAAAAATAGGCGGAAACAAGCTTATCACAATTCTGTCTTTTTTTCTGGCTTTTCATATGTTCATATCTCATAATTCTGAGAAAAAAAGAATTGCAGATATAACTTTCATTCTTGTGAAAAATGTCGAATAATTGTGACGATACAAACGCAGATGTGGAATATCAAACTGTGAGATATAAACTCAGAGTCGCAAGAAAAAAGCAGAATTATGAGATAAAATGTATTATTATTTTTTACATTTTTTATATGATTCAACAAGCTTGTCATAATTCTCTGGCAATTTTTCTGGCAATTGTGAGTTGTGTCTCAGTTCTGATAAAAGTCGAATTGTGAGAACTCACAATTGAGTCGAATTGCGAAAAATTCCAAAGGCACGTGAGCCAAATCCCACTTCTGACAAAGGCCTTTGGGAAGTCGTGGCCTAATGGTTAGAGAATCGGACTCGTAACCCAAGGTTGTGGGTTCGAGTCTCGTACGTGGGCAGGGATTGCAGGTGGGGAGTGATGTAACAGCGCTCTCCTACCACCTTCTACCACACTGAGGTGCCCCTTGAGCCAGGCACCGACCCCCCAACTGCTCCCCGGGCGCCGCAACAAAAAATGGCTGCCCACTGCTCCGGTGTGTGTTCACGGTGTGTGTGTTCACTGCTGTGTGTGTGCACTTTGAATGGGTAAATGCAGAGCACTAATTCCGAGTATGGGTCACCATACTTGGCCACATGTCACATCACTTCACTTTAAAAGGCACAATTACCTTTTTTCGTGGCAGAAATAAGCTTCTATATCAGATTTTGGAACTGACGGAAAATTGCACATGCAACAGTGGAATGCAAACCGCTGGCTGTTGCTCAGGAGCCACTTTGTTTCCTAAGGCTGCTGTAAATGGACTCCATGATCAATGTAAATTGTGATGAAATTACCAAGTACTTTGTCATGTGATTGGAAAAAGGCAGGTAATTGTGTTAGAACAAAGACTGTGATTGTAGTAGCTGGTGCACTGGGAACGCAGGGCATCATACAAGATACTTTACTGTGGTTAAGATATTGTTCTGTTTCTTACATGAGCAACGTTCTTTTTGCATTGATTGATGCTTGTGAGCTGCTATATGAGAATGTTTATCTAGTTATAGGTTATCGAATAGCTTGAATAAGAGAAACTTTTAGGGTACCAGCTCTTTGTGGGTATAAAAGCTTCTGCCAAGATTAAACAGACGTAAACGGCTTTGCGATGAGAGTGCATTTAAGCTTCTCACAGTTCTCAGTCTTAAGGGTTAAATGCAGATCAAAGCTATGAGATTGATTTTGAGTCCCACAGAGGGCCCATAATCTACTCTACTTCTGGCTCCTTTCATCTGTACTCTTAAGGTTGATTTCGGGTTGAAACAAACACAACAGCAAGAGTAGCTTGTTGCTAAATACACAAGGCAATGATATACTGCAGAGGAAGTTAATGCTTGAAGTTGATGCCTTAGTAATGAAGTTTTGCGCTCTCTGTGAGGAGTTAAATGAATAAATGCTGTTCCAGACCCATATGATTTTATTTCTTTCGTGGACCCCAAAACAGAAAATCCTGGCTGCTCTTTTCCGTACAATGAAAGTGAAGGATGAGACTGTCACAGCCTAAAAATTTAAAGTAAAATATGATGCATATAAACCTAGGTTTGATGTCAGATGGCATTTGTTCTTTCATGTCTCATTGTTAATGGCAAACTTGGTGTAACCTGTTTTGATCTATCTTATTTCAATGTGAACAGGCAAAGTTTTTTGAGCAAATACCTTCGCCCGCTTTGCTGTTCTAACATAATTGCTTTAGAAGGCATAAAATATTGTGCACAAAATATATAGATACTTTTATTGTGCTTTATATCATCATTTGAGCCTCAACAGCCAAAATATATCATGCACGCTTTCTACAAAAATATTAAGCAGCATAGCTGTTTTCAGCACTGATAATTAAGTCGTCTTTCTTAAATGATTTCTGAAGGATCATGTGACACTGAAGACTGGAGTGATGGCTGCTAAAAATTATACGTGACACCTAACAGGAATAATTACTTGAAAACCACATTACACGAGACGCATTTATGTTTAATAAATATGCAATAGATTTTGACTGTATTTTTCTCAAATCAATGCAACGCGTGTGACCATAAGATGTCTTAAAAAATACACTGCTCCAAATGTCTCGTTAAATTTTTTGTGATTTACAGGGATTAAATTATGCTCAGATTCAGTATTACAGTGTTAGTTTAAGGTTCAAACGGCGTTCATAGATAAGGCCAGGTAAGCCAGATAGAATTGGGATGCGCTCCTTCTGTTATGAGAGTTTGAAAAAGCATTTGTTGTTTGAGCTGCGTATAGAGAGCCTCGACTTGTTCCCATCAGTTGGTTCTATGCAAGTAACGATATGCGATACTAGTCTGCTTCAAATATTTACACACCCCTCTATGCGCTCGGTCCTAGTCCTTAGAAGGCTGCCCTCTCTATACATTAAACAGCCTGTCCTCCAAACTGACGGCTCTATCTGCTTACTGATCTGAGCTTGATGTAAAGGACAAAACTTTGGCTTCTGAAGACATTACTGGACTGCCAAGCCAATAGCACCGGAAGCCAATTTTACGTGTCCTTAGTCGTGATTTTTTAGGACTAATACTCTTTGCTCAAAATAGCTGAAGGAAGATTATGTACAGTTGTAGCAGGCGTGGACCAAAACAGTATGAACCTTTTTGTTGAATAATGAAATAAACGATGTGGAAATTTGGCCTAAGAAGTGCGACCGAGGATTGGTTGTGTTCCTTCGCTGGTTGTCATGTCAAAACATCATATGACATCGCTTGGTCTCCTGTCTTCCGTTTGTTATTCCTCAAGCCAGCACATATAATGAACCCATCTGTTAAATCTTGCAACTGGCCGTTCGTTGACATTGGTTCAGGTCATCCACTTCGGACATTGTCGTGCTCATGATAACTTTCGTTAACTCTACAATAATTAAATCTACTTCACCAGCTAATTACTCTTTAACAGTGATGCTATAGCGACCGCAAAAAACGGAAGTTCAAAGACAAAATTCTAAGTATGCACACCTTGGTTTCTCTGACGCATAAGGTCTATAGACTTTGCTACATGCTATGTGTTAACAAAAATTCTATGAAATATGATTTGAACGTCAAGTTGATACTCAATATTATACAGTAGACCCACTATACTAGCAACAACAACAACAACAATAATACAACGTGTATACCAGTCACAAGGACATATAGTAATAATAATGATAATAAATAACAATAAGACAACACTATAATTAAAATAATAATAATCAAGTATTGACTCTCATGTTCAGAGAGGAACTCTGGGGAGTCCTAATTTTTTTTACTAACATTGATTCCTGGAAACAAATTAGAGCAGGCAGTATTTCTGCTATTGTACTGTAGTTTTGGGGAATTAAAATTTGATCATGGGTTAGTGTGGCCCCATGGTCCAATCTCCATCACCAGCTGCTGCCATGTCTGTAATTCCACCATACAGCCCACCATGTACAGTCATTCCCATAATCCTCTGTAAGTCTGTCTGTGGCCTGCTTTTGCCTAAATAAATATGGATCTCTTCCCTCAATTGCTTTTAAGTGGAACGAGAGCTACATTGAGCCTCACGTGATGTATACAAAGTATTTAGAGAAAGACTGTTAATGGAACATCAGTGCTCAATTGTTATTTCATGCATAAAAAATGAATATTCTTCATTTGTATTGTTTTATGTGTTATGACGTTTACATCTTGACTCATTGCACACCACGCTTCTGATCATTGCATCAGAATTTACATCTTAATGTATAAATAGTTTTCTTGGTTTGTTTGGTATGCTTTTTCAAGAATGCATATATTTTAATTCAAAACTGTAATAAAGAAAGAAAGAAAGAAAGAAAAAATTGAGTGGAGGGATGCATTTCCAGCCCTATATACTCAATGCAATTGGTCTAAAAAGGTAAGATTTTGCTTGATAATTAGTGTTCACCTTATATGTTCTGTCCATTATGTTTAAATAGTGTTTATCTACTGAAATCAACCACTGAGAGGACTTCCAGGTGTTCATATTAGAACAGAAATGATTGTAGTAATTCAATGTTACAGAATGGAAAAGAATTTAAGATTTGAGTAAGTTACTCATTGATTTTTTAAAGGGGTCATATGATGCAATTTCAGTTTTTCTTTTCTCTTTGGATTGTTACAAGCTCTTTGTGCATAAAGAAGATTTGTAAAGTTGAAAAGACTAAAGTCTCGGATCCAAAGAGATATTCTTTATAAAAATTTAAGAGTCAACCACGCCTACCTAAACGCCTCGTTCTAACACGCCCCCAACATACCTACGTCACTATGTGGGAAGAATTGCATAAGCCGGCCAAATGTTCACGCAAAGAAAGAGGGCGTAACTTTTATTCTCGTAGTATTGTTGCTGCCACCATGTCGGGAAGGCACTGTGTGTTTCGTTGTGAAAGTGCAACTACTTTGTTTGGTCTTCCAAAAGAGGACTATATCCGCTTTGTCATGCCTAGAGCTTATCTGTGCTGGTTGCTGAGGAAATCCATCAACTTTGCGCTGTGGATCGCCGGATCGGCTTTTGAAGCGGAGTCCAGCCCGGGGTCGTCCCATGGTGGTTGCCGCAAGCCCACCGGACACTCCTTTGTCGAATCCGCCACCTCTGCTCACTCAAGCCCACCGGCCTCCGCTCACTCAACCCGTCGTTGCGAAACTAATTTGTTTGGCCTTCCAAAAGAGGACACATTTAGAAATCAGTGGTTAAGTTGTATTTTACAACACTGTTCCAGAACATATTCATTGGTCACACATTATGGAGACTGTTCCTGTCCTGGGAGATTAACTTCAATGTCGCAATTCTGACTCACCGACTGTAAGTACTTTCATTTAAAGGATTGCCACTGACGATTTTCAACGCGAGTTTTGACAGTGTAAGTAGCACTTGTTTGTCAGTTCTCCGATCACCATCACATGGTTTTTATGTTTACGTCTGCGCGGATGCACGCAACACGTGAAACACCGTAAGTCATTATAATCCGTAATTATGTCCCACTGGATGCAACAAACGCCTCGTTTATAATAGGTTTTAATGTTTTTGAAGCGTTGCTCTGGCCTGACAGGGCATCACAGTATGGTAGGGGCTTAACATTTCCGTCACATGCTTGAGGTGCGCACTGGATAGCTGGCCAATCAGATCACACACCTCTCTTTTAAGACCGATGAGCTTTGTAAAAATCGCCTCGTTTCAGAAAGGCGGGGCATAGAAGAACACTATTTACTATGTAAAATAACACCTTTCATTACACCATACACAAAGTCATGCGGCAACCATCATATACCTCCTTTAAATCTTTTATTTTCCTTCATAATAATAATTTACAGCCTGTCTATTTTTATCTATATACGGGAATTGCATGTCAATAAATATTTTTTTTCATTGTGGTTTAAATGTCCAAACAGCTCTCATCCTCGTTTTCTAACTACATTTCCCATACAAACATACGCCCCAACGTTTGCGCATGCGTCAAGCCCCCAAGCAAAAAAGGGATGACGTCACCTGCCTGTCGGATCGTGCTGTATTGTTGCACAGGGGACTGAGAGCGCACGAGCCCAGAGCGTTCGCGGGGAGGATGGGACTGTTTACAAGGTAACTTCTCAATCTCAGACCTCATACTGACAGCTACATGACACGTCCAGAAAAACAAATAGTGTAAATACAGCCGACTTTGGACTTCTTTTGAAGTGATTTGGCTTTAAAGGGTGGGACATAGAGATGCATGCAAAATCGGCGGTTCAGTGGGCGAATGACTCTCGTCTAATTTATAAAACAAATGAAATACGTTTGTTTGTATCGAAACCCTGTCTATTTGATTTGTTCACTTCAGAAACTGCACTTCATAGTGTTTTTCTTTAGTCTACTACCAACTCATGACAGTTTGATACAATGTTGCCATTTCAAACTCGTTTACATGCTAGATTTACTTCAGGTTAATTCAGACAGTAGTTGTCACTGTTTTACCAGATGTTTTGCTACAGTTCATGAAGGACAAAGGGAAGTTAATAAGTAACCTTTCATTTGATGCGAGTTGTGTTTTGATAATGAAATGTTTTACGAAGTGAAACTTAACATATCAGGAGCAAGATGGTGTTTATTCACAACTGAAGTATACACTAAGTTTAGTGCAATGGAGCACAATGATTGTTAGTAACTTGTGGTCTTGATGGAGTATGCATTGGTTTTTGGCGCATTTGTTGTAGTTTTTTTTAGCTTGGGTTGATACAGTGGTTGTTGAGGACAAAACTGAGGCCATGGTATTCTTTGGAATATGATCTGATCCATGAAGACCCTATGTATTTTATGGCATTTGGACTTATAGATTTGAGGTCATGTAGTAATATGTTTGTGTTCTCCTAAAAAACAAATAGTCAAAAGTTCACATTTAGTAGATGCATGCATCTAAACTTTGTCTTTCTTTTTCGGAAAAAGGGCAAAAATATTACTGATATCCAGTTTTTTCTAAAAAAAGGAATTTTTTGCCCAAACATGAAAGTTTCTGAAGAAGTCAACACTGTCCATATCAAGAGTTATGATTTGTTTCTTCATCCAGAACAATTTGAGAAATTATTCGCAGTACCGCTTCTCTCTGCAGTGATGGGTAGCGTTAGAATGAAGTTCAACAGCTGATAAAAACATCACCATAATCCACACAATTTCAGTCCAGCAATTATTGTCTTGGGAAGCGAAAAGCTGTGTGTTTGTAAGAAACAAATCCATCAAGGCAGTTTTAACTTTAAACAGTTGCTTCTGGCTAAATATTCTCATATTGATGGCACCCATTCACCGTAGAAGGTCCACTGGTGAGCAAGTGATGTAATGCTAAATCTGTTTTGATGAAGAAACAAACTCATCTTCATCTTGGATGACCTGAGGGTGAGTGAACTTTCAGCAAAATTTAATTTCTGGGTTAACTGTTCCTTTAAATCTTCTCCCTGATTCTAACTTCCTTCCTTCAAAAGGAAATATGTCAATTTGGCAAGAAAGACTGCTGGTCAAGCAATTTCATGGGGTCTTTTACATGCCATAGCTTTACCACAAAGATCAATGACTGATACTGAAGCTGTGTGGGGTGTGTTTCCCGATAGTTTGGATGATTAAAATAATCCTCCTGGGATTTGTGTGATAATATTTTGTCCTTTATCATTAATTTCACTCAAAGTAGAACAATTATACCTTTGGTAACGTCTGCACGCAATCCACCTCGACATGTTAAATTATTGCAATAACAAGCAGTTATAACATTCTTCTATGATCAAGCTCACAAGCACAGACTTGCAGCGACAGTGTAAGTATTAAAGCAAAGAAGTGTCTCTGATCTGACCGAAATTGCTGCTCGCTCATGGATGTAATGTAGGTTCGTTCGCATCGAAAATCATTGCCACATTCCTTTATATCCGCGACTGCTCATCCGGGGCCGTTTGACCTTATTAATTTGTTGCACCGTGCAGTGTTTAGCGTCTCTCGTTTAGTCACACCTCTAGTGCTTAACATGCTGGGCGATAAGCCAAATCCCTCCAGCATGGCCCAGAATTGCATGCCTGCAGTCCCAGCCCTTGGTCTTTTTTCTTTGTTTTTTGGGAGAGGGTTGATGGTTTATGTGAAGGGTGTGTGTGTGTGTGTGTCGTGCACAGCAACGAGAGTTTGTTTTGCCTAATTGGGGAGGCTGGTAGAGATGCTGACATTAGACGTGTGGGAGATGTCTTTAATTACCGAGGTGGGGTCACATTGACACATTTGCAGTATCTCAGTGCTAGAGAATGCCAAAGTAGCGTCAAGACTTGATACCGGGACTTCTTTTTCAGAGTGCAACCGATACCAGACGCAAGACTCCACCCTCCCATGGGCTCTGCCTCTGAGCTAATCTGGTTAAGTGTTTTTTTTAGGTTTTAAGTGGTGTTTATGTGTAGTTTCTGTGTCTCCCGAGTGCATAATGTATGATGAAATATGTTGTAAATAGAAAGATGCATAATATACATTTGCTTTTGTGGGGTTTGGAGCTGTTTTAGTTTTGCTGTGCGTACAGAATTGAAAGTAAGAGAAGGACGAGTCGGTTTGGATATTCTGGTCTGATTATCACATGCTCATGTTGCTTTGATAAGATAGAGAAACCATAATCTTGTTTCAAGTTTGAAGACAACACCCAAAACCCTCAAGCCCATGACAACCCCTCTGTTGTATCCATGGCAACAGAGATGTCTTTAAAGTGCTATGCTGTTCACCTTTTATTGTTTTTTTTCAGTTTGATATTCTCTGTTTGCCACATTTACACTAGGCAACTTTAAAAGATAGATAGATCTGTTTTTTTAAAACAAATGTTTGCATTGTGATATTTTCATATTTTCAATTTCCCCCAAAATTTAATTACATTAATGCAAAAAATCTCTTTCTCATTACTATAATAGAATAAAAATTTGAAGTAATATAATATAATATATCATATATCCATGCCTGTAAATCCTGATGGCTTTCATACCATATTCAATTACAATTTAGACAATACCATAGAGCTAATATTCGAAATTTTGTTTTTACTTTCGGGGGTAATACAATATAATAGTGAGGGGCAATATTATACCTATAGTCTGATATATACGTTATTCTAAAACATAACTATAAAATATTATATTAAGTTTATCATTGCATATACTGTATAATCCCCATGATATATAAATGAACTCTATAGATCCGTGTGAGGTCTCTCCTGATTTTGAAGTTTTATCATTGAGTATTTTTGAAAGATCTATATGATTTAACTATTGTTGTTGTTTACTTGTATGTTTTTGTATAGGCCTAGTGATGTATTCGTAAGCCAATTTATATTAGTGGTTAATGTGCATTGACATGATATTGTTACTGGTGCATAATTAGCCCGTGTTGCTGATAGAGCGTTAAAACATAAATATAAACATTGGGGGATATATAACTGCATAATCAATGATAAACATAAATCTAATTAAGTAAATACATTATGTATTCATATTATGAAATTTAATATATACATTATGTTTTTATAATATTCTATATTAGATTTTACATTACTAGTACATGTTGTGGATTTATTTATTTATAAGAAAATGGGCTTAATAGTCATAAAATAATAAAATAAATGCTAATACAATATTTTTTTTTCTTTTGATTTAGTGGATAAATATGACCCGTATTTTCATTTCACTCATTTCAGTTTCATTATGAGCAAACTTTATATATTGTCATTGTAAAGACACCCTCTGTTTGTTTTCCTTTCAATCTGTTTTATCAGTGGTGTCTTGATTGTCGTTTAGCGCTGGTGCCAGCCTCTTCTTCGTCAGGTGGTGTTTGACTTGTACTACTGCCTGCACAATCCTGCAGAAGTAGTTCGACTGTGTGTGTGGTGTGTGTGGTGTGTGTGTGTGTGTTTGTGTGTGTGGAATGTGCCTCAGGGTTTGTGTGACTCGGATAAAGGAGGTGTTCTGGGAGGCCTATCCCAGCTCTGCCCAGTGTAGTGGAACAAAAGCCCAGTGTAGCTGTTTAAATTTGCCATTCTCTCCTGGATAAAACTCAGACAATGCTCTGATCTCATGTTATTCATGTTACAGTCTTGCTTGGCACCCCAGTGCTCCACAACAAGCATTGGTAGAGTGCTCAGTCTCAGGATGGGCAGGGGACACACATACCATTGAACCAATCCGTCCTTTTTACAGGTTCCGGTAGTATCAAGCATTGCCACGGCCCATGGCATCCTGTTGCAATCTACAACTGACGCAAGAGCTAACATTCCTTAATGGAGATCAACTAAATGTCTGCCTTTGACAGTGCAGTTTGACTGGTATTCATGAAGGTTCCTTGCTGTATAAGTATTCCCAGATACAGTATAGACTTTGAGCTTGACGGAGGATGGAATGGTGCCAGTTTAGATAAACAAAATCCAAAGCCATTTCCAAATTAGGCAAAAATGGCAAGGGCCAATCTAATATTTACACATGACAGGTGTAGAACATATAAGTTTTCAGGGCATGTAGTATTCATAGTCATATTTTATACAATTCAACCATGAAACCATTCATTTTGCTTTTGTAAAAAATAAGTAGTCATTTAATACCGAGTTATTATCCTAAGCCAGGGGTTTTCAAACTTTCTGACTTTCTTTTTTTGATTGTTAGAGCAGCTGAGAGATTTTATTTTATGTTCTGTGGGAGCAGCTAAAAGTAAGTGAGGTTTTAAAAATATTTAAACATATTATTCCCATTCCCTTTCACCTTTTTGATCCATTGTTAGGACAGCCAATACATTTTAATTAAATTAAATTACATTTTTTTTATTTTTTTTTATTTGATCCTCTTTCTTTTTTTCCATTTCTTTTCACTTTTTTGATCCATTGTTAGGGCAGCTGAGAAATTAAATTAAATTAAATTATTTATTTGATTATTTCTGCACTATTTTTCTCCAGGTAGAAAACCCCTGTCCTTTAGCCTCAGTGACACGTGGGGAAGCGTGACGTAGTTACGAAGTGGGTTTTAAGTAATGGATTCACCAGATGGAGAAGGTGGCGGCCAACAGCCATTGTCCTTTGATTCCACATCAGAGGCTCAAGTAGTTTACTGAAACAGCAGAAACGGTGTAGCCTTGAACTCCACTTGCACCAAGAAGACAGGCCGACAATAAATACGCTTGGGGATTAAAACAAAGATGTTTTGGATGTCATTGTATTCGAGAACTTGAGGGCGCTAGATAGCTTTGCAGATGAATGCAGGGAATGCCTGCGACCTGCCAGCATTAACTAAACATTTCAGTGGGCCATGAAATGTGTGCAAATGTGGGTTTAGCTTAAGTGGAAATGCAAGTCCTCAACAAGACCGCTGAGGCAGAAATGCAATCAAGTCTGAAGGTCTCTAATTGGCTCTGGGTTGGTGCCGGCACATGCGGTAGGGTGTTTCCAAACAGTAGCCAGTGGCAGTGTGATTCTCGGGGGGAATTTTATTGCCTTTTTTGTTACCAGGGTGAACCAGTATGCTTCTTCGGGTTTGGCAATGACTAGAAGCCCTTCGGGGCGCACATTAGCGCAATAATGGTGGGGAAAACTGACTACATTTGTCCTGCGGTGTGGAAGAAAGGCCACAGAGCTCCCAGCTTCATCCCCTCAACTACGGACAAAAGCAAGACTGTTTGTGCCGCAATTCTTGCCAGAGCTGTTTTTGAAAAAACAAACTTATTTATTCACTTTCTGCCGTATTTAATGAGGCCAATAATAGTTGCGGTAGGGTTAGGGAATGCTGGGTCATGTCTCTAATTTAATTATTTCCATGTTAGCTACCACTAGCTGTCAGACTTGATGGTTAAATGGCGCTTGTCAACACTGGCTGACATATACAGCTGTGTTTAAATAAATCACAGGTTGTTTCTAAAGGGCGATGTTCTGTGTTGTCACACCTTGAATTCATCCGCCTGTGTGTGTGACACACCTAAAGTAAAAAAAAAAAATCTTTTCCTTCATGGACCAAAACATTGACTACATTGTCCATAAAACATTAGACCTGTGACTTGTAGGAAAAAAGGTGGGATTTATTTGAATATAAAGCTCTGACTGTTTTGGATTAGATTTGGATAGCATCATATAAAGAGGACAGGACACTTTCACTGGTTTGGACTGGCTGCTGTGTTTTCAAGATCTTTCTGGCACGTTTTTCTATTAGAATTTGACTTCGTCTGTTTAGACAGTGACTTTGTGCATGTTGCTATTTTGAGGAAACAGGATATGCCTTCTTTAATGGCCACAAAAGAGTTTTTTTGCTGTGTAATGAGTGGGTGTGTTGATATGACTCTTGTGTAAATGAGATGAGTGATTTCTTCTGGCCTTTTGTAACCTTTATACTTTTACAATTCTGATTTATTCAAGCTTTTATCCATTCCATCATAAGAGGTTTTCGGCCAAAGGGAACGGTGATATTTCTTCACTTTGTTACAGTATTTTGAAAGGAGCAGGGAGGTTGTTCTGGGATAATCTGGGGCAAGGTCAGTGGTGGGTGGTGGAATAATCATCTAATGTGTGGTCATGCTATAAACACTTTCCCATAGGCCCATGGGTCGTGATGCACATCCTGTCATCAGGCACACACCCATTTCCCACATCATCTCTATACCTGACAGTCTAAGGGTGTGAGAATTCCCTCAGAGAGGAGACGGCTGTATGTTTTCTCCTTCAAAAAAAGTTTACTCAAGACGCACCTTACGCTTGAGGAATCAGATCAAGTTTGTGTGTTTGAATCTGATCAAATGCTTTGAATTTTGCACTGCATTGATGGAAGAAAGAAAGTGAAAACATTGAAATAGTTTCCCCTTGTCAAGGTGCGGGAGTTCAGGCATGTTGAGGGGTAATGAAAGGCTGGTGCTTTGATGTGTAAGTGCAAAAGGTCAGCAAATTATTTTGTTATTTTAATTTATTTTTTATTTTGCAATGAATAATACCATTTAATGCTGATATGACAGTAAAATAAATATAGTTAAATTACAGTGCTTGCATGGTAAGCATGTAAACTTTTGTAATTGTAAAAATGTTTCATCATTATCAGCTTTTATGTTGTACATTTAAATGCACAAAATTTGTGTTTAAAAAACTTTTAAAGGGGTCATATGATGTTGCTAAAAAGAACATTATTTTGTGTATTTGGTGTAATGAAATGTGTTTATGCGGTTTAAGGTTCAAAAAACAATTTTTTTTTCCACATACTGTACATTATTGTTTTTCTCCTCTATGCCCCGCCTTTTCTGAAACGCATCGATATTTACAAAGCGAGGTGTGCTCTGATTGGCCAGCTATCCAGTGCGTTGTGATTGGCTGAATTCCTCAAGTGTGTGAAGGAAATGTTACGCCCCTTACCATATTGTGATGCCCTGTCCGGCCGGAGGCTTTTTTCAAGACAAAAACATGAAAACCCATTAAACGAGGCATTCGTTGCATCCAGTGGGGACGGATTATAATGGCATATACTTGTCTTTTTTACACGTTGCATCGCATCACGTAAACATAAAACCATGTCTGCAATTTGTGATCGGAGAAACGACAAACAACAAGTGCTACTCTACACGCCACAAAACTCACGTTTGATCGTCAGTGGCAAATCCTTTAAATATGAAACGTAACGTTACTTACAGTATGTGAGTCAGAACAGCCGGCATTGTAGTCTACTCTCCCAGGATCAGGAAACAGTCCTCCATAAAATGTGCTGCACACATCTGAATATTTGGGTTGAAGTGTTCTGGAACAGTGTTGTAAATACACTTAACCACTGATTTCTAGTCGTGTACTCTTTTGCAAGGCCAAACAAAGTAGCTTTTTCGCTTCACAATCCCACCGAAACACCGCATCACACGGCAGTGCTAGGTGAGCGGAGGCCGACTTGAGCGCGGAGGAGGCGGCAGTCTTGCGCAACCACATGTGACGACCCCGGGCTGGACTCCGCTTGGTCCACTGTGAAAGCCAATCCGGTGATCCACAGCATGAAGCTGATGTATTTCCTCAGTTGACCAGCATGGATCAGCTCTATGCATGACGAAGCGGATACGTCCTCTTTTGGAAGACCAAACAAGTAGTTTCGCTTTCACAAACGAAACACAGTGTCTTCAGGACATGGCAGCGGCGGCAACAACAATACTACAGCGAGAGAATAAAAGTTACGCTTTCTTTCTTTGCGTGAACATTTAGGCGTTTATGCAAATCTTCCCACATCGTGAGGTAGATATGTGGGGGAGTGTTAGAACGAGCCGTTTTACATAGGCGTGGTTGACTCTTAACTTTTATAAATATCTCTTTGGATTTGAGACTTCAATCTTTGCAACTTTACAGATCTTCTTTAATGCACCAAGAGCTTGTACACTCCAAAGAGAAAGGAAAATTTTTAATTTGCATCATATGACCCCTTTAAAACTTTATTTTTCTTTTTTTATACATTTTTTTTTAAAATTTATTGAATTATTAATTTGCACCACCTAATTTATTATTTACATTTTAAATTCCCATTATTAGAATATTTTAATCAAAATGTAACATTACAATGATATCATAGTAATATTCCATTCTGAATTGCAATTGATCTTTCTTACATCTTTTGGCGTACAGAATGTCATCTACACTGCATAGGCATAAAAAGAAAAAATAGAAAAAGAGATGTGTCTCTGTGGCATTTCTACCAATGCATTAATGAGCATTTTTGTTGCTGTTGTTTTCTTCAGGAAATGCAGTTGTAGTCAGTAAATAGAGATGTTCCAATGTAGAACTAAGATATTACAAATAGATTGTTCTATTAAAAAACGTTAATGTTAACAAAATTGGCATAGACTCTGAACTCAGATGGTAGCGGTTGTTGTGTTGATGCAGTGAAGTGAATGTATTTGTCTGCTCCTCTAATGCAAAGAGCAAAGTTCATGATCAATAATTGCTGTCGACAGACACACATCACCATTAGCAGTGCCCACACTTCCTGACAATGACCCTAACCTGACCTCGGTGACCTGTGCTCAGCACAGAAGAGGAAAGAGCCAGATGCACTCTGGTTCGTGTCCTCTAAACAGAGGAAATTTGATCTTCTCTTGGAAACCAAGGCTTTCATTATTGCTTCCAAGTAGTATTCTGGGAAAATAATGGCATTTCATATCTGAAACAGAGTGCTCTAGGAATGCAACCAGACATTGTGTACGTGTTTTTGTGTGTCTGTGTGAAAGTACAACTGATTGGATGATGGAGATCAATTGAGTGACGTTAACTAGTGATTAATCAGTTAAATCAAACCTGTCAACATCAGTGATATGGCTGATGTTAACTGAATGATCAATCAGTGTTTGTTAAGATGCACTATGTAACCAGACATCTTCTGTGTGAGCGTCAGTTTAAGTCAACATAAGTCACACATGTTCCTGGTCTTATTTTGGATTATTTTAGCAGTGCACGCTATTAAGAAATCTTTAATCAAAATTTAATAACTTGGTCGGGCTCTGAAACAACTTTCTTTTTCAGCTGGTGAATGTTAACCAATAGCTGTTCAATGTCTATAACCAATATTGACAGCATTCTCATCCAGGCCTAGATCCATTTTGGTATGAAGTGCTTATTTTTCAAACTTTAATCAGTCCATTTTAACAAAAAAAAAAGCCATTACAGAAATAAAATTTGTTGCAGATGCCGTATATTGTCAAATTGAATGTGTTTTTGAAATCAGTACCAAAAACGTTTGATTTATTGATTTGCCTGAAAAGGCCTATTTGCCTAAATTCCTGAGAGCTTGGTAGTGCTTTGCTACAGAAGGTCAGAAATACTTCCAAAAAATGGAAATAATCACTTAACATATCTGCAGTAAAGATGTTCTGTGACAGCTGTTCGGCTTTTTAATCGTCCTCTCCAGCTGTGTTTCTAAGCCAAAGGTTTGTAAACTGTTAATAGACAGAAGGCATTCAGAATTATGAGCATTTCAAATCAAGTCTTGCAAAATCTGCTTTAACTTGTTTACTATCTTTCCTGCACCCACTTTAACAAAAGCAAGTTTTATTTGTAGGCACGCAGAGAAAGCTAGTAAAGAAACCATCTTTATTTGTGGGGATTTGTACTTTGTTGTAGTGTAAGCTAGTTTATTATGTTTATAAATGGTTTAAACAGTTTGAACTACATTTTTATGTTTTCTGAAGAAAATATGTGGTGCTTGTTTGCACAAAACTTGCCACCACGATGTGTGTTGCTATGTGGTTTCTAAGTTGTTCTGAATTTGTTTTGGCACGTTGCTGTGTGGTTGCTAGGATGGTTGTCCAAGTCTTTAGTATATTCATGCTTATGGTGTTTTTGTTTTTTGATCATTTTATGGCCACTAGTTGAAAATCCTAAGTAAGATTTAAGGTATTATTCGTCTATCACATTAATAGTTCAGTAAAAGTGCTAGTTGCTTTAGCAAAAGTGTTATCTTAGTGATATTGATATAATATTATATAATATAAAATTATATTATTATTATAGTTGGCTATTTATTAATATTTGGCTTTTATGTTTTGACAATGTTTGTAATGATTTTGTCCGTTTTATTAGTCCATGTGTAACTAATATTTAATTAAATTAATTATTTTGTTAAATATTTTATATTATACATATAATAAACCAAAACATATATATGTTATATACATATATATGTTATATTATGTATATACAAGTTTTGGTTTATTTTAACTGTATTTCAAATGCCAAAAATAATAATACTGCTTAGCAAGCACAATACTAGACTAGTGATTGGTTCAGTAATCCATTTTATTGTTTTCCTCTTTGTTTTTGTTCACTCTAACATCTCAGATCTATTGGTCACTGTACACTTGTCAGCTCTGTGATTGTGGGTGGAGTCAAACTCAATGCAATCTCTCTTATTGCCCTCCCATTGGACAGTGCAGAAAGGAGGTGTGGCATACAGGAAGAGGGCGGTCCCAGTCAGACCGGGAACATCTGTCTGTTTGTGTGTGTGTGTGGATGGTGCACTTATTCAGATTCTGAGCTCAAGCTTACAGTTGTAGTCATATATTAAAATATTCAGACTGCTTCTAATGTAAATCCAGTGGAGAATTAAACCCGAGGCCATGCTGTTTAAAAGACTAATTTTTTTGTGTTGATCTTGTGGAGTAGAGGGAGTTTCGCCTGCTATTTCAGGACCAGATTTGATGGTGAGAGATGTATGAGCCGTTGTGGTCTGCGTGCTTCCCACACTGCAGCGTTCAGGGCTGAGATCAACACAGCTCTGGCTGTCTGGATTTCACGCGACGATGTGCTCTTGACATGCCTTTTTGAGAGGTGAGCGTGCTGTTTTTTATTTTGAGAAATCAAAATGTGAAGTCACTTTAACATTGACGTTTGAGGATGTTTGTCTCTGCTAGCATAGCTCTGTTAGAGTTTGTTGTGTGGGTTGCCATGTGAAGATACATGGATCGCTGCCGATAAGCTTTATGCATACTTACTCTATGGCCTCAGATAAACTGGTGTGTGCGCTTTTGTCTTTTTTTCGTCCCAGGCCCCTAGCTAAGTGAGTCAGGTGAAACAGCCGTAAAGTTCTGACCTCAGCTGAGGAAGTATTATGAATGGAATGAGACTGGTGTACATTTTTTCTGAGGGTGTGCCAAGTGATATAATTACATACTTAATCAGCTATACATTAACAGCCTGTCGATGATTTATTCATCTAATTTGTTACTGTCCTTTTTGATTTGTTTGTGCATTTTGAATGTTCGTATCTGTTTTTTTGGATGTAGGTCAGAGGTCGACGTGTTGTTTATACTGTTTCACATGTTTACTTCATACTTTTATGAGGGGCCGTATAAGCCATAACTATTGAAAAGCCTCTTACAAACACTAGTGAAACGAACAACATTGATAAACCTTAGTGAAATTCATTCATATGCATTACTGAAAAACCTCTTACAAACACTAGTGAAATTAAAAACATTAATCAACCTTAGTGAAATTCATTCATACACATTACTGAAAACCTCTTACATACACTAGTGAAAACACTGTTCAACCTTAGTGAAATACATTCATATGCATAACTGAAAAATCTCTTACATACACTAGTGAAAACACTTATCAATCTTAGTGAAATACATTCATACGCATTAATGAAAACCTCTTACATACACTAGTGAGAACACTGATCAACCTTAGTGAAATACATTCATATGCATAACTGAAAACCTCTTACAAACACTAGTGAAAACACTTTTCAACCTTAGTGAAATTCATTCATATGCATTACTGAAAACCTCTTACATACACGAGTGAAAACATTTATCAACCTTAGTGAAATTCATTCATAAGCATAAGCAAAATATGTGAGTATTTCAGTAGATGATGAGAGCTAATTTGACTTGAAACGGAAGCTGTGTCAACACTTCCGTTTAATTTGGCGCGTGTCTCACAAACTCTTCAATGGTGGTTAGTCGTAAGTTGTCTGAAGCTATTAGTAATATAAACAACATTTTACCGTCATCAAGTACAATTCCGAAAGTGGGATAAAACAGCACGATGTTACAGAGCTCACGCCGTGGTGACTTGTCATCGGCACAGCTCTGCGACTCGACAGCGCGGGGAGGATGTGTTCGCTAGCGCCACTAAACTGACAGCGCGGCACAAACATTTAGAGTTCATGCTTTTTTCTCTGCACATAACAATGATTTGAAGACCAGTATTACATTACTGCATTTCTTTGACTTATTATTAATACTACATAAATAGTAGCGTTACCTGCTTTGAATAGGCTGGAAAGTTGCAAAGCACTTAATGATTTACAATACCTAGTCCTCTTAGAATTAAAAATCGCCTGCCTCAAGCTGGGCAGCCACCAGCCAGTAAGGTGCTGACCCGCCATGGTCTGCCTGCTTCAGAGGGTGCCTGGAGCTTAGAGTCCTAAAACTCAACAAACAGATCGTCAACCAAGCACCAGGCAAGCAACAAAAGAAGAAAACCAAGTCACCAGCCCTCCGGATCGGAAGCTGGAACGTACGGACCATGTGGCCCGGACTGACCGACGATCTTCAAGAAATTGACGACGCTCGCAAGTCTGCAGCCATTGATCGTGAACTGCACAGAATTAACGTTGATATTGTAGCCTTGCAAGAGACACAACTCCCAGATAATGGATCCCTAAAGGAAGAACACTACACCTTCTTTTGGCAAGGGAAAAGTGCAGATGAATCCAGAGAGCATGGGGTAGGCTTTGCTGTGAGGAATACACTGTTAAAGATGATAGAACCACCAGCAGATGGTACAGAGAGAATCCTCAAGTTGCGCCTTTCAACAGAGGAGGGACCAGTCAACATCATCTGCGTTTACGCTCCAACACTTCAGGCTACAGTAGAAACAAAAGACCAGTTCTACGAGGCACTAGATGCAACCATTAGCAATTTTCCACCGTCAGAGCATGCCTACATTCTGGGTGACTTTAATGCAAGAGTGGGCGCAGACCAAGAGGCATGGCCAAATGTTTTAGGTCATCATGGAATAGGCAAAATGAACGACAAAGGTCAGAGACTCCTTGAACTCTGCTGTCTATGCAACTTATGTGTGACCAACACCTTTTTCCAGAATAAGACATGCCATAAAGTATCCTGGAGACACCCCAGGTCAAAACACTGGCATCAGCTGGACCTGGTCATCACTAGGCGTGACTCACTGAACCGTGTCTGCAACTCCAGAGCCTACCACAGTGCTGACTGCGATACCGATCACTCACTGATCGCCTCCAGAGTAAAGTTAATACCAAGAAAGATCTACCACTCCAAGCAAAAGGATCAGCCTTGCATTAACACCAGTAAGACTGCTTACCCAGATAAGAACAGCGACTTCATCGCAAGACTTAAAGAAACCCTGACTAACTTTCAGGGACAGAATGCTGAAGACAGATGGAACTTTGTCCGCAGTACCATCTACAGCGCGGCCATGCTTACCTATGGCAAGAAGGAGATCAAAAATGCCGACTGGTATGAGGCTAACATCGCTGAAATGGAGCCTGTCATCAACGTCAAACGCAGCGCACTGACTGAGTACAAACATGATCCAAGTCAGAGGAATCTGCAAGCATTGAAGGCTGCGCGATGCAAGTCCCAGAAAACAGCACGTCGCTGCGCAAACAACTACTGGCTTCAGCTGTCAGGCAACATCCAACAAGCCTCAGACAACGGCAACATCAGAAGCATGTACGAGGGCATCAAGCAAGCAACAGGAAAACCGATGAAGAAGAGCACGCCCCTGAAATCCAAGACAAGAGAGACCATCACAGACAAGGACAAGCAGCTTGCGAGATGGGTTGAACACTACCTCGATCTGTACTCCAGAGAAAAGTCTGTCTCCCAGGAAGCACTTGACGCAATCGAGGACCTGCCTGTTCTAAAGGAGTTGGATGCAGTGCCCACCCTGGAGGAACTCAACAAAGCCATCAAAGCCTTATCATGTGGCAAAGCTCCAGGTGAAGATGGAATACCTCCTGAAATCATCAAGTGGGGAAAGCCAGCCTTGCTCGAGCCACTTTATGAACTCCTGTGTCAGTGTTGGAGAGAATGTAAGGTCCCCCAGGACATGCGTGATGCCAAGATCGTCACGCTGTATAAGAACAAGGGTGATCGAAGCGACTGTAATAATTACCGTGGCATCTCTCTTCTGAGCACCATGGGTAAAGTCTTCGCACACGTGGTCCTTGCTCGCCTGCAGGTTCTCGCCGGCCGCATTTATCCAGAGTCCCAGTGTGGGTTCAGGACGGAGAGATCCACTGTGGACATGACTTTCTCAGTGCATCAGCTCCAGGAGAAATGTCGAGAGCAACGAATGCCACTTTACACTGCCTTCATAGACCTTACCAAGGCATTTGACCTTGTAAGTAGAAGAGGCCTGTTCCAGCTGCTGAAGAAGATCGGCTGCCCCCTACAGTTGCTCAGTATCACCGCCTCCTTCCACGACGATATGAAGGGCACTGTCAACTTCGATAGCGCGTCATCTGAACCCTTCACCATCAAGAGCGACATAAAATAGGGCTGTGCGATTAATCGAAGTCGCGACTTGAGACTTTGCGATTTCCTAATCGCAAAGCCTGTGATATGGATGCGATATTACTCTGTTCAAGAGCATATGCATGACTGCCAGTCTTGAGTTGCAGTCTTACTAACCAATAAAGTGAGCGCACCTCCGTTCTCTCCAATCAGCACTGCTCTAGCAAACTGCATAAACACCCACCATTAAAAAAAAAAAAACGGAAAGCGGGAGAGAGAAAGAGTGGGTTTATGGCGTCTACTGGGTCAGATCGATAATTGGGCAAATTAAAACTAAAGAAAAACATATGCAACTTAAGCTTCGAAATGACAGACAACGGACAAAAAAGGTCATTTTCAAGAGCTGCGTCACAGCGCATATCAACAGCTCCCTTCTCGTTTCTGTTTTCAGTACTGGCGAATAAAATATACATTTTTAGATGTTTTTGTTAGTACGTGAACATTATCTTACACATATTATCTCCCCAACAGATTAATTTGAAATAAGTTTATGATGCATGTTCGCTATTCCCAATGCAGAAGACCGCACACAGCCTGTGTCTGTGAATGCTTCTCATACTCGCTCCTCTCTGCCCCACGCGGCGCGAATCCCGCTTCACGGACGAGCCGTTCACGCTTGCCGCACTCACACAGCCTGTTTCGTAATGCTTGTTTATACTCGCACCCGACTCCGCACTGCAAGTCTTTATGAGCGCATCTGGCAGTATGGATGAGACTTGACGCACGCTCGCAACCTGTGTCGACTCGCGCCTGGCTACGCGTTTAAAACGAATGTAAATTCAGTCTAACTGCTTGCTAATTTCACTTGGATGAAATGAAACATTCAGCACATTTTCCACTTGCTCTTAAAATCCCAAATACTTAAAATTAATAAATCAATCTAATACTTTAATAACTGACTTAAGAAATACAGTTCTTTATTTATAAAAATAAACAAATATTTTCTGTGAAATTCTGTATTTAAGTTAATTCTGTAAAAGTAGTTATATCATTTATAATCTTGCCTGCTGAAAAAAAAAACAATAGAACCCCTCCCAAAACAATAAAAATGTAATGGATTTCAGGGTTATATTGGGAATTTGTTTGGTTTTAATGTAAACTATAATGGTGTCTATTTGATAGATTCTATTGGTGGGATGTAATCTGGCAGATGGCTAACAATGGAACAACAGTAATTCCTATTGGAATAATGCCCAAAACAAAAATAAATTTTGTAATGGTTTAATGGAAACTATAAGTGTATCTGTAATGGTTTCTATTGTTTTTTCAGCAGGGTAATGATACCCATACTGTGCTGCACATTATTGGCAGTATTGAGCTGAAGCTTGACTTTGCAAATTTAAAATCACAAAGCAAATCACAATTGCAATATCTGTCAAAAAAAATCGCAATTTGATATTTTCCCCCAAATCGCACAGCCCTAACGTAAAACAAGGCTGTGTCCTTGGGCCAACATTGTTCGGCATCTTCTCGCTGCTGCTGAACTTCACCTTCAAGGACTTGGAAGAAGGTGTTCACCTGCACACCAGAAGCGAAGTGAAGCTGTTTAACATGTCCCGCCTGAAGGCCAAGACCAAGGTCCGCACAGTGCTCATCAGGGAGATGCTGTTCGCCGATGATGCAGCTCTGACCTCGCACACTGAAAAAGATCTTCAAAGTTTGATGGACCGGTTCGCTCATGCCTGCAGGGAGTTAGGTCTGACTATTAGCATCAAAAAGACCAACGTCATGGGCCTGGATGTCCCCGCACCACCATCGATCTGCATCGACAACAAGAAGCTTGAGATTACTGACCAGTTCACCTATCTGGGCTCAACGGTTACCAGCGACCTTTCACTCGATGCCGAGATCTCCAAACGCATCGCTAAATCCGCCGCTGTCATGGCAAAGCTGAACAAGAGAGTGTGGGGCAACAACCAGCTGACGGTGAACACTAAGCTCAAGGTGTACTAGGCATGCGTCCTTAGTACCTTACTGTACGGCAGTGAGTCCTGGTCCACATACACCAGACAGGAGAAGCGCCTGGAGAGCTTCCACCTTCGCTGTCTTCGCCGGATCCTCCGCATCACATGGCGGGACAAGGTCACCAACACTGAAGTGCTGGAGAGAGCAGGCTCCCTCAGCATGCGTCTTATGCTCTGTCATCGTTGACTGCGATGGCTTGGGCATGTGCGCCGTATGGATGATGGACACATCCCCAAAGACCTCCTGTACAGTGAATTGGCCATGGGACACCGCCCAACGGGTCTCTCAATGCTGCGCTTCAAGGATGTCTGCAAACGCAACATGAAGCTGACTGACATCGACCCAAACAGCAGGGAACTGGTAGCCATCAACCGCGGACACTGGCGTCATGTCGTTCGTGAGGGAGTCAAAAGGGGCAAGGAGAAGAGGAACCTGCAGCTGGAGAACAAACGACAATGGAGAAAACCGAGGCAGCAGAACCAAACCTCCTACCAGCCATCCGATTTCGTGTGTAACACCTGTGGCAAAGACTGTCAGACTAGAGTCGGACTGCTGAGCCACATCAAACGCTGCTCTCCACAAGACTGAACAAACCAGACAGGGCGCCACCATTGTCTCACGAGACAGACGGATGCCTACTACTACTACTAGAATAAAAAATGTTTTATGGATTCATTCATCAAGGCATTAGGTAAATTTTACATTTAAAGATATTTGTAAAACTAGAACATACTGAAAAAAAAATGAGTAAAATGTACTGATAATTTTCTGCCAGGACATCATCCCATTAAGGTTTCCATTGCGTAAATACGTACCATGGTTATTTTCATAAGTTTTCCAGTACCCTAACACAACGCAATTCCAGTGCCCAAAAAAGGTATTGCCGGAAAAATCACAAATTCTGTGAAGTAGTATGAAGATGCTTGTCCCCGCTGACAGTTCGTGGCGCTACTCCGAACACGTCCTCACCCACGCTGTGGAGTCAGTCGGCAGAGCCGCGCCGATGACAGGTCCCACGACGTGAGCTCTGTACGTTCGCGCTGTTTTCGATTGTACTTGACGCCGGTAAAATGTTGTATTAAAATATGAATAGCTCAGACAACTACACATCCGCATTGAAGAGTTGTGAGATGCGCCATTAAACAAAGATTTGACACCGCTTCCGTTTCAAGGACATTAGCTCTCATCATCCTGAAATATTCCTTTTCACTATGCGTACAATGAAAATTCACTAGGTTGATCAATGTTTCACTAGGGATGTAAGAGGTTTTTCAGTTCTGCATATAACTGTATTTCCTAAGGTTATCAGTGTTTTCTATTTTACAGGTGCATCTCAATAAATTATAATATCGTGGAAAAGTTCATTTATTTCAGTAATTGTGAAACTCGGGTATTAAATAAATTAAATGCACACAGAATGAAGTAGTTTAAGTCTTTGGTTCTTTTATTGTGATTATTTGGTTCACATTTAACAAAACCCACCAATTCACTATCTCAACCAATTAGAATATGGTGACATGCCAATCAGCTAATTAATTAAAAACACCTGCAAAGGTTTCCTGAGTTTTCAAAATGGTCTCTCAGTTTGGTTCACGGGGAAGACTGCTGATCTGACAGTTGTCCAGAAGACAATTCATTGCCACCTTCCACAAGAGGTAGCCACCAACATTCAAAAAAAAAATTGCCAAAAAGCTGGCTGTTCACAGAGTGCTGTAGCCAAGCATGTTAACAGAAAGTTGAGTGGAAGGGAAAAGTGTGGAAGAAAGATGCACAACCAACCGAGAGAACCGCAGCCTTATGAGAATTGTCCAGCAAAATCGATTCAAGAATTTGAGTGAACTTCACAAGGAATGGGACTGAGGCTGGGGTCAAGGCATCAAAAAGCCACCACACACAGACGTGTCAAGAAATATGGCTACAGTTGTCGTATTCCTCTTGAATCACTCCTGGACCACAGACAACATCAGAGGCGTCTTAACTGGGCTAAGGAGAAGAACTGGACTGTTGCCCAATGGTCCAAAGTCCTCTTTTCAGAAGAGAGCACGCTTTTGTATTCAAAAGTTCCTAGAGTCTGGAGTAAGGGTGGAGAAGCTCATTGCCCAAGTTGATTGAAGTCCAGTGTTAAGTTTACACAGTCTGTGTTGATTTGGGGTGCAATGTCATCTGCTGTGTTGGTCCATTGTGTTTTTTGAAAACTAACGTCACTGCACCCGTTTACCAGAAATTTTGGAGCACTTCATGCTTCCTTCTGCTGACCAGCTTTTGAAGATGCTGATTTCATTTTCCAGCAGGATTTGGCACCTCCCACACTGCCAAAAGCACCAAAAGCACAAATGACCATGGTGTTGGTGTGCTTGACTGGCCAGCAACCTCACCAGACCTGAACCCCATTCCGTTCTAATGAAACGTATAAAGATGACTGCCTGAAGAAAACAATGAAATTTCCCAACTCATTTATGATATGGGGTTGCATGTCAGGTAAAGGACCAGGGGAAATGGCAACCCTACCTGAACAGTCAATGCACAGGTGTACACTGAAATTTTGGACAATTTTCTCATTCCATCGATAGAAAAGAAGTTTGGTGATAATGATGTCATTTTTTAGGATGATAATGCATCTTGTCACAGAGCAAAGAGTGTTAAAGCTTTTCTTCAGGAAAGGCATATCAACTCAATGGCATGGCCACATTGGCCAGCACACAGTCCAGATCTCAATCCAATTGAAAATGTATGGTGGAAATTGAAAAAACTGGTCCATGACAAGGCTCCATCTTGCAAAGCTGATCTGCCAAGCGCTATTCAAGAAAGTTGGAACCATCTTAGCATATTGTTTTTATTGTTTTAACAATATTGAAGAATATTGTTTATCATTAGTGAAGTCCATGCCTCAAAGATTTCAATCCATCATAAAAGCCAGAGGACGATCAACAAAGTAATAATTGTTTTTTTTTTGTTGATTCCATATTTTTTTCCCCTCATTGATACGGAAAACAATTTTCCATTCATTAACTGTAATTATAAAACAAAAATAGTTTCGTATAATATCTGTGATTCATTTATTTATGAAGTTAAAAAAATGTGTGAACATCTAAGTGTGGGGATTCCATAATTTTTGCCAGGGTTTGTATAACATACTGAAGCTAATGCTCTGTAATTTGAATCTGAATTTGCCACTATATATTATTTAAGATATATAAATAATGATGCTGAGATATTATAGGCTACTTTTAGTTAATAAAAATAAAATCATCACTGCAGTTCTAAAAATTAAGTCCCAGAGTCCAACTCTTGACACAATGTAAGCAATCTTCATCAGAATGGAATAAATAACATTCTCTAAAACAAAAACTTACATCTCCAATGAAAGCAAGTGCTGCCAGAGCAGCCAGGGCTCCAACATTGCAGCCAAGTGAGGTAACAATCTGCAACACAATAACAAGAACATAAGATAGATCAAATCAAATCAGAATCAGAATGAGCTTTATTGCAGGTATGTTTACACATACGAGGAATTTGTTTTCGTGAAAGAAGCTTCCACAGTGTAACAGAATGACCGTGACAGAACAAAAACACAGATAATAAAAAAAAAAATAGAACAAGTAGATAAGGAATAGAAACATAAATTGACAATTCTGTGTGTCATGTTATTACAGGTTATATATATATATTTTATTTTTCTTTTTTTTTTTTTTGTACGGTACTGTATATTATGTTCAAATTTTGAGTGTTCCTGATATGAGTGTTAGATAATAAGTGTATGAGTGAATAAATAGTGTGTGTTCCACGGTTATTGTCAAGTGTTCATGAGATGGATGGCCTGAGGGAAGAAACTGTTCCTGTGTCTGGTCGTTCTGGTGCTCAGTGCTCTGTTGCTTCGACCAGATGGCAACAGTTCAAAGAGGGAATGTGCTGGATGTGAGGGATCCAGAGTGATTTCTGCCAGCCCTTTTGCCCACTCTGGATAAGTACAGTTCTTGGAGAAAAGGGAGGGTTGTACCAATGATTCGCTCAGCAGTCCGGACTATCCGATGTAGTCTTCTGAGGTCAGTTTTGGTAGCTGAGCTGAACCAGACAGTTACTGAAGTGCAGAGGATGGATTCAATGATGGCGGAGTAGAACTGTTTCAGCAGCTCCTGTGTCAGGTTGAATTTCCTCAGCTGGCAAAGGAAGTACAAGCTTTGCTGGGCCTTTTTCACAATGGAGTCCATGTGAGTGTCCCACTTCATGTCCTGAGAGATTGTGGTGCCCAGGAACCTGATGACTCCACTGCAGTCACAGTGCTGTCCCTGATGGTGAGTGGGGGGAGTGCAGTGGGGATTCTCCTGAAGTCCCCGGTCATCTCCACAGTTTTGAGCGTTTTGAGCTCCAAGTTGTTGAGACTGCACAAGACAGCCAGCTGCTCGACCTCCTGTCTGTAAGCAGACTCGTCACCGTCCTGAATGAGGCCGATGAGTGTGGTGTCATCTGCAAACTTCAGGAGCTTGACAGAGGGGTCTTTAGAGGTGCAGTCGTTGGTGTACAGGGAGAAGAGCAGTGGAGAGAGAACACAACCCTGAGGAGCACCAGTGCTGATCGTACTGGTGCTGGATGAGAATTTTCCTAGCTTCCTAGCTTGCTGCCTGTCTGTCAGGAAGCTGTTAATCCACTAACAGATGGAGGTGGGCACGGAGAGCTGAGATAGTTTTTGGGCAGGAGGAGTGTTTGGGATGATGGTGTTATAGGCCGAGCTGAAGTCCACGAACAGGTTCCTCACATAAGTCCCTGGTCTGTCTTGATGTTGCAGAACATAATGCAGTCCCTTGTTTACTGCATCGTCCACAGACCTGTTTCCTCTGTAAGCAACCTGAAGAGGATCCAGCAAGGGTCCAGAAATGTCCTTCAGGTAGGCCAGGACCAGTCACTCAAATTACTTCATGACCACAGACATTAAAGCAACAGGTCTGTAGTCATTAAGTCCAGTAATAAGAGGTAATATATCATAATTGGAGTAACAAGATGTTTTGGCAATTTATTACAAATCTGGTCATCTAATTGTTACCACAAACTAGATTTGGCTTCCCTATTCACAATGCAGGGCCTTGCTATGTTTTTGCTAAGGTTCTGAGTGTTTTAGCATGTTGCTATGCGGATGCTAGGATGTTGTAAGTGGATGCTTAATGCCCCCAAGTCTCAATTATGTTATGGTACTTCTTACATTGAAAGCCAATGTGGTTTTCTCACCATTTTATCATCCAGCAGGCAAAAATCATAAGTCTGATTGCTTAGAAATGTAATAGCACAACTCATTTCAACAAGCTGCATGTTACGAGGTATCATTCTCACCCGTAGCACAAAATTGTTGGGATTAGGGCTTTGTTTAAATCCCAAACCCTTCGCATCAACAACAGTAACAGTGATGATTGTCTTAGCAAACAATATTAAATATGTAAAACATAAGGCTGTAAAACAGCCTTTGGACAAGTGAATAAATTAGCTCATTAAAAATGCCTATTAACCCTCTTCCCCACTCTTCATTTATGTACGATCCACCTCATTTCTTACATTTAATTCATTCTGACCCTTTTATGCACTCTTATAATCAAATGATAAATCCAGATTCACGAGGATATGTGTCAGTCGACAACGTCTTCTGGTTTTCTGCTCTTCAATCACCCTCTGGACTAAAAGCGCCGCCTTAAAGTGTACTGTCAGCTATCAACATCTTCAGCATCTGTTTTCCTGGTGAGACCACTTGACTGGAACACCTGAATCAAAACTTTGTCCAATGCACCTCTTTCGGTGTCATGTGTCAAGATGCCATATAAGTCATAGCAAGACCGTGTAATCAGCTAGAAGAGCAAAAGAAGGGGGATGAGTACACAACACGCAGGATAACAGTTAATGACTCCAGTCTCGAAGGAGCAAGTAATCTATGTCAGTCCGACAACTTCCCTGAGGGGGAGGAACACGTGGTGCAATGTTGTGATTGTAAGTCTAAAACAGGACATTAAGATACATTGTTGAACACTGCTTTCTGAGCAGAATTAATCAGCAACATGGATATGCATTGTGTTGCTTTGCATAAGAAAGTATCCTCTGGGACTAACGTTTCTCTGTTTTGCGATTTAAACCAATTACTCTCAATTATATAGTGAGAAAAAGTTTATGGCTAAATGAAATGTCAAAATGTGCTTGTGTGAGATGTAATGTTAGTTTTATAATCAAAGCCCCCCAGATACTGAGAAAACGCAATTCTAGTCTAATTTAAGAATAATCTATCAGCCATTATTAAAGTGTTTACAAGATATCTGCAATTAGATTGTAAAAATACATTATTCATGAATCTTTTAAGGCATATTAATATTTATAAGCATATCATACTATTATATATCTCCGATTTCAGGTTTTGCCCTCTCTCGAGGCAAATGAGTTTTAGCTATCAGAGCTGCTGATGAAACTCACCATCTGAGCTCTTTTAATCAAAGATCTAGATCAGCTCAGAAGATTATCACCAAGCTGCTGTGCAATGCAGACAGGAAGATCAGGCACAGGTCAATACAACAAAGGCTTCCTTATTTACAGTGGAGTCCAAAAGTTTGAGACCACAGACTGTGGAATCTGTAATGCTAATCAAATGTATTTTAAATAAAATAAACAAAGTTTTATAATTTTGAAAGATCTTAAACCTACAAATGTTATGTAAGAAATATTTAAGATTCCGCACTAATTCTTGGTCACTAATCAAACCAGCCAAAAAAAAGGGGGTATTGATGACAGATATTCTTGCTTACACTAGATAAGACTCTTTAGAAGATATCAAATTACGCTCGATAACATGATCGTTAGGTTGTATTCAAACCTCAATTGCTATGCTGATAATTTATTATGCTATGCTGTACTATTTTCACAAGGTGTATAATTTAAAAAATCCAAACTGATCACACTTGTAACACCACTAGTCATTCTTTCAAAACCTGATCTCATGCTTTCATTACAATTACACATATTTTCATCGACACAATCATTGTTTCAAAACTTAAGATTATTGTAATATATATCAAGAACATGATTTAATCACTGAAATGCAACATTGTGATCTTCTTTCAATTTTGTACTTTTAACAATTAGTTCATTCAAGAGCAAACAATGCAAGATATATGTTTCAAATCACCTTTGTTGCTGAAATAATTACAGTAATACAAGCAATAATTGTCATGCTAGAAAATACACTTACATTACCTAACTTGCTTAACTCACATAAAATCCATAATGTTTGTAAAAGTATTTATGTGTTACTGTATCAAAAGGTGTGA
>JADLZN010005395.1:0-149182 GCA_018155175.1 Sinocyclocheilus anophthalmus
GCTAATTCTAACCTGGAAAAAAAACAATTACCTCAACTAGATAAACATCAATATGGATAATCACAGTGTTTCTTGGGTAATACAACTAACAACCTTAGCTTTAGATAGCAGACTAGTCTAAAATGTGGAAACCACAAGCACCAGGTACAACACAAACCATATGCTTAATTCCAATAATGTAAATGCCATGGCACATTTCGAAATAGGATTTCATAGGCCTGTGCATGAGCAGGGAGGTTAATGCTGACAGGATGTAGACAGCACAGGTGGCACACGGTCCTACAGACACGGTACACTCCATACGACAGCGTAAAATGTCTGTCATTGTCATCTGTTTCCTCCTCCCCTCACTGTCACTTATCAGCTACCTGTCCAATTCCATTTCCTAAGATGAAAACATAGACGAAAGGCAAGAAACCCTGCACAATCAAATGTAAAATCCTGACATGCTTTATTGTCTTTCACAAGGCCAGAGCCGCTCAGTTCTTCTTTAGCCATTTACCAAGAGTCGGAGGACTGACCCTATTTTGGGTCATGGCTGACAGCCTTCTAGCCCGGTCTAAGCCACGCTCGAACTTTAATGGGTTACACACGAAGGATCTACAAATGGAACGGGATATGGGGCAAGAGAGTGTGAGTGTTGTTATAGCGAGAAAGAAAGGTGGTGTGTGTCCTTGATGTAAAGATAGGACCAATTGTGAGGCCTGCTGCATGCTCTCAAAAAGCCAGTTATCATCCTTTTTCCTGAAAGATGCTTCATATGTGGAATGGCAATTGTGCAGCTGTGTTACATCTATTTGACTCTGTGCAATCATGATGCTATGCTCATGTTCAATGACGAGTTGTTGCCTTCCAATAACTGATGTTACACTTTAGCCACCAATTCCTGACCAAGAAAAAAAATCGCTGATACCTTTGCCCTCCATACCTTGCTATGTAAGTCGTTACACGCCTAAATGCGAGATCCATTAGTGAAGTGGGCCTGTAATGGAGTACATTACATATGATTATGCATAGCTGCGCAATCGCAGAAAATTCGTACTTTCATGTCCAAATATAAGAAAGGCAAGTACTACCAATGTGAGCTGTAGATAATTGGAATGGATAGACCGACATGCTCTGAAATACAGTGAGAATCATTGAACTCTTGGTTACAGAATCCCAAATGTCATTTTCACGCCTGCATATCTTTGTCTAAACATGACCTTCCCTGTGAGACCATTCATCTACCCTTTCCCCTTTTGGCAGATTTTAGATCGCTACCCATCTTCAACCTGCATTCCTCACCCAATTAAAACACCCAAAGACCAGTTAATACAGGGTCCTATTTGCTTACTCGAGAAGGTTCCTAGGCAGGTGTACTGGATCAAGGCTTTAAACTAAATTCTTTTACCGAAGGTTGGACCATCAGGAGGACAGTATCCATGTCGGCCAGTGTGCACAGTAGGGTTGTCCTCTTTTCTTCACGGACTCCCCCCGCATTGCTCATCTTCTTGATAGTGTGCTGTTGCACTCGCCTTGCTCAGGGTGGCCTGCTAACACCCAATCCATACACAGGCCTAGTGTCACAGGTGTGTGCCACTTTGAGGCCGAACTAAGTTACGCTCTTACAGGAACGAACCAATTGGACGACTCATATTTCGGTTGCCTTTTTTTTCTTCGACTCGTCAACGGAAGTTGCAAAAAAGCAGATCACAAAACACAAGGTTGCATTTGCATTCACAGCCTCCAGCTGACCTCACATCGGAGTAAGGTCGATCTTTTTGCGCTACAAGGCAGGCAATGACAGTTATATGCTTTGCTAACAAGCAAAGGATGAGCCTGACCAGTAGACAGCATCGGACATGCTCACGCGGATCGATCTCTTTATCCTTTCCAACACCCACACTATACACACATGCTCTGCACAGTCTGTGTACCCGTGGCGAGACATCTGCATGGTCTGTTCTGAATGCTTATTAAAGAGCTAAATAAATAAAGATCTGTACTCTGCTGGCAGCAGTTCAGCTTAATTGGCAGCCCTTTCAGAGAGAGGCCCCTGTGGAGCGCACCCGCGCATCAGGCAGAAACGGCTCCGGAGGGCCACAAACCACATCGCGCGACCCCTGCAGTTCACGCTAGCCGCACAGCTTCTCTGTGTGGGAAGAAATGGAGGGAAGGGGTGGGCTCATAGAGCAAGAAAACCAGAGACAAGAAAGGAAAAAACAAGGAGCAGGTAGGGAGTGTAGGCGGCTCGGGGCCCTGGCATCACCGGTGAATAGCAGGCTTTAATTAGGCTGCCGCTTCAGCACCTCTCAGAACCCTCTCCCTGTGCTACACAGCTGCACTGAACATCCATTATGCATGGCGCCGGTTGGCAAGGTCCGTGACCCTCCGCCAGCCCTCCCTCCTTGGATCATGTGGGCCATCCATCCCCTTGAGTTCCACAGCAGGTATACGGCGGCAAAGGAGACGATACGGCTCTCGTGCCGCCCACTCAGCAGGCGTGAAGGTGCTAAGTGGCGAGGTGGCAGAGCAGCGCATTGGATGTGGTGGCACAACAGCAGCATGACGCAGCAAAGACTGTGGTTAGTGTGGCATGAAGCATGGGCTAAATGAAAATAGCAGCGCAACCCTAAAGATGAGCATTACGAAGGATGGGCTGATGGAAACATGATGGACGACAGAACATGAGAGAGGAAGAAAAGATAGGACAGGAGGAGTGCCATACCTTTCACTACCTTATCCAGATAGTGAGCTTTAGGGGGAGATAAAAGACAAGGACATATAAGGGAGGTTTTGAACAGTGCTGCTTCCATGACAAGACACAGACAGCTAGAGGCATGGGCTGGTTGCTCAAGACTTCTACGTTTACAGAAACACAGGGGCTGCAAAAGCTATAGCAAGAAAAATAGCATGCAAAAAGCAACACGTCACATCACAGGCTGGGAGAAAGTTAAAGGTATGGTGTGACAGGGTAGAGAAAGAGAGAGATGGAAAAAAGATGTAGCGTGAAGTCTCAGTTTATCAGTACATTTATTATAGGAGTGAGATGTTTTGGCAACACTTTCTATGAAGCCTGAATATATAAACTATTATAAAGCTCTTCTTACTACCTTATGTTAGACATTGTAATTTTTGACATAATTGTTTTTAAAATATATTATTTTTAAGAAAGAGCGTGTCACTGATGAGACAGCCACACTCTAATCCAAACTGCAGTGAAGAGGCTACACGTCATCTGTCGAACATTCTGTACATTACATCATGGACCGTCACACTTTGCCTTTAATGGCACATGCTGCGCAATGCGATGTCTCAGGCTATGGTACATGGCTGAGAACATCATAATGCATCAATAAATTAGTAAAAGACGAATTACTAATTATCTACAGTATAAAGTCCGTTGTGTGTTTCTAGACACTCAAAGTGCTTTACAATGTGAGGGGGTATCTCCTCATTCACCACCAGTGTGCAGCATCCACCTGGATGATGCGACGGCAGCCATAGTGCGCCAGAACGCCCACCACACACCAGTTCATTGGTGGAGAGGAGACAGAGTGATGAAACCAATCAGCAGATATGGGGAATAATTAATTAATTAATTATAATGAATTAAATAAGAACATTATGTTTGGTTTAGCTTCATTAGGGGTTCAATAATCCATGCTAACCCATATTTCCATTACAAAACTACCAAAAAGGTGTTGTGTTCAACAGTCTTCCTGCTCTAGAGGTGATAGGGAATGAATCCATCTGCTGTTTTGTCATGTTCTGTCTAGTGGCTTTCAGTTAACACTTAAAAAAATATCCTAAAATCTGTCCATGGCACAACCTAATACACTTGGCTCCATTAAAGGACGGGTTGCCTCAATGAAGCAAAGTAGCTTTGTTCATCTTGGAAATGTTACTAACTTCAACAAGAAAAGTGCTTTAATTCTTGTCAGCGTTACAAGTAAATTGGGTCGACCACAACTTGAAAGGACTTTTACAATTATGCGAATGTGGCGATTATGCCAATCATGCTAAAAAACGTAAAACTTTTGAAATCCTGTTCCCCCGTCAAAGGAATGTAATCGATTGTGAACAACATGATTTTCAAAGGGTTGGATAATCTAACCATTGTGAATTGGCCTTGAATTTGCCATACAGCATCTCCGGCGTTGTGTTAAATCACGGGCGTCTCGTTGCTGTTAGGGCCAATAAAAGTATTAAAACACACCCTACTCTGTGTACAACAACGGCCAAATAATACGGAATGGTTTAAAAAGGGGTCCTATGAGGCTTTTTGTGCACTTTGTCAACGTTAGTTATGTCGGAATTTGCTCTGTTTGAAGCCGAAAAAAAGAGCTGCAAGGTACGAAAGCTCAAACGATGCACTGCAAATAGAGAATGCTAACAGAAATCTTGGTCAAAAACTAACAACGCACCCAGACTCGTTGGGACTTCACAACGCACTATTTCCTCCGCGGATCTGTGAATCACAAATATCGACGAATTGGGACGAGACCAAGTGGTCGACGGCTGCACTCAGAAGTGGCAGCGAGATGAGCACGATGTCGGAAGACACGCGAGCTGTCCCAGCAGACACACGAGGCTGGGGTTACAATCATCCGAGTTAAAATCGTGAGGCTCAAAATTGCGAGGAGTTTACGACACATATCTTACGACGAAGCTACGCAATGCGGCTAGAGTAAGGCGACATGACATGCTATTCCGACCAGAGCGCGAGGCTGCCAATACACACAAAACCACACGGCACACAGATCGGCCAAATCACAGCACTGTTCGGGTTTAGAAGCGGGCCTATTCAACAAATTTGATAACAGTAGATTTATTGCGAGCCGTTCAATGCCAGGACTGGGAAGTGATGAGGTTTTCGAATATGTTAAAATTCAGTGAAAAATTAAAAAAGTAAGAAAAAAGTTTTCGCACAACCTAGTATGAGAGCCGGTTCTAGTACACACCCAAAACAAAATAAAGACTTTGTAAAATAGCATAATAGGACCCCTTTAATGGTTTATGCAGTTTAATTCCCCAATGTAAAGAATGTCTTTCTAGTGACTGCTCTGCTCATGCAATGCAAATGTTTGTGTTTAAAATGAACTAATTGAAAGGAACGAGAGAGAGAATAAGAAAGGAGGGAAATGATGAGTAGAAATGAAAAGACACCTTAGCACATTCCTACATTAAAATGCATGAAGACAAGCTTCATATCCTTGAGCAAACCTGTTCATGCTATGCCAAGTTGCACAAATTCAATTACGCATGCTTCTCTCACACCTCCTTGCCCGCCCCTTCCCCCCGTCACGACCCCACCCTCATCCGACACTTCACGCACACATAAACGAGCGCATCCGTCTTACCTATAGTGCAGTGTTCTCCGTTCCATCCTGGGCTGCATTCACACTTCCCATCTTTGCAGGTCCCGTGCTCGCTGCAGCGTGGGTGACAAGCCCGTTGTTCGCACCCAGCACCCATCCAGCCCTCGTCACAGCGACAGTTGCCCGCCACGCAGATGCCATGTCCTCCACAGTCGGCTGCACACAGCTCTGTGGGACACGGGGAAAGAAGGGGTGTTACCGAATAGTAGTTGGGACAGGGGGTAAAGAGAAAGCAAATCCAGGAGTTATTATCAGTGATGGGATGGCCACGCTCCACTACCTTGTCTGATGGGTAGTGAAAAGAAATTCCTGCACCTCATAAAGGGGACAATCCCCTTTGGACAATACAAATCTAATAAGACCATTACAAAGCAGGGCTTCAGGGATTGTGGGAGGTTTAACAGGGCAGTGTCTCTTCCTTTCTTTTTTGGGGGGAATTCCTCCTTTTGTGTGGAGGGGAGTAGGCAAAAATGGAAAAAAAGAAGAAAGAAAAGTCAAAGAACAAAATCCAATTTTGACTTCCCATAGAAATGGAGACACACGCTGGATTATTTAAATCGGTTTTTCTGCATAAGTAATGAGGTGAAAGCTGAGACAGCATGGCACAAAATGCTATAAAAGAAAGATTTGTGAGACAATAATTGAAAGTTAGTTCACAAATTAAATCTAACACATGAGATTTTAAAAATAAAATGGTCTCTGCCTCTGAGGGCTTATAGGGGAGGTTTGGCTGTGTGAACCGAAAGTGCCAATTAATTCACTTGACACTACATATCACACCTAGTGAGTTTGAAACTTTGACATAATGGAAAAGTTCCAGAAACATGTGTGGCATAAAGCGCAAAACATCAATTGAAATGATAAGGGGAAGTTAACAAGAAATACTTCAGGGAAGTTGACAGACCCAGACGTTAGACTTCATTTACAACTGCATAAAGAAGTCAGTGAATGACTGGAAGTGTCATGATTTGGGAGATGTGTTCTGCAGCAGGAGTTGGGCCTCTTATTCAGCTACATGGCAGGGTGAATGCAAATGTTTATCAGAACCTCCTCCATCAACATGCGGTACCTTCCCTGCAAGCATCTCCCAATAAGCCTGCAATTTTCATGCAAGACAATGCCCCCGTCACACTGCAAAACCGGTAACGGTCGTTAAAATTGACGCTATATACACTAAAAATAATAGAAATGGTCGACAAACCCCAAGAGCTACCAGATTGAAAATCTCTGTAAAATCCTCGGCGACTAAGAAACCCACTACAGTCACTGAACTATGGAAGCATATCCAAAGCACAACACACACCAGTGCACTAATAAAAAAACTACTGATGTCGCTGCAGCCTGCAGAGGTCTGAGTCATACCCCAGCAGGGCGCTTCTACACTTTCCTACTAATGCCTGACCGCTGCAAAACCCTCCAAATTTTTTTGTTGTATATCTCATCATTTTGCGTACTACAGTGGTTACTATTTTCTATTTTGATGACTGCCATTTCCACAAAATAACGGTTTTGGTAGAAATGGTTATTTTGTCAAACTGGTTAGTGGAACATTGTATACTCTACAGCTATATTCCACGCTTCATATTTGATCGCGATGAAAGCTTAACAATATTGTTCATAAAACTAAATTAAGTATTTATAGATTGTTCTCTAATTCTGATCTCCACTGTACTGTATATATTTAATAAAATAAAAAAATTCAGTTTATCAAAATTATTGTGGTGTATGCTTTTATTGGTGGATACGATGTACAATCTTGATATGTTAAAAAGAAACATTAGCACACATTATGCATCGAGTACTCTAATATAATAAAAATAACGGCCCTCTTGAAAAACATAGAACAGTGATTATGTGCCTAATTTGTAAAATGTATGCAGAAGGGAGTCAGAAAGAAGGTTGCCTATAGGCCATTAATGAGTCAATTATGTTCATGTAGCTCTGCATTTTGTCATTGTTACAAATTAAACAGAGTTAAGTTGGTATTTTCAGGCACAAACCATAACATGGCATTACCAGATTTAAAAGCTTGAAGGAAAAAAAAATCCTTCCCTCGTGCTAATTACAGCGCTGGGCCTTTGTCAAATTATGTAAATGCCCTTAATTTCACATGCAACATTTCAATTAGAGTCATCCTAATGGCATTTCATTCAGAGCTGCTTAAAGTTGTCAGGGAGACACACAGTTGCTCATTTCCTCTGGTTCTTGCTCTCCTTTATTGTCCCTCTCTCAATTTGCTTAGTGAATTTTGCCCCTCGCTCTCTCGCATACACACAAAAACAACTCGCTAGATTATTGGAATATCGTTTTCTCATAACAGTGTTCCTCAAAGCGATTCTCATAAAGGTAACACACCAGCCAAATGACAGGATGATACCATCTGCGAATCGTTCCAACAATGCTTCACTGCAGGGCAAAGACGCTACTAACGTTGTACAATAATTGGGTAACTCCTGCCTTTAATGGAGGAGGAGAACTAATTGATGCAGATCTTGATTGTTTGCAACAGCTCATTTCAGAACGTGGTGGAGCTGCCCGGCTGCCCACATACTAGAGCTGAAAGCTTTCTTATTCAATTACCAACACTGACCAAGAGAACTGAGGCAAAAAGAAGGAAAACAGGGGAGAGAAATAATTTTCATCTTAGGAGTGGCCTTATCTCCGTTTAGTTTTGCTGCATAACATTTATTTTACCCCCAAAATGTGTTAGAACCATTACTTGTACAATTAATGCGTGTTACATTTGCAGAAAAAAAATCATTATTTTATTTAATTTTATTTACCAAACCAAAACTCACATTTTCCACAGTTTATCAGTAAATTAGGGATATGCCGGTATCAAATTCTCACATTGCGATTAATTGCTAATGCTTTTATCAAGGTATACAGTATTATCACGGTATTATCACGGTATTGCAATGTAACAGTGGTTAACAAAAAAAGTTTGTCATAATACATGTATAACAGGTAATACAACTTCGTTTCTTATAACACAACGAACTGAACATTTAAATCAATTAAAAGCACCAGAAAAGTATGTATAAAGTTAAAACAGTTTTAACCACAGATTAAGCTGCACAACAGACACTATAACGAGCCTAATAGGTATCACTTACAACATAAAACCATCATATCAGATTAAACTCTATTTTAGCATTAACAGTCAACTAACGACATAGCTATGTGCTACAGAAGTAAGTAAGTCATCTTATTTCATGTTTAGCCTCATCTACATAACATAGTGCAACTTTCGATTTACCATGTGTTATTAATATCGAAGTACGTAAGATTAATTATGTTCGAAAATTTTTCATTGGCATTTTAGTTACCTAATAATAACTAATGTTAACTAATGAAGCCCAAATGTAAAATGTGACCGAACGATAATCAAAACACTTTCAAACAATATCTTGGGAGTTTTGTAGTCCAGATTAAAATGTAAAAACAGTTTGAAAATAAATAGCCTAAATATTTAAGTATTTGGTGCTGTGAAGAACATCATAGCAAATACACAAATCTGAATGGCTATTTAAATCATTAAAATATGTTTCAGAAACAGAAAGTAGTGCAGCTGCTTTGTCTTACAGAGTTTTCCGGTAGGCTGCATTATATGAATTAGTATTATTATTATTATTATTATATTTCTGCAGTTTAGTGCCAATCAGCTGTCAGAGAGTGAAAGTGTGCTTTCATCCAGAGCGTCTCTCACATGTTCCGCCATGCGCTTCTCGTCCGCGCTTGTTTACATCAGAGTGTGCACGCGTCTTTCACGCAGCATACAGCGGTGTTGTGTATTTTGACCAGTTTATGGGAAAAGTATTCTTAAAATGCATTCAAAATTCGGAATAATTTGTTATATATAATTATTCACGGTATTTAGAAGTTCCCACGATAACAATATCGTGCATATTAATTACCATGATATATCGCATTACCGAATACCGGCACAAGTCTAGTAGCAATACATGAAATGTTTGTCAGTGTTAAACGGTTGCCAGATGTTTGCCACAGGAGGTAAATATACTTATGTTATGTTATCTTATTTATTATTTGTATCTTTTTTATTTAAATTTAAACTTTATGTTAAACTAAAATAAATGAAGTAAGTTAAAGTAAAATAGTACAATTAAATAACATTATTCACAGCATATCGATACGAATACATGTGTTAAATTTGCTGCGTGTTTTTCTGGTGTGGTTGCAATTCAGATCGGTGAGCAGAGGCAGGCGGAGAGAGTACAAGTCTCGTAATAATTTAGTCATGCTGCATCTTTCGCTTGAGAAGCCAGGCTTTAAACGGCTATTTCCAGCAAAGCTCTTGGATTACCGAATAGGTCAGTCTGTCTGCTTGGCATTAAAGTGAAATTCATATTGTTTTTCAAAAATTTGCTGAAGCAAAATTCCCATTAGTTCTCTGATCTCTTTAAGCTTTGCGGTGTTTACAATAGGTGCAGCCAAAATAACGATATTGCATCACTGCTTTTGTGCACTTCTGGAGAGATATCAATAATAAATGTCCTCGTTTCAAAACTGGTTTAGTAAAATAGCATTTGGTTTTCTCCCTTGTGTTACATGGGAAGAAAAAAAACGTTATAGAAAACATTTTATTAATTGAAATAAAAGAGAATTAATAGGTGAAAAAATAGAAATGTTGGCTTGGCATCTAACTAAAATAATTGTATGCACTAAAACGACTAACTAGAAATAAAACTGAATTAAAAATAAATTAATCCTAAATAGCAATATTTAAAAAAATAAATACATAAATAATAAGAATGACAAAAGCACATAGCCAATTGCAAATATTGAACTAACTTGCAATGAAAACTGAAAATAGAAAAGTAAAGCTAATTTAAAATTTTAATTAAAAAAAATTATAAATAAAAAAACAATAGTACATAAATAATGCTAAAATAACACTGATCGGTGCACATAAATGAAAATAATTAAAGATCATTCTTCCTTGTGGTAATTTAGTGAAACTGACAAATAAATAAATAATATATAGGTATATATTTGGTCCTACACTAAAGTACCGAATTTCAGACACACCTGAATAATATTTAATGGAATTATTATTTTTTAATTGCCATTTAAAAAAAAATAAAAATTGAATTACCTCATGAAGTAAGTTAAGATAAAAGGCAGAGATGAAATCTAAACAAAGGATTGTTGCTTTGAAGATAACATGTTTTGATTTGTGTAGCATTTTTAGACATAATAAAGAATTAGTAAGTGTGTCCAATCTTCTGACCATTAATATGTATTAATATATATTTCGGAATGTTAAAATACAAATGCTGAACATTACTTTTGTTAGTAAAATGTTTAGGTGCATCTCCTGGTTCCAACCAACTGCACTAGCGTATTACAGGCTGTCTGCCTTTCACATTAACTAAACCACAAGTGGAAGACTCATGTCCACTGTAGTCATCAGTGTACCATCTTCAGTGAAAATTAAAGCACACTATCCACGTCGCTGTTTAACAGAATCTGGCTCTCGCCATCCGCCATGAGGTGCTAAACAACTTTTGCTGCATCAGACGCTGCTGTTTCACCCCCACCTCCTGATGGAGGTCTAACTAGTGTGACCGAAACAGCTCAAATGTGGAAAAATCTCTGTGAAAAGGGGACTAAATTGTTTTGAAACCATGGAGAATTTGACCAAACGGTCTATTCTTGACTGGAAAAAAAGAAAGGAGATGGCACAGTGGTGACTTTATCAACCAAGTTTATAAATGGCTGCTTAATATATTTTTGAAGTGTTCAGAATTTCAACATTTTAATTTAAACTTCCAGTTATAGGCAAAAGAGCGGCATGTGAACTGAAAGTAGCGGTAGGCTCCCAGCTAATATGTGCGGTTGGTGCATCACGCAAGCGGAAGAACGGTGGGTAAAGTCGGGGGAGCATGAAATTACACCCTGACACCTTTAGTCACCGCTGTCATGGCAACAGGTGGCGCGGGAAGAGTCTCAGCTCAAACTCCGCATCAGGATGCATGAGAGGTGGTGACGACTGAGTTCCACATTTTGCAGGGATACAGCACAGCACGCAGAATGGTGTGTGAATCTCCCGCGCCCAAGATCTGGGGGAAAGGCAAAAACACAAGGTTGATCAAGGCCTGCCCTCAGAGAGGGGGGGCGAACCACGGGTGCACACGGAGGACACAGATACACCGAAGTGAGATCATTAGCCGTGCTATGTGTATAGATACTCTCACTATGAGGATATAGGTGAGCAAAGGCGCGTCCAAAGCCACAATATGGCTCGGAACGGGTAACTTAGTTCAGGGTGTGGGCAGGGCCATGGATGTACGTCTCACGGCTGGGTTGTAGACTTGATTCGCATGGATCAGCCACGCTTCTGCTTCAGTAATAAACGTAATATAGACAAAGGGTGTAATTGCAACTTTTTCTCTCACAATTCTGACTTTTTTTCTCTCAATTGCGAGTGTATATCTCACAATTCTGACGGTGACAGCAGTTGGGACGTATAGGACGCTTAAGTACTGCGTTGAGAACTCCTTCACAATTGCCAGAAAAAAAAGTCAGAATTGTGAGACTGAATGTCGCGTTTACCTTTTTTTATACAGTTGTGGCTTCTATATATCTGTGATTACTGTGTTCACATTTATCCTTTATGAAAGGCTCATTACACTAGTTTTGCAATTCTTCTTTGTCTTGTGTCTCATGAGTATGAGAGTTTTAAGACAGAAGTTTTAATAGTGTTTCTGATTAACTTCAGTAGCATAATTGGTGTCACAATCTGTAAACTCAATTTTCAAAATTTACAAAATCAAAATTTACATGAATTAGTCCAATCTCTTTGTTTTAGTGAAATCAAAATGTGTTTTAGTTCAGTGTTGGTAGATGTTAATGTAGGTAAAGTCAATTTGAATTGTATTTTGCAACCTAGTTTACTTTCATAATCTGATGTATTGCCATGTATTGTTGTATTGGTGCCAGTGTTGTTAATTAAAACTAAAACTATGCGATTTCAATTTTTCCTTTCTCTTTGGAGTGTTACAAGCTCTTGGTGCATAAAGAAGATCTGTAAAGTTGCAAAGACTAAAGTCTCAAATCCAAAGAGATATTCTTTATAAAGTTAAGAGTCAACCACGCCCTCCTAAAACAGCTCGTTCTAACACGCCCCCACAGATCTACGTCACAATGTGGGAAGATTTGAATAACGCTGCCCAAATGTTCACGCAAAGAAAGAAGGTGTACCTTTTATTCTCGCTGTAGTATTGTTGATGCCACCGCCTTCCAAAAGAGGACACAACTAGAAATCAGTGGTAAAGTTGTATTTACAACACTGTTCCAGACAGTTCACCCAAATTCAATGTCGGCGTCGCATTTTACATGGAGGAATATGATCTATATTCCTGCGGAGAAGTAGCTGTACCTTGCGGTGTCTGGTTCCATAAGTGGTCAATTCCAACTTTGCAAGGACAGTCTGGCACTTCTGACTCACAGCCTGTAAGTAATGCTTTCATATTAAAGAATGTTGCCACTGACGGATTCAAACACGGTTTTAAGCAGTGTAAGTAGCGCCTTGTTGTTTGTCATTTCTCCGATCACAAATGCAGACATGGTTTTTATGTTTACACGGCGCGATAGTAACGCTACACGTAAAAACTGGATGCTACAAATGCCTCGTTTGTAATGGGTTTTATTGGTTTTGTCTCATCGCACCAGGACACGCATCACAGTATGGTAAGGGGCGTAACATTTCTGTCACACGCTTGAGGTATTCGGCCAATCACAACGCACTGGATTGCTGGCCAATCACAGTACACCTCGCTTTTTCAGAACGATGAGTTTTTGTAAAAATCGACACGTTTCAGAAAGTCAGGGCATTGAGGATAAATAATAATGTACAGTTTGTGGAAAAGAATGTGTTTTTTTTTTTATTTAAACCGCATAAACACATTTCATCATAATGTTTTTTTTTTGCAACGTCATATGACCCCTTTAAAAATCTACCACTGTTCTGACCTGTGGAGCAGTCGTGACCAGTCCAGTTGGGGTCACAATTACAGGTGTTGGTATCAGCCAAAAAGGTCCCATGTCCAGAGCACTGCTCCATACAGGAAGCACGTGGACTCTCGCATCCAGGACCTCCCCAGCCTATAAAACAATGGCACTCTCCGCGCACACAGACACCTCTCCCTGAGCAGGCTGGGTCCAGGCAGTCCACTGCAAATTAGAAAGCACAAAGCACGTATTAACTGACTCATTTTCACATCAAAAGATAATTCAGAAGCAGAATTCAAAGTAAAAATACACCAGTGAAGCCATTTCCCATCAGACCAAATCATCAAAAACAAGCGCACTTGATCAAACTTGAACAGATGCATGTGTTCACATTAAACTCATAGCTCAGTGTCCCCTGCTGTTGCTCTTCCTTTCAAAGTATGACTCAAGCCTTCGTCATCAATCCCAGGCCAAAAAAAAAAATTACTCTAGAGGTTTAGCTCTTGTAGCGGAGAGCGCACCACATGCCCAGCCGTGTCTGAGGAGGTCTGACACTTCCAAAAACCCTGAGAGAAACAGGATTTACAAATGGTCAAATTAAATGGCCACATTGACTGTCGTGCAGTAAACTGGCAGGTGGGAAGAGTGTTGCGCTCTCTCTCTGACTCCTCTAGCTGCTGGTAATGAGATTTCCTCTCAGCACCGGGAGGGGAAAAGACTGGCGCGGTCGGAGCATGTTCTGCTAAATTGAAAAGCGATGCTGGATGTGGTCCCCCCACTTACTGTGAACCCAAAACCAAGCGTGACAGAATGCAAACAAGGACACCTACAATGGCCCATGGGCGAAAGGCTTATCTTCCTGTACCCACATTACTCTAAATTAATTTCTAATCCTCGTTGAAGAATATGCTATGGATCAGTCACCCCAAACCAATATTCTAAAGATGGAGGTTCGCGAAAGAAAGTAAAATTGATTAAAGTGAAAATAAAACTTCATTCATAAAGGGAATGGGGGGGAATGTAGGCAGAAGGGTTGTGCACCATTCAGAACTGAACTGAGAATTATTTTTACATTCCAATTCAATTTCTGAACTTGAACTGACGTAGCCAACACAATGCACAACCGTCATTCAAATTTGAATGTAAGTAAATATGATATAAGTTGATATTTTAACTTTATTTGAACTAGAAAACCCATGTTTGCCAAGATTTTAGAAATTTTTATAGATAAGATTTATAGATAGATATAGAACAAAAGGATGCTAGATAGACAGAGTGAATACATGCCAGAACAGCAGAATGCTAAAACAAGCAACTATTGAATACTAAAATGAACAAATGAATGATAGGATGATGGAACGAAAAAAAAAACAATAGAATGTTAAAGCAAATGATAGAATACTATAGAATGCATGTTGGAGCCGATAGTTTCACTGTTGTAGCATTCTCTCCCACTACATTTCCTGTTAATTCTATACTATCCTAACTCAATAAAGGCAAAATTCATCATAGAATGCATGAATGGACAAATGATAGAATTCATGAATGACCACACAAACAAATGGTCGATAGATAACTATCTATCCTATGCTATATAGAAAGGATTATTTATTTAGCATATTTAATAACCAGGGTGAAATAATACTTGATCTCCCAAAGTGTTTTTCTTTTCAGTTCTTTCAATTGCAATTTGGTAAATTCCTCTTTCTTGTCAATTTCCAATTGAAAATCATGTGGGTGTGGCCTATTCAAATTCCATAGCTGATATGAGACAATTCTTCAATTCTGAATTTTGCACAACCATCATAGGATCGGAGTTTTGATGTATTGGGAATTATTAGGATCCACACAGGAATGTGTATTAAGTAATTACAAAGTATGAAACTTGGAGAAGCTGGTAAAGTATATTTGGCCTGCATTTATTTGATACCAATACAGTAACAACAGTAATATTGTGAAAAATGATTACAGTTTAAAATAACTGATTTATTTTATGTTAAGATATAATTTATACCTATGATTCAAAACTGAATTTTAAGCATCATTAGTCCAGACTTCAGTGTCACATGATCATTCAGAAATTATTTTAATATGCCTGATTTGCTGCTGTATTATCATTGTTGAAAAAAAAAAGAATGAAACCATTACATATTTATTTTACTTTTTTTTTTTAGGTTTAAAAGAACAGCATTAACTTAGAATAGACTTTCTTTGTAGTCTTTAGACATTTTTTAAGTCTTTACTGCCACTTTTGTTCTAAAAAAAAAAAAAATATATGACTGACCCCAAACTTTTGAACAGTAGTGTATATCCATTAGAAAATGAAGGTATGAACCAAGAATGTGCCCTCACAGATGGCTAACATGAGGCCAGCTGGGACATGATGGGAAAGAAGGGATGGGGTCACTACATTGCCGACTCCCTTTACCGTGACACAAATGGGTGGAGAGGCCTTTCCTATAGATAAGCAGGAGTTCAGGTCTCTTAGCAGATGGTTTGGGCACAAGGCACAGAGATCATAGGCTAAATGACAAGAGCCTCTCTCCTGGCAATTAATCATCACCGCCTGAAGGTCGCGGCGAAGAAAGGTAGAACCGTTAAAGGGCCAGCATCGGCATTCTCTAACTCGAACGGCCAATGGTGAGACCCAAAATAGAATTGCCGGGGGTCAGAGGAGTCAGAACATACCATTTGTCAAAATCGGTTAGATCATTTTTCATCTGGAAATGAGAGCCTTCAAAAACTGCCAAACACAATGGCTACTTTAATCTCATCTCTTCAAGCCTTGGTCGCCCCTCTCGTTGGGCCGCTGTAGTCTCAGTACAGACTTCTCGGAGCAAATTCAACTTATTGGATCTTGACACAAAAGAATTGTTCATCTCTTAATGGATTGCTTTGGACCCACAGAAGTATCCATAATGCATGTAAAGGAGCGAGGAGACTTTCTAGGCATAACGAGACGAGTCAGATACATATTGGCCCGCTACAAACTCGAAGGTCATGTACGCCCATCTTAAATATTCAGAAGGGGACATATGCATATTAAAAAAGGCCACAAAGGGCCTCTTTCTCCATTTCTGTGCAATTTGGTGCATACAAATGCTGTGAAAAATATTTTTTTCTTTATAAAAAGGGGCAACAGCGCCACTAAAATAGCTCAGACATCCTTACAACAAAAGTATTATTGTGGTATAATGGTTAGAGACAGGCGATGCTACACATGTAACAGCTGAAAGTTTATTTGTCCAACATTTAGGGAGTATACTGCAAACACAAAAAAAAAAAAACTATATATATAATATATACACCACAACACTACGGTCAAAATGTTTGGGACTAATTACAATATTTTTTTTTAAAAATGTTTTTGAAAAAGGGTCGTAGAAAATAAAGTTAAAAAAGCCATATAGTGAAATATTATTACAGTTTAAAACAACTGTTTAGTGTTAAGGAAAGTAGGGTTAAGATACCAAAAATAAATAAAAATAAAATAAAGAATAAGAATAAGAATAAAATAAGAATCAAAAATACTTTTATTCAGCAAGGACACACATAATGGATCAAAAGTGACAGCAAAAGGCATTTTAATGTTATAAAAACTTTCTATTTTAAATAAGTGCTGTTCTTTTGAATTTTCTTTTCATCAAAGAATCCTGGAAAAAAAAGTGTATCATGGTTGGACAACAAAAATCTTAAAGGTACCATATTGTCAAAACTGAAATTTCCTGGCTTTTTCACGATAACTGAGGTCTAGGGGATATTTAACTACCATATAAGTTTCAAAACAGTCAGTCCACAGTAAAATTCACACAGCCTGCTTAAAATAGCTGTGATTTTTCACGAACCGTTGTGACTTCCGTAAAAAGTTGACGTCAGAACTACACAGTCACCGCCTTCAGTCACCACCCCGAGCACAGCCCACCGTCCCACTCTCCTTTTGCCAAACCCCCAGACAAAATCGCGTCCATGCCATTGCGGAGCAAAAAAAAAAAAAAAAAAAAAAAAAAAAAAAAAAAAAAAAAAAAGCAAACAAACACGGAAAACATGTCGAAAAGGTTAACTTTAATCACAAAACCAGATCGGCCGACCTGTACCGTTACACTCTCACTAAAAGGATAGACGATCTGATAGGATTGTAACTATGAGGTGGATCACATCTAACCTGAATAGTGAAGACAAACTCACCGTGCCTATCTAGTCATGATGAAGATGTATATACATTTCAATTTCAGCAGGCAACTATTTTTACAGCTACATTATTGTTCCAGCCACAATTAATCACAACAATGTATATACAATTACAAATGATTATATATAAATCGTCAGTTTGTTGTTTTACACACATGCACACAGACATTATTTCATACACGACATAGTCGTGAGATGCAAGAAACAGACATATGGCAAGAAATCTGTAGACGCGCCCATAACAATAAAGGACAATACTTTATTGAACCTTTTCTGATAAGAAGTGTGCGCTGCAAACGTGAGCATTTTTGACGATCGTTTCTGTCCAGTCCGCTCGTTTTATCGCGTTTAACCACAGCTGTCGTCGTTTTTTGTCTGGCAGTGGCAGCAGATATGCGATCAAATTTCTAATTTGAGGCTGTATTATGTCGATTCTGGCACGCAACATCACAACAAGATGATATTTTAAGCTCCTTATGTAGCCGAATCTGCGCTGGTTTGAATGGGCCGCCTCCAGTTTCCCCTTTGTTTTTCTGCCTCCAGCTAGCGCTGTGACGTCGGCTGACCCTAGTTACCTGTGGTTGGCCTGGCCGTGCGTCACTCAGAAAACAACAGGCCAATCAGAAGAGAGGCTCATGAATACTAATTAGACTGACCAAAATTGACCTGTAAAAATATATTGAGATGATTTTTGGTACTTATACCGCAAATATATATTCTTAAGGACATCAAAACCTAAAATAAAACTCCAGAAAGGTGTACAATATGGGACCTTTAAGCAGAAAAAAACTGTTTGGTAATAATAAGAAATTTTTCTTGATCATCAAGTCAGCATATCAGAATGATTTTTGAAGGACACTAAAGACTGGAGTAATGGCTGCAGACAAATAGAAACAGTTATTTTAAACTGTAATAATATTTAATAACAGCACTGTTTTTTAACTGTATTTTTGATTAAATAAATGCAGTCTTGGTGAGCATAAGAGTCGTCTTTCAAAAACATTAGAAAATATGAATTGGTCCAAACTTTTGACCGGTACTTTAGTAGTTTTTATTTTTCTCCCTCTATTTTTCTGGTACCTTCTTCACAGTTCTCCCCTTTGTAGCCAGGATTACAGATGCAAGTTCCCACAATGCATGTGCCATGTCCGCTGCAGGTAATGTCGATGCACTGGTTGGTAGGAATGTCACATTCGGATCCTTTCCAACCGCTGTGACACATGCAACGGCCTTTAAGGTACTGACCGTTCCCACTGCAAAGCACTGGACAGGATGCTGGAAAGAGTACACACAACATGTAAAAGGTCTGCCAAATGTAGCATTAAAAAAAAAAAAAACACTGCTTGTGCTGCATGGTCTGCTGGACTCTTGTAGGAAGATGGCAGCTCATGCCTGTGTAAAAATCAATATGACCACTGCAGCAAAAGTTACAGTGGTAAAAGTGAGTGAGACCATATTGATCCAGAAGTTTTGTGTATAAACAAGGGTCTAGAAAACACTAGAAAGAGCAAAAGAGAAATGGTTACCTTAATGCCTGCCAAAAAAAGAAGAAGCTACAGTTACTACATAACTATAATGTTAATTCTAATGCATACATTTTGAAATGTCCAAATTAATATATTTTTAATGAATTTTATTAAGGCTTGTATTTATTAATCCTCACACTTTTATACAAACACACATACACACAAATCGACATACAGTACTTATTACAATCACTTATTTTACTGTGACTAATACAGAGTTGAAAACAACAGTTATCATGGTTATAGTTTTTAAGGAAGGGAAAATGTTTGAGTGACCGAGAAAGATTGCAGGGATGAAGGACTGAAAGTAATAAAGAGAGAAAGGGAGGTTAATGGAGGAGCAGGTAAACAGAAATCTCACCCCTGCTGCAGTCGGGTCCTCTGAAGCCAGGAAAACAGTGGCAGTTTCCGGCCACACAATCTCCATTTCCAAAACAGTTACTAGGACAGTCATCGATAGCGTCTGTAAAACATCATCATAAAACAATGTTTGTCAGAAGGATGCACATTCATCAGTACTTCACTCGCTAGATATATTTTATATTTCCCTAAAGAACGTGGTGTAAAAAGCTAAATTTCCTGGTGTACTGTATATTCTGCTTCAATTTTTAAGGGGCCACATACCAAAAAAATTTAATTTTCCTTGATCTTTCAAAATAAGAGTTTACTATAAAAAATAAAACATACTCTAACTTTCAGAACTGAAAACTATATCCTCAGGCCATTCATTGAAACTAAGCAGGAAAAACAGATCCAAAACAGAGCTGATATCATATAAGTAATATTAAATTACTTTAATTACATATGCTATTTACGTACCTCACTGTATAATACACCTTCTGTTTATACTTTCCTTGCACACTATGTTGTATGTACAGTCATTTGCATTGAGCTGGTCTCTGCCCCTCCTACCTCATAACTTGCACTATATGTCATAAAGCTTAATGTATATACACAATCTATATTTATTTATATACTCTGTTATTTGCACTTCTGGTTAGATGCAAACTGCATTTCATTGGCTCTGTACCTGTACCCTGCACAGTGACAATAAAGTTGAATCTATCTATCTATCTATCTATCTATCTATCTATCTATCTATCTATCTATCTATCTATCTACCTATCTATCTATCTATCTATCTATCTATCTATCTATCTATCTATCTATCTATCTAATTTGTTGAGCCAATAGCAGACAGGGGTATGTTCAGGGAAACATCAATATATTTGCAATTTTACTTGATAACGCTAGTGGCACAAAAATGCACACGTCAACTTTAAATTCAACTCATATCACAAGAGCAAAAAAAAAGAATAATAAAAAAATTGTGTGCATGATAGCCTAGCTAGTGGTCTTTTTTTAAAACAAATCAAGTACAAGAAAATGTATACACTTTCCATAAATAAGATAAAATAAAGAGTGGCCCCTTAGCTAGCAGGTCTAAGGTGAAGTGGGACTCAAGTGGAGCCACTTGATGAATTTACTTCAGCCTATAATGAGGAACTCACCATAATTAGTGTAGCTGTTTTTGTGACACAGCACTAACATTTACACTTAACACTTAACAAGCCAATACGAGTGCACGACACATCCAGTGACACGGCTAATGAAAATTCCACATAACAACCTTCTTCAGTGAAGCGTGCTAATTTAAATGCAAGGAATGCCGTCATGTCAATTACAAGATTTCTGATTTCAAGCAGGAGTATAAAAGGGGTTTATTACAGATTGCGGATATATTAGACAGACTCCTGGAGTGAAGAAGTGGTGCTTGATTCTTGGTAAACACATCGCATATTCACACACTGACAGCACTCAAGAAGTATTTAGATATCTATCTTAAATAAGCAATCTAGCGGACTCACAAATTTAATACTTGGCTTATGAATATTAATTAGTTTGTTCATAAATATTCATAAATGGTCTATATAATATATGGATGCAGTGATTAGGTCTGTAATAGAGTATGTACTGGAAGTCTAAACTTCAACAATTGCATTAGAAAGTGCCAAGAATCATATATTTTTTTATCAATTTCAAGTTATTTTTCAACATAAAACTCATTATAGAGTGATTTGCAATCATTCTTGATGACCAATGAAAGCCCTCAAATGAACTTGTGACATGTTATTTGATAACTTCATTCCTACATCTGTCCCGGGATTCTGTAGCTCAGTGGATAAATACATGGATCAACTACCAAATGCTAAGTATGAATCACTTTCCGTGACTGATAACAACTGCAATGGAGGCAAACTTTAAAGCAAACAAATCTGTGCCAGATCGTCACTTGTTATAACACACACAAAGAAAAAAAAATCCCTGCTTGAGAATTGGAACTGCTTCCTCTGTATTAGATATTTAATTCCATAAAGTGGTGGAGACAAATTCGTCAATGGCGAAACTTAAAGGGGTCATATGATGCAATTTCAAGTTTTTCTTTCTCTTTGGAGTGTTACAAAAGCTGTTCGTGCATAGACAAGTCCCTAAAGTTGCAAAGACTAAAGTCTAAAACCCAAAGAGATATTCTTTATAAAAAATAAGAGTCAACCACGCCTACCAAAAAACGGCTCGTTCTAACACGCCCCACATGTCTATGTCACTGTGTGGGAAGATTTGCATAATGTCGCCCAAATGTTCACGCAAAGAAAGGCGTAACTTTTTTTTATTCTTGCTGTAGTATTGTTGTTACCGCTGCCATGTCGTGGAGACGCTGTGTGTTTCGTTATGAAAGCGAAACTACTTTGTTTGATCTTCCAAAAAAGGACACGACTAGAAATCAATGGTTAAGCTGTATCTACAACACTGTTCCAGAACAGTTCAACCCAAATATTCAGATGTGTGCAGCACATTTTACAGAGGACTGTTTCCTAATCATGGTAGAGTAGACTACAATGCCAGCTGGCACAAGGTTGTTGATAGTGGGGCAATTCCAACTTTGCAAAGGACAGTATAGGCACGTCTGACTCCTTTAAGTATGTTTTCATATTTAAAGAATTTGCCACTGATGATTCAAACGCGAGTTTTGAGCAGTGTAGAGTAGCACTTGTTGTTTGTCGTTTCTCCGATCACAAATGCAGACATGGTTTTATGTTTACGCGGCACGATGCAACACAACGCATAAAAAGACAGTATACGTCATTATAATCCGTAATTATATCCCCACTGGATGCAACAAATGCCTCGTTTGTAATGGGTTTTATTGTTTTGTCTCCTCGCGCCGGGACACGGCATCACAGTATGGTAAGGGGCGTAACATTTCCCCTGTAACACACTTGAGGGACCTTGAGATATTGCCAAAATCACAACGCACTGGATAGCTGGCCAATCAGCGTACACCTAGCTTTTCAGAACGATGAGCTTTGTAAAAATGTACGCGTTTCAGAAAGGTGGGGCATAAAGGAGCAACAATAATGCACAGTATGTGAAAATGTGTTTTTTTTAACCTTAAACAGCATAAAGACATTGCATTACACCAAATACACAAAATAATGTTTTTTTTTTTAGCAATGTCATATGACCCCTGTAAATGACAATATGCAATTAACAAATTTTATGACATGTCAAACTTCGCTCTTTTTATTTAAACATTTTTTTTTATACAGAGGCAAATCCACGCTCAATTCTGTGCAGCTGAAATCAGACACAACCTGAATTAAACATGAAATAACGGTGAAAAATATTCCCTCTCTAAGGCTCCCTGCGAATCGCTGGTGTGCCCGGGGCTGAGATCTCTCTACAAAGATGCTTTTGTGTTGGACAAAGGGCTGGAAATGTGAGCCCGGACACAGCCTTCCCTTTCCTCAAGAGAGTCAATCATCGCAGAGGATGCAACAGACGGGAAGCTGAATGGAGGAAAGGGGGAGAAAAGAAGAAGAGAGGGCGGTAACTAGCTTGTGCTGCAGAGAAGGTTTTTGAAAGAATTTTAAAGGCACAAGTCTCTTGATGTGAGAGGAAAAGGCTGGCAGATTGGCTATCCCCCTGGTACGCACGGGCCTATCAAGACTTCGGTAGGGATTTTGATGGCTTCCAGCCTCCATTTCTAAGCAGAGGGCACATACAGGTCTCTCAAAAGCCTACAGGCCAACAGACACGGGGCGTTAGGGTTTGTGTTTGCCCCCCAGCCCAAGTGGGTTTTTCGTTTGGCTATAAGTGACTGTGCATGTGTAGTACCGTAAGATAAATTAAGCCAATTGTATTTATGTCCACAGAAGCAATTATACATGAGATGGCTTTTTTGCTTCGTTTGTGTCTTGAAAATGCTTAGAGACGCTCTCCTCGTATATATGTAGAGCACAATCTATCTCTAGCTGCATCTCTGTCACTCTTATGTAAAGTATTTCTGACACTACTACTGATCTGAGTTCAGTACCTGCAGTCTACATCCTGCATTTCCCTTCAGGACTGTCATGTATAATTCCATCTCTAAGCAGTGACTGAGAAGTCTGTAACATGTCCTATAAAGTCTCATAGATGTAAGCCTTAAAGTTAAAGTGTATAATTTCCATGTCACTAGTAGCACCAAAAGGAATTTCTACTGGAAATTTCTGCAGGAAAATAACTCATTTTTATTCATGTCTTGCTAGCCTGTTCAAATTCATCGGCATAATGCTGCAGAGTCTGGATGGTTGCTTATCGGTCCAAGTTAAAAGTATCCACCTTCAAATGTTTATGATATTTTGGTCTCAGCATATGGCTTTGATTCCTCCTTTAAATCTAAGGCCTGGTTTCACAGACAGGGCTTAGACTAAGCCAGGATAAGGCCATAGTTCAAGTAGGACATTTAAGGAATTTTTCATAAACGTGCCTTATAAAACACGTTACTGGTGTGCATCTTGAGACAAAACAAAGGCACTGATATATTTTAAGATCAGTCAGTGATCAGCCAAAAACGGGAAACTTTGTATGCATTTTGCCTGTTCGTTTACACGACAACGGCGTTTTGGGGAATGATGATAACGTAATAGTCTTGTTTGAATAACAGCGTCTTTACAAAGCTATTGGAATGCGTCTTCGACGCCAGACCGAACGATGACCCTGCCTATGTCGTTTTGTTCACGTTCAGGCCCAGAGCGTTGAACATCACACCCCATCATACCTGCGGCATTATACCTTGCTTTTTGATTTACAACACACCTATTTTCCCCTTCCCTTTCCCCCCCCTGGGGACTGTCATGTGCCGGGGAGTATACGTAGTTATTTGGTATGTAGGAAATCGGGAGTACGTGTCGATTTTAAAAGGCAAGTGCGAACAAACATACGTAACAATGGCGGAGTATATGGTACTGTTATTGCTGCTCAAGAGTTTGCTAACGCTCAATTGTGGAAGTGTGGATTTACTTCACCAATATTACAACCAACAGCGGAGACACATCATATACAACATATAATCGTCACTTCCTTACAGGTACTGTTTACTAACAAGGTGACTGCGCCAACTACTGTCCTGGCATATGTAATACAGCATTTTTGGCCGTTTTCGTGGATATGTGTAAACGCGAATCGTTTTGAAAACGTTGCCGTGTATACGTGAAACTTTTTTTAAAACGCAAGGGAAAAACTTTTCAGTTTTTGACCACATCGTTGTCGTGTAAACGTAGCCTTAGTCTGGGACTAGGCTTAAGCCTTGTCTGTGAAACCGGGGGTAAGTCTATTAGATTTGTCAGCCATTTTCTCACCCATTCGGGTGAAAGCAACAATAAAAGTGAAAATATTATTAAAGACCTGTAAACACCAACACAAATATTCAGCATAGAAATTTGGTCCAATGATTTGGTGACATGATTTGTCTGCTTTAAACCAACGGGAGAAAAAAAGGGCAGGCAGGGTCTGGACATGTGACCAAATGCACAAATCTTACTAGTTGGCCAGTTTTCTTCGCAGTGTGGACAATATTATATCTTGCCAAAAATAAATATATGAACAAATAAATCAAATCTGTCACATTGACAGCATGTGAATGTTCGTGTTGGTTTGAACAGACGTATTAAGAGCTGTTCATTCAAATTAAATTTTTTATCAATAGTAATGATAACACACACCACCTTTAATCTCTTCTACTGATCTGACATTAATTAGCCTTGTGTGCTCTTGTATAGCACAAGACTACTGTCCTTGGCTTCAATCTATGATAAATATCTAATATTAGAATTGTTGTTGAAGGCATGTCGGCTTCTCTGAAAGCTGAGGGACCAGAGCAATCAGCAAGGCACAGCTAGAGAAGCTTCCTTGATAACTTTGATAACAGAAGACCACATGGCAGGGACAAATGAGACTGTGTCGCACATGGGGCGGACACCTTAGCTTTGTAATGAGGAGTCATGAGAATTATGGAGAGAACGTAGAGAGGCATAAATAAATAAAAAAACGAGGAAACAAAAATAGACAGTCACAGACAGAGAAAGAGCAAGAACAATAGAGATATTCAACACTTCAGGTCCCTTATGGGCCATGGCATATGTGTACCCAGAGGCAATTTGTATTGCTCAGAGGTTGCACTTATAGCTCCAGAGACTTCATTGAGATGTCAGGTAATGTTTCATTTAAGAATATTTTCGTCTTACCAAAAATTCCAAATAGCACAACCGAGAGAGTTGTTGACATACAGCAAGAATGTGGAACTATAAAATTAATGTGCATTGTATAGTATTATGGCACTTTTCCACTGCGTGGTACGACTTGGCTCGGTATGGCTCAGTAGGGCACGGCACGGTTTGCGTTTCCACTGCAGTTCAGTACCGCTTTAGAGTGGGCGGGATTATTCACATGTCGTTATAGTTGTGCCGCCTCTACTACCACGACTCCTAAAAAAAAACTTTTTCATTCCGCATCGCCCCATCAAGCTCTCGCTGGTCTGCTCCTCTGCGATCAACGAGAGAAACGTCTGTCCTTCCACAACAGACAACAAAACTTTTTGGTTGTTAAAAAAAAGGTGCGCTTGTTCCAAACAGTTGCGTTCGATCCTTCGCTGGCTGTGCTGATTTAAATCTAGCGGTTCTTATGTGTTTATGTCGCAAGTTCAGTGTGTGTGGTAGTGACGATTCTCTCCGGCCAATCCGTGATCAGCAGAGTTTACACGTCACGTTTTGGTAACGGTACGGTTCACTTGGAACCCCAACCGAAGTGGTACTAAAAAAGTACCAGGTAGCAGGTACTGTACCCAGTGGAAAACCCCCCAAAAGTGAACCGTACCGAGCCATACCGTGCTGTACCATGCAGTGGAAAAGCTCCATTAGTTAATTGGTCACAGAAGACTAATGAAATCTTACTTTTGACTGCACAGTTTGAAACTGCCAGGATACATTTTGGAACTCTACAGATGCCACGTGAGATTGCTATAGTCTGAGAAGCAGGAGACTTAAACAAAAGTCTCCTTTGCTCTCTATTTAATTTCACTGCAGTCTAACAGAGAGAAACAGAAATATTACAAATATCTAATTTGCTTTTTTCTATGGGTAAGGACGCAAGTTTACTTTTATTCACATAAATGCATAAAGGAATATTATGGAGGTGTGCATCATTTGTGACCTATAGTCAAAATGTTTTTTTGTTTCCCAAATACTTCCCCGTGCATGATTGGTCAGACAAACAGAAAGACACCCCACACACCCCAATCTCATGCCATTGGGAGAGGCAGTGTTGCAATGTCGGGCTGGTCAGTAAGCCAAAACAAATACAGCAATGTTCTGAAAATGCCTCAGAATCACAGTATTTACTAAATGATTACGTTTAGCTGTCTCTGCATATTAAACTAGGATAACAAAGCAGTTTAACACTACGAAAATGAAAGAAAAACAGGTTCAAAAGCTAAAACCTTGTCTTGAGTTTAACATTTAGTGCCTCTGTACTGAAAACTGGGTGCAGTTTGAAACCCTGCAGAAGGTCGCCATCCACCTGACCTACTTTCTTTCACTCTTTCTCACCCTCACCGTCTCTTTTTTCTTCTTTCTTCACCTCCTCTTTCTGCCTCCCTCTGAACCCCACAGCTCAGAGTCAAATCAACTCAGGCATGACTCCTGTTCCAGACCGTCTTTCTTTAAAGCCAACTTGCCCCTGAACCGCAGGTGGCCAACAAACTCCCAATGGTGGCTGCATCCAAGAGCACTGAACACAGGATAAACAGACTGTCTCTTTCTCTCCTCATCTTCCGCCACTCTAAACCACCATGTCATGTGTCGTATATACGGTATTGTATTCCATTCTCATTGGGGGTGGTAAGGCGCAGTGCCGTCTTTCCCCCTGACGAGCTGGAACAGCAGAAATGGATGTGTGGCAGACACACTTGCATCGATCGAGAGGGTGGTAAACCCCTCCCCCCTCCGGTTGCAGATGGACCATGGCCCAGGAGCGTTTAATTAAAGAGCATGCGAGAACAGCTCCCAGCTGCCACCTCCATGAAAGCTGAAACCTCGCAACGGCCTCGAGCTCTGCCCTCCTTTCTGACAGGCTCACACTAATCAAAGCCGCTTTCAGGACGCTCAACGGAAAGGACAAAATCGAAATTACCTCCATCAGCTATGGCAAAGGATGGGATGGCAAAGTCATTCACAGCAAAAAAAACAAAACAAAAAAACACACATGAATATGATCAAATAATGACCAATGATATGCATAGGGAAATGGAAGGGTTGTCAGAAGCTTTGAATCAAGGCCACTGTGTTCTATGCAAATAGACAGCAAATTGGAAGCGGGATTTGCTGGGAGGCACTCAAAAAGTACAAGAGTCTTACGAGCCATCAGTGAAGAACACACGCAGGCATAGTGAAGCACTGCTCATTTCCGCAATCTTTCTTATTCAAATCCACCTTGATTACTCTGTAGAGGTCTAGGCTGGCTAAGATGGCGATGCAAATAGGGTAATATCAGTGATGGCAGGCTCTGACAAGTAGCACGGTGCTGGCGAAAATTTCCTCTGACGCCTAATTCATATTTGATTTGGGGAAAAAATGTTGGATAATTTTGCCTGAGATTGTCTGTCTAAGCCATTTTAGGTTTAAGATTTTTTTAGGCTTGCGTTGACAACATGAATTGAAAACGTCATTTCAGTTTGCAAACTGGCATGTCAATGAATTTAAGCAAGAATTATTTTGGCCGGAATATAATTGACAACCTTTCCTTATGTCATCTACCGAATATCACAGTGACTTGGGCATTATTTGGACAATAACGGATCTAAATAGAAACAATGTAATTTCAACATTTTCAGGAACAAGATTTTATTGCCATCTGATTCAAAGATCAGTTAAGATTGTGTATGCCTTCAATGACTACATGAATTGAGAATGTTGTTTCAATTTGCAAACTGGCATGTCAATGAAGAGGCACCAAACCGTCTAAGCAATGTAAATTATGATCTTTCCTTATATTGTCCATATCATGGTGATTCGGGCCCTATTTGGACGTTAACTGACTTAAATAGGAACACAAGGTAATTGCAATATTTTTAGAAATAAGAAAAATAAGAAAAAAACGATCTTAGAATCAGATGGTAATAAAATCACAGACTTGTGCCTGGTCTGTGATTTTATTGCCGTCTGATTCTAAGATCGTTTTTTTCTTCCACCACCCAAGACAAAATCCCCATATGAATTACCTACTGTTTTTTGACAAACACAAGGATTGTGTGGCAATTTCATTTCTGTCTGAATCAATATATCGAAGTTTACGAGGAAATTATTATGAAAATCTTTCCAGAGGATTACTGTTTGACAGCTTGCACGGTAATAAGAAATGAAATGACACTGTCGTCCCATCCCAGTGAATGGGAATGGAAAAAAAAGAAAGAAAAAAAAAGTCAAGAGATTAGATATCGTTACATTTGCCATTATAATGGCAGGTTATGCATAACATTGGATTTCAGCAGCCAAGATGGAATGTGTTATGTACCCGACCATGTGTGAACCAGACTTCCATGTTCATCAGAAAACATGGCTGTTATCACTCAGGCCCTGTGCAAATGCTCTTTTACATATGTCACCTGAGAAGCAATTTCCATTTGCACATTTAAAGTTACACCTGTTGTGTTATTTAAAGCAAAGTTTCCAATGGTATTTTTGTCATTTAATATTGTACTAACCAATCGCAGTTGTGAGAAAGGACACCTGCTCCGTCTCCTTCCCATCATTGTACACAGCCAAGTGCCAGATGCCCGAGTCCATATACTGTATAAAGCCCGTATCGTGACTGGTGAGTGGCATCAGGCTCCTCTGCTGGGCTGGAAAAGGTGGACCCTCAAGACCTGGCAACCCATGCGACAGGAGCCGACGGCCATCCAACAGCTCCACAAAGTCAAACTGGAGACAAGGAGAGACAGACAGACCACAAACAAGCATTAGGAATGACACATGAGCCTCCAGGAGCTGATAAGTCTTGCACGTTGGAGCCAACAAGAGCTGGTCTCTAAGGGCAGATTGAGACTGCGAAAAGGGGACTAATGCAAGGTGTGAAAGGACAGCTGCTAACACTGTACCAATTTATGCTAATATATATACAATTTTGGATTTTCACACCTCAAACCCGAATGGGTTATCGGTCACATCCTAAACAAGTATTTTTTGTACTGCCTTTCATTTGTGTTAATTTTATCATCATTATTTATATTTAGGAGTAAATATTATGCCATTACAAAATATTACAAACATTTAATATACAAACCCAATTCCAAAAAAGTTGGGACACTGTACAAATTGGGAGTAAAAAAGGAATGGAATAATTTACAAATCTCATAAACTTATATTTTATTCACAACAGAATATAGATAACAAATCAAATGTTGAAAGTGAGACATTTTGAAATGTCATGCCAAATATTGGCTCATTTTGGATTTCATGAGAGCTACACATTCCAAAAAAGTTGGGACAGGTAGCAATAAGAGGCCAGAAAAGTTAAATGTACATATAAGGAACAGCTGGAGGACCAATTTGCAACTTATTAGGTAAATTGGCAACATGACTGGGTATAAAAAGAGCCTCTCAGAGTGGCAGTGTCTCTCAGAAGTCAAGATGGGCAAAGGACCACCAATTCCCCCAATGCTGCGGCGAAAAAAAGTGGAGCAATATCAGAAAGGAGTTTCTCAGAGAAAAATTGCAAAGAGTTTGAAGTTATCATCATCTACAGTGCATAATATCATCCAAAGATTCAGAGAATCTGGAACAATCTCTGTGCGTAAGGGTCAAGGCCGGAAAACCATACTGGATGCACGTGATCTTCGGGATGCACCGTGCCATTCGCCGTTGCCGGCTAAAACTCTATAGGTCAAAAAAGAAGCCATATCTAAACATGATCCAGAAGCGCAGGCGTTTTCTCTGGGCCAAGGCTCATTTATAATGGACTGTGGCAAAGTGAAAAACTGTTCTATGGTCAGACTAATCAAAATTTGAAGTTATTTTTGGAAAAAGGGACGCCATGTCATCCGGACTAAAGAGGACAAGGACAAACCAAGTTGTTATCAGCGCTCAGTTCAGAAGCCTGCATCTCTGATGGTATGGGGTTGCATTAGTGCATGTGGCATGGGCAGCTTACACAACTGGAAAGGCACCATCAATGCTGAAAGGTATATCCAAGTTCTAGAACAACATATGCTCCCATCCAGACGTCGTCTCTTTCAGGGAAGACCTTGCATTTTCCAACATGACAATGCCAGACCACATACTGCATCATTTACAACATCATGGCTGCGTAGAAGATGGATCCGGGTACTGAAATGGCCAGCCGGCAGTCCAGATCTTTCACCCATAGAAAACATTTGGCGCATAAAGAGGAAGATGCGACAAAGAAAACCTAAAACAGTTGAGCAACTAGAAGCCTGTATAAGACAAGAATGGGACAACATTCCTATACCTAAACTTGAGCAACTTGTCACCTCAGTCCCCAGACGTTTGCAGACTGTTAAAAAAAGAAGAGGGGTAGCCACACAGTGGTAAACATGGCCTTGTCCCAACTTTTGAGATGTGTTGGTGCCATGAAATTTAAAATCAACTTATTTTTTTCCCTTAAAATTATAAATTTTCTGTTTAAACATTTGATATGTCATCTGTTTTATTCTGAATAAAATGTTGAAATTTGAAACTTCCACATCATGGCATTCTGTTTTTATTCACAATTTGTAAAGTGTCCCAACTTCTTTTTGGGAAGTGGGTTGTAGAATGCTAAATGTTTTTGTTTTTTTGTCATTAGTTCCAAAATATTAATAACAGACATTATATATATACAATTTTATTATTTTTATATTAATATAATTTCTTATTTCTTTCAAAATTAGAGTGACATACAATATGACCGTGACATTTTTATTTGACAGTTGTGCAAAAGCCAAGTGACAAATCAAGCAATAATATTGAACATAAATGGACCGTTGAAAGCTAAAATCCAATCAAACATATCATACCTTACCGTATCCACATGTGGTATTAAAATAAACCACTCAAAATAAATCTGTTCACACAAAATTGAAGAGGAGAAAAAAAGAGAATAGGAGAGAATAAAATCTCTCTTATTGGTTAGTGTGGCTCAATTGAAAGAGTCTATCAGCCAAGCTCTTGTTCCAGTGACACAATACCACTGCACATATGAACCAAATCAATACAGGGAGGCTGAGATGCTCTGTGTTCGATACTGAAATTAAGTGTCTGTTTATGTCAAAGCCTTTGAGATGAGTCTTTGAGCCGATAATATGCCACAAAATGAAATGAAATCTTAGGGGAATATGCTATGTCTATAACCTATTGACAGAGGAATGGGAGAGACAAACAAACAAAAGTGGATCCTTTATATTTGATTTAATTAAAAAAGCCACAAAACTTTGTGACGGAAGTAGGATAAGCTTTTTCGTGAGGCTGTTTTGTTGATGTGTGTATATTCCAATGGTAAAATACTTTCTATCCCAGCCTAATATGCACACATCGTCTCTTTGATTACGTCTTTAATTGATTTTTCCGTACATTTCTGCCATATGTACATTAACTGACAGTCACCACTGATAAGCTACCACTAAATACTGTAGAAACGTAATTTTCTGTAAAGTTGCTTTGCAACGATTTGTATCATGAAAAGCGCTATACAAATAAACTTGAATTGAATTGAAGATATTAGTAACACTAGTTCAACTAGTGGTGTGAGTTTGTGGTGAAACTTTGGCAAAGGGAATGTTTGGGAAACATGTTAGTCATATAATTCCATCTAGCTCCAGAGAAATTACGTAATTTAGCTTTAAATGCAAAAGCATCAACAATTAGCGCTTAACATTTAGCATGCATGCTCTATTTAGAAAACATGGTTTTGATTCTGGCCTGAATAGACTCCTGATTTTTTTTGTCAACCCTTTTTACTCCCATTCTCGTTAATATGTTAAAATACAATAAATATCAACATTTGGATTAAAAGACAGAACAAACATTGTTTAAATAATCATCTGAATGGCCTTGTGCGACCCACCTGTGTATGCGACGGAGGTAGGCCTCTCCTCCCGTAGATCCCCACCAAGGCATCTTTACTGAGGGACACATTGAATTTGAGGTACATGGGGTGGTCGATAAAGACCTGCGACCTCCAGAAGATTCCAGGTGGGATCAGCTGGGCGACTTTGCGGCCCACGTCTATCTCACCCATATCTATGAAGCTGTCCTCCGGGAAAAAGCCATCAAGTTTACCTGTGGAAAATGAGATCTATCAGTCAGCTCGACGCCTCATAAATCTACCATATGGTGCGAGCAGAGGGTCAGTGTACTGGGTGAATGACCCTCTTGCTGATTTTCCATCACATCAGGAAAAAAAAAAAGACACACTGACCATTGACCATAAAGAGCTTCCCTAAGCTGAAACTTTACAGGCAGTAAAACTCAACATTGTGTGTGGGAGGTGTATATAGTATGTTTTTTACATTATTTCATAAATGACTGCAATAGTACTTTTTATATGGTTCAATTCTTGTTCATCCTCAAACCTTCATTAAACACAGAAAGTCTATTTATGGTAACAAATCATTTTGTGATTAAGATTGTTTTGATTTGGAATTTGATTCGGCCTTACTTGATAAAAAAGTGAGTGGTTTAAATATGTGTTTTATTTTTTGTACTATCAATTATTTACTCATCAGAATTGTTCCGAGGCAGTGGCTCCCTTGCATCCTCGGAGAAAACGCCCCTGCACCTAATGCTGACGTACCCTCCTCATTGGACCCTGAGGAAATGGCAACATCTGCTCGCTCAGGTGGATTGGCCAATTTCCGCAGTGATGGCAACAAAAGCAGACATCCTTGCAAAGAGAGCCCAGAGGACTCTCAGGCAGCTTTCGTGTCGGGCTACATGCGCTACAGCAGATGGCAGTCTCCTCAAAAGTCAATCATTTGCAGCGTGCTATATCTGGAGAGACAGGACACGCTTTCCAATTTACCGCCTCCACATAATGCATTACCACATCAGTCGCAATTACACATGTTGTGAAAATTCAGCTATGGTGCATATCTCGTCATTGGCTGAACTTTACGAAATCTGTCAAAAATAATATACAGTATATATATATAGTTACATGTAGGGATGCACCGATACCGATACTGAGCTCCTGTACTCGTACTCGTTAAAATGCCCCGATACCAAACGCCGATACCACACAGCATGTGATAAGTGCCATAGTGGGACCAAAAGAAGAAGAAGAAGAAGAAGAACACAAGCAGGAAACAACAGACAGCAGAATGGAGTTATTAGAGATTAAGGATGTCTACGAATTATATGTATGCAATGAATATGCAAAACATTCAGTATTAATGCCTGTATAGCTGGTGTGCGTGAGCTGATAAGCAAAGCACACTGAGTGGATTGAGCGCGCGGCGGCGCAGATGAGCAAGCTTGTCGAGTGAATATACCTTTCTCACAGACATCACTGGAAAGTTTGTAGTTCGGTCGGATATGTCAAAAACAAATAAGTTATTAAAACACGTACTTAACGGTTAGGTAGGGAGGGGGAAGAGAGGAGAGATTGAGAGAGAGAGAGAGAGGAGAGGAGAGAGAGACTTGAGGGTTCACCTCACTTAGCCACGCGATCGTTTGGATTAAAAAACTAAATCGTAAAAAAAGAAAAAAAAATAAGACCATTTTGATAAGGGCAATTTCACGATAAACATCATTTATTTCTGAGCGAAAGTGAATCTACGCAGTCTGTGTGAAATGCGGGTAGGTGATACTTGTATTTACTGGTGCAGAATGAGTGAGAGAGAGACGTGCATGAGGTTGCATGGGTTGGGCTTGCTTGAGTGTTCTGCATTATATGAGTGGCTTTGGGATATAAATCGCAGCACGTTTCAGATGGAAAAAAAACCGCGACCTCTATTTCTGAAAATATCACAGTTAGGAGATTAACGAGTGGTTCCCAGCATTATTACAGCAAAGCACGTGATTACATTACTAAGCCGCTGCAATGGAGCAGCTCGAATGCTATTAAATTAAAGATGATGTACCATACAGCAAAAAAATTAACAGTGAAAGTAACAAAAAACTTGTAAAATACATTTTAATGAACACAATTAAGTGTGAAAATAACAGAAGGAAATACAGTGAAACCAAAAATTATTCAGACACCAGATATAATCTTTGATATTTTTTACTAGTGGGTGCAGGGACAGGACCACTATAGTTAATTTATGTAAGTTGGGAGAATAGCAATAAGGAAACTGTGACAAATTATACCAAACATTCAGTATTCTGAATTTTTATGACAAAAAACTGGTTAGTCACTTCATAAAGTGGATTACCAGTAAAACTGATACAAATTTGGAACCAAAAATTATTAAGACCGAGTCTGGGAAATAAAAATTGAAGTTCAGGTTTGCATGAACCTGGATGACAGCATGCCCAGGAGACTACATGCTGTCATTAAGGCTAAAGGTTGCCCAACAAAGTATTGATCTTCATCTAAAACAGCTGTCTGACAATTTTTGGTTTGATTGAATCCATTTAATGCCGTTCTATCAAAGTTATCGAACATTATCCAGCATGAATTTGTTCTGACACAGTTAACTCGGTCTTGTTCATTTATTACCATTTTCTTAAACTATTTGCGAAATATATTATAATAAAACTGTGATACGTGAGAAATGTTGAAGGTGTCGGAATAAATTTTGGTTTGACTATCTATTTGATAAATGAAGTTAAACAACTAACATTATACATACTCTTTTGTTTTCTGTACCCAATATTGAACATTTTTTCAAATGCAATAAAAATATCGGTATAATGTACTCTGTATTGGCAAAGTACAAAAAAACAAAAAAAAAAAAAAAAAAAAAAAAAAAAAAAAAAAAAAAAAAAATAAAAAAAAAAAATTATATAATATATATATACAGTGGGTCCGGAAAGTATTCAGACCCCCTTAAATTTTTCACCTTTGTGTATATTGCAGCATTTGCTAAAATCATTAGTTAATTTTTTTTCCTCATTAATGTACACACCACACCCCATATTGACAGAAAAACACAGAAAAAACACAGAATTTTTGACATTTTTGCATATTTATTAAAAAAGAAAAACTGAATTATCACATGGTCCTAAGTCTTCAGACCCTTTGCTGTGACACTCATAAATTTAACTCAGGTGCTGTCCATTTCTTCAGATCATCCTTGAGATGGTTCTACACCTCATTTGAGTCCAGCGGGGTTTGATTATACTGATGGACTTGATTAGGAAAGCCACACACACCCGTCTATATAAGACCTTACAGCTCACAGTGCATGTCAGAGACACCAAGGAGAAGCATGAGGTCTTCAAAGGAAACTTCCTGAAGAGCTCAGAGGACAGAAGAGAGACAGAATTGTGGCAAGCACAGATTCTGGCCAAGGTTACAAAAAAATTTGCTGCACTTAAGGTTCCTAAGAGCAAAGTGGCCTCCATCATAATCCTTAATTGGAAGACGTTTGGGATGACCAGAACCCTCCTAGAGCTGGCCGTCCGGCCAAACAGAGCTATCGGGGGAGAAGAGCCTTGGTTAGAGAGGTAAAGAAGAACCCAAAGATCACTGGGGCTGAGCTCCAGACATGCAGTCGGGAGATGGGAGAAAGTTAAAGTCAACCATCACTGCAGCCCTCCACCAGTGGGGGCTTTATGGCAGAGGCAAATGAGTGGCCAGAACGGAAGTCCTCTCCTCAGTGCAAAAGGACACTATGAAAGCCCGATGGAGTTTGCCTAAAAAAAAAAAAACTAAAAATAAAAAAACACTATAAGGACTCCAAGATGGTGGTGAGAAATAAGGATTCTCTGGTTGATGAGAACAAGATAGAAACTTTTTGCTTTTTTTGGCCTTAATTCTAAGCGGTTTGTGTGGAGAAAACCAGGCACTGCTCCTCACCTGTCCAATACAGTCCCAACAGTTAATCATGGTGGTGGCAGCATCATGCTGTGTGGGTGTTTTTCAGCTGCAGGGACAGGTTGACTGGTTGCAATCGAGGGAAAGATGCGGCCAAGTACAGGGATATCCTGGGCGAAAACCTTCTCCAGAGTGCTCAGGACCTCAGACCTCAGACTGGGCCGAAGGTTTACCTTCCAACAAGACAATGTAGGATATATGTCTCACAACAGACCCACCTACAGGATGGAGACACGCATCAAACCCTCACATTCCATGGAGACAAATCAAAGGACTCCCAGTCAACAGATGCAGTGGTAAACTCATGCAGGGTCAGGGAAGGTGAAGCATTTCCTAGACTGTTTGGCTATATCTCAAGATAAGATAAAAAGGACAGTACTTCACAGTTTGCTTACTCTTCTCTTAAAAGCATTTTTAAGGGCTTCTTTCAAGGACCAGACTAGAAATACCTCATGACAGTGGAGGCATATAAATTACTTAAAACCCGATCAACCAAAAGAGACAATGTTATAGTCCCTGGCCACGGGAGATTCTCCATCAGCACGTCCTCAGTCCCACCTGAGAGTGACCGAAGGAGAAAAGGAAGGAGGACCCTTCCCTTTCCACCGCATTCCAAAGGAAAAGAGACAAAAGATTTGTTTTTGACAATCGTGCTAATCATGAAAGATACAGTATCAGGCATAGAATCACAAATAGTAGGTGTAGGTAGGTGGAATATATGCTTGACATGTTTCATGTAATCGATGCAACGTTAACCAGTGTTTAATTATCCCTTTTTATGAGATAAGGATATTAAAATGTGTAATATGTGAAGTTTAATCTTGAACAAATAGCAACGACAAATGCAGAATGTTGAAATGAAGTAAACTTTAATAGTATGTACAATGCTTGCTTTTAAGAGACTTTATAGGAGTATTAACACAACTTTTATATATGGTGTCCTCATGTGATGAATTGAAGCCTCTTGTTAATGTATGCACGCTCCGCCTTGCAAGAAGTCGATTGGAAGATCGCGTCAGGGGACGGACTTATGCAAACCCCATGCAGGACAGAATCCTGGCTGCTGTGGCTTCTCCTGCTTCGCGGTCGCTGTGTTTAGTGTTAGTAGAGGCATGCTCGCTGCAACCGTGTGCTCAAGCCGTTTGGTTTTAACTCAAAAAGCGAGACCATCTAATAACTCAAACACTTCAGTTGAAACTTCGCAATCTTCAAAGAACTGAAAGTCGTGCAAACTAAGACTTTCGGCAGAACTTCTCACGCTTCTGCTTCATCACAAACCAACGAGGGGTTTCCCAAAGGACGTCATTCCGACGTCACCGACCAATCAGTAACGGGGTTTCCCTCAAAGACCTCCAGGAAGCCCGCATCAGCCACAGAGTCACCTCAGCTGTCAACCAGCAGAATGCAAGTAAACAAACAACTCTCTAATCTGCTGAACTGGTGAATTTGGATTTCGATTCGCTGCTCGTGAATTCTTAAGGGTGAATTACCATCACTCGTTGGGAAAACGAGGTAGTGAAGAACTTCTGAAACTCAGACTCGTTAAAAAAAATGTTAACAGACTTTCCTTCCTCTGAATTGTATGTTTGTGTGTTTTAGCTTAAGTTTATGTAATCTAGAATAGCCAATAAATTTCATGTTTCATTTATAAATACTCAATTGTCTGGTGTCATATAATTTCCGTGTCAACTCTACTGCCAAAAAGATCCTTGCTTGCTACCTAGCTCGTAGCTTACTCATAATAATTACCTCTCTTTAAGAGCTGACAAATTATCATAATAGTATTTCACCCGTTGGCCAGGGAGAGAGAGAATGGGGAGAGGGGAGAATACAAAAATTACATATTCAATTGGTAATATACACCGACATTAACTTCTCGCTGGCCGAGTAGCTGATAAGAGTGTAAACTATCAAACTCCTTAGAAGCAATTTGAATCAGGTTGAATTAGGCTCTTCAAATCCGAGTCCTATCAAAACCTGAATCAATAATAATGATTAATTCCCTTACAACTGAGTTAAAATTATTACAACAATGACCCTAAGCACACAGCTAAAAAAAACGAAGGAGTGGCTTCACAACAACTCTGACTGTTCTTGAATGGCCCAGCCAGAGCCCTGACTTAAACCCAATCGAGCATCTCTGGAGAGACCTAAAAATAACTGTCCACCAACGTTTACCATCCAACCTGACAGAAATGGAGAGGATCTGCAAGGAGCAATGGCAGAGGATCCCCAAATCCAGGAGTGAAAACTGTTGGCATCTTTCCCAAAACAGGACTCATGCTGTATCTAGATCAAAAGGGTGCTTCTACTAAATACTGAGCCAAGGGTCTGAATACTTAGGACCATGTAATATTTAAGTTTTTCTTTTTTAATAAACCTGCAAAAATGTCAACAATTGTGTTTTTCTGTCAATATGGGGTGCTGTGTGTACTTAATGAGGAAAAAAAATTAACTTAAAAAATTTTAGCAAATGGCTGCAATATAACAAAGACTGAAAACTTCTAGGGACGTATAGTTGATACTTTTCCGTAACCCCTGTATATATATATATATTTTAATTATATATTATATAATATATATATACTATCATATATATATATATATATATTATGTTAAAGGAGAAAGAGAAATTGGGCAGTAAATCCTGAATAAAAAAATCTTAAATGGTACTTTTTTTTTTTGCTGAGTAAATTACGATATCCATAGCCCATGGCGAAACTGAAACGTCCAGTTGAGTTGGCCGATGCATGCATTTAAACAAGGTCTCACTGACACTTTCCAGATAACATGTTTATGGGTAATTGAACTGATATTAACGCTACGTAGAAGTTTGGCAGGCTAAATATGGTAGGGTCGCGAAAGCCTCTCCTGAACAGTGAATTTACGTTTATAAAAGGCCAGGGAGCCATTACAGCACGGACACCGGATTATAGCTTGACCCCTTTGCTGTGTTCCTGATGACAATGTTACTCTGACAGTCAGAGTTAAAAAGCCCGGCCTATCGATTTTCCCTCAGCCACATATGTCACTCAAGCAGAGGCACTGCCGCAGCCTCCGTGTTTGTGGCTGCTAAATGAAAAAAGACGTCTCTGTGACTCATCTATATGGTAATGGTCTGATCTCCCACCTTTTGTCAGAGGCCTGTGGCAAATCAAATGGCTAAATATGGGTTGTGCTCATGGAAATAGTGAACTTTTCCTACTGTACAAACTTCCGTCTCTATGACCGTGGGGGTTAGTGTCTGCTTTCTTCCACTGCCAGGAAAGCTCTTGTCCAGTTTTGGAGATGAAAGGAATGCATGGCTTTCTGGATGGGCAAGTTCTAATCTGCCTTGAACCCCTGGATACTCAATCCCTAAAGCTGTGCCATTCGTTCTTCCAGGAACAAATAATACCCATCCCATTTTCCCTGCAACTTTCATTGGATTATAATGCAGATCTCATGGCAAGCAACTGAGACTGGTCACAGCATGGAGCTGGCTGACAAATAATCCTGGATCTTGAAGTCTTTGAAAATCAAAAATAAGACATTATAATACTGGCCAGCACTGAGTGAAATTAGTGGGAGATGAGTTAATGCAAATCTGGCAGAAAATTAGTTTGAAATGTTGGAATGTGTTGTCGGATATGAGATGACTGAAGGGCATGAGTTCAAACACTTGGCTAAAAAAAAAAATGTTTAAGGTTAATCAAGACTGGAAGAACTTCTTTCTTCCCAACCAAACTTGTCGAGCTGGTGCCTTTTCACATCAAGGCTGCTATTTATCTGCACCCTAATAAGGATCAAATCTAAAAAAAAAAATCAGCATGAAACCTAAATTAAATTTAGTCTAGTCAAGTTTTAGTCAACTGAGCATTTTAGTCTTATTTTAGTCAGAATTATCCATGACTATTTCCGTCCAGTTTTAGTCGACGAAAACTGATGACATTTAGTCTAGTTTTAGTCAATGAAAATTGTATTTTAGTCTCTTTTTAGAAATGCAATTCTATTTAACCCAGTCAATATAGTATAAGTACCTAGTAGTATAGATGAAACCAACATTTTATTTTAGCCAAACCCATTTCAAACAAGGTGATCTTATTATATTATTGTTACCTTATAGACTCAAGAATACATCCATTCCAGACACGGAAGACGCTCTGATTTGAATTTACAACATTTATTTTAACAACCCAACATGTTAGAAGTACACATAACATACATTTAAATAACAGACTGAACCCCGGCGGCCGGCCCACGGTCCCTTCTCTGTGTCAGACTCCCTTAACTCTTGTTTCGGTTTCGTTTCTAAATCAGTGTTTTACCCCCAACCTTCTTTGCTTGCCCCCGGCCACCCTTTGGAAAATTAAATTAACAATATTTGAATTTCTTAACTTCGAGTTGATAATTTGAAAAAAGTATAGATCTTCCGGTACTACGGTTACAACAGGGAAAGACGAACGTTCTCGGTTTCGTATTTACTATGTACCCTCGTTCCTGAAGGAGGGCAAGACGGGAGACCGTCACGCCGGCCCATGACGACGAAATGGGATCTCGCTAAAGGCGACCACTCTACTAATCGAGTGAAACTAATGAGCCAATGCACATTGGCATTAATGACGATTATTGGCATCCAGCTGCTGCTGATCACAGGTGAGTATAAGTAGGCAGCCGGATGCAGCGCATAGGCGGTTTTCGTCTGAGGAGCGAGCGCGTGACCCGGTCCACCTCCAGCTCAGCGGTTGGTGTTGGTTGGGTACTACAGGAGCTTGTGCGACGGGACGTGACAGTCTCCGTGACCTCCTGCAGGGAACTAGGGTTACATACGTAACAGAGACGTTACCTTTCAGTCGGTCACTCGACGTCACGTCGGAGGACCGACGAAACTGGGATCCTACCAAGGGCCACAGCAACTGTCCCTTCCAGTGTCCTGTGTGGAAGCCAACCTGCGCCCTATTTTTTGGACGTAGGCCAGAGGGCTTCTTCACAAGAGGACCAGTACTGCTGTATGGCGACGACTCCCCCAATGAGGTAAGACTGGATCCAACACTGGGGGGAAAACGTACCCCCGTTTCTACGGGAACAGGGAGGGGAGTTACGGAAGCTTGAACCTTCCGGAAGGAGGTTCGGAAGCAATAACATCTGGGACCATCCCTTAGGGGCATATGGTAAAAGAATGGAGGTGATTGTGACCCTCTTGAGGAATGGCAGAGAAGTCTGCCGGGGAAACACTGGCTCAAGGCTATACTGTGGACTTTACCTTCTACCGGTTCTCGAGGATTCAACGAGTGAAGGCATGGCGCCGGCCGGGGGGACGGAGGAACTCAACAGGGTCTACTGTATGGACTATCTGGAGTGGTTTTGCAAGCTGACCCGAAGCCGGGGCCTCTCAGTGCTTCTACCCGTTTGAGGTGAGAACACAAGAGGATACCGGCTCCACACGAAGGCTATAGAATCTAGCGAATGTGTTAGGGGTCGCCCAGCCCGCAGCCCTACAGATATCTGTCAGCGAGGCGCCACGAGCCAGCGCCCAGGAGGATGCAACACCTCTAGTTGAGTGAGCTCGCAACCTGAACGGGCAGGGCACACCCTGTGCCTGATAAGCCAGGGTAATGGCATCCACTATCAAGTGGGCCATCCTCTGCTTAGAGACGACATTCCCCTTCTGCCGGCCTCCGTGACAGACAATGAGCTGGTCTGAGGTTCTGAAGCTTTGTGTCCAGTCAAAGTAGCCCCTTAAGGCTCGGACGGGACAGAGCAAAGCCAGGGCTGGGTCTGCCTCCTCCGAGGGCAGCGCTTGGAGGTTCACCACCTGATCCCTGAAGGGAGTAGCGGGAACCTTGGGCACATAGCCGGGCCGGGGCCTCAGGGTCACCTGGGAATCAGCCGGCCCAAACTCCAGGCACGAATCGTTGACCGAAAATGCATGCAGGTCCCCTACCCTCTTGATGGAGGCCAATGCCAGCAGGAGCAGAGTCTTCATTGAGAGGAACTTCAGCTCAACCATCTGCAAAGGCTCAAATGGGCCTTGCTGTAGAGCTGTGAGCACTAGAGTCAGGTCCCAAAAGGGTTTAGAGGGCGGCCGTGGAGGATTTAACCTTCCCGCCCCCTTAAGGAACCTGACGACCAGGTCATGCTTCCCCAGCGACCTCCCTTGTACGGGGTCATGGTTAGCAGCAATTGCAGCGACATAAACTTTCAGGGTGGAGGGGGACAGCCTTCGCTACAGCCCTTGCTGCAAAAAGGACAGCACAACTACGATCGGGCATCTTCGGGGGTCTTCTCGGCGAGAAGGAGAAGAGGGAAGGGGGAAGAAAGAAAAGGGAACAAGAGGGAGGGAGGGAGAAGGGGCGAAAAGGAAAAGGGGGAAAAAGAAAACCACTCAACGAACAGGTTCCACTTCAAGGCGTAGGCGTGTCTCGTAGACGGTGCACTCGCCGAAGTGATGGTGTCGACTACCTCTCAGGGTAGGTCACTCAGAACCTCCGCGTACCGTCCAGGGACCAGACATGAAGTTTCCAGAGGAAGTTCCGTTCAGATAGGGTCTGTCTCCGGGTCGGCACGCGGGGGTACCAAGGGGTTTTTTTTTGGTTTTGCCCCATCTCTGAGTTCAGTAAATCCTTCTCAGGAGGAATCGGGCAAAGGAAGGCAATCCGGGGCCTGTCGCGAGGAAGAATTCGTCAGGGAACCCAGGTCGGGAAGAAAAGACCTAGGACAATAGGGTGCCACCAGCAGGACCTGATCCTCGTCCTCCCTGACCTAGCACAGCAACTGTGCCAGAAGGCTCAATGGGGGAAACGCATACCTGCGAAGGCCCCGCGGCCAGCTGTGTGCCAGCGCGTCCGTGCAGAGTGTTCCTTCGGTCAGGGCGAAGAACAACTGGCAGTGATTAAGAAAAAGAACAACTGCAGTAGGACGAGGTTTCAGGGAGGCATGAGACGGCGGGAGGTTTCTGGAGAGGCAAACAGGCTCTACGTGACAGCCTCTGAATGTCCCAAAGCAGCGCGGACCGTCTGGAAATGGAGTCGCATTCTCCTGGGAGCGAAGCTCGGGGACAGCTCTGTCGGCTGACGGTTGAGGCAGCCCCAGGAAATTGTGAACAGCACACGAGAGCGACCTCAGATTGCTTTTCTGGATCCAGAGGAGACGGGCGGTGCGCGGTGCGAGTGTGCGAAATAAGGACCGAGCGCAGCCACCCTTGTCGTGGTTGAGTTTGACTGTACGCAGACGGTCGCTGCTGTTGTCCGTGCGGCCTAGTACATGTGCTTTGCCTTTTTATGCGCCCCTTGAGATTGCCCCGGGCCCCGACGGGCAAGGTGTTGCACACTTGCCAGCACCACTCGAGGCCGGCAGCCAGTTTGCTTTAGAGTTGGGGCCCCGTCAAAACCCCTGATTGCAAGCCCGTTGTACGTGGCCCCCCAGCCGGTGGTTGAGGCATCCGTGCAAACCACCGAATGCCTGGAGACCTGCTCCAGGGGCACTCCTGCCCGGAGGAACGCAAGGTCTGACCACGGGGTGAAGGTTTGGCGGCAGGCCGGTGTGATTGTTGTAACTTAGGACCGGAAGGTGATGGTGCCACGCCCCACCGCGCGGACTTGGCCCATGGAGCCGCTTGCATCGCCACCGGTCCATATGGAGCAACCCCAGCGCGTCCGAGCGCCATATGCCCCAGAGCTCTGAAACTGTAATGCGGGGGACCGCCAATCTGCTCTTACAAGAAGAGGTCCCCTCCATACAGAGAAAAGAGATCCTCTGCAGAGGGGAGAGTTTGCTCTTTTCCCAGTTTACCCGAAGGCCCAACAGGCTGAGGTGGGAGAGCACCAAATCCCTGTGTTCGCACAACTGATCCTGAGACTGCTTCGTCGAGGTAGTTGAGACTGCGAATGCTCTGTTCTCTCAAGGGAAAAAGGGGTACCTCCGCAACTTACGTGAAGACACGGGGCAACAGGGACAGCCCGGAGGGCAGGACCTCGTACTGATATGCTCGTCCTTCGGACGCGAACCACAGCAATGGTCTGCGGTGCGGAAGGGTCGACACATGAAGTACGCGTCCTTCAGGTCGACAGCTGCAAACCAATCTCGGGGACGGATGCACCCGAAAGATGCGTTCCTGCGTCAACATCTTGAACGGTAACCGGTGAAGGGCCCGTTTCAAGACACGCAGGTCCAAGATTGGGCGTAACCCACCGCCTTTCTTGGGTACAATGACATAGGAGCTTGTTTAAAACCAGTATCATATCGGCGCTGGCTGGAGGGACCGGCTCTATAGCATCCTTCGCCAGTAGGACTGCGACCTCCGCCCGCAAGACAGGACCATCGGCCGCCTTCACTGTTGTGAAGCGGATGCCACTGAACTTGGGGGGGGGGACGCCGGGCGACTGAATCGCATAGCCGAGCCTGACGGTTCGAAGGAGCCACCGAGACGGGTCTGGGTAGCTCAAAGCAGGCTCCCCCAGCACCGGATTGTGGTATGGGGGAGGGAGTGGTGTGCTGACCATCTCCTGAAGAGCACGTCCCTCCACCTCTGGTTCACCCGTCTCCGGGCCTATTTTTTCTCGCGTTGCTTCCAGGTTGTTTGCCCGGGGGCTTGGTTGTGTAAGGGCGGGGCGGCCCTTTTTCTTTGTGCAAATCGCGATCCCCCGGCCTCTCCACACTGGCATACACGGACAGCTTGCGTGACGGCTCCACTTGCAGGAGCGCCTGCTCTGTTTCGGCGCGCCCGTCCGGTGCCCACGCCCGGTTTTCCGCCGGTTCCTCCGTTCGTGGGTGGAGGGGGGCCCCCCCCCGGTCCGCCCCGGGCAACGGGCAAGCAGCAGCTGCACGACGGGGCCCAGGAATTGTACCTGATGGCATAGTTCTGCTTGGTCAGCGGTGAATCCGCGCTGATCCTGCGGCCAAGTTCTCCACCGTGGTGCCCGAAGGCAGGACTCGCCGGGACACGGGGAGGCCGGGGTGCTGTTCAAAGAAATCGTGTCCGGCCACTCTTGCCACATTTCAGCCCAGACAGAAAATGGCGTCCCGGACCACCATAGTGGGACGTCATGCCCCACGACCAGAGACCCCCGCCGCCCCGTAAACTTCGTCGCTCGTAGCGTGAGGTCCGCCGCGTTGCGGAGTTCTCTGCGAACTTCCGGGTGGTGACCACCCTCGTGTAAGTCCCTCAGTGCCTTAGCCTGGTGCAATTGCAACTTGTGCAATCACGCCCGTACCGGTAATGCTGAGGAGCAGCTCCCAAAGGTAGGTAGGCATCGCTGCTTGCCAGTCGAGTACCTACAGGACACCCGCGCGGTCGGAGGCCCAAGGCACGGTTTCTCCATGCGTTGGAGGCGGTAGGTATTTAGGACAACAGCAGCGCGCATCGCAACAATCGCCCACCGGGGGGACCCTTGTACTGGTAACCCCAGCTGAACCACCATCGAGGGTTGGTGAGGGAGGAGGACCAGCAATCAGTTTCGGCACAGTAAAGTAAGTAAAAAGGTGCCGGCGTCCACGAACTGTAGAGCTCCTCATGGCACCTTCGGGAAGAAGAAAGGCACCGAGGCGGGGCACCGAGAACCAATCGTGCAAACCTTGAGGGCTCGGGACACGGTGAAAGTCTGCACTCGAGCCCTACCCCTACGGCGGCCCGGGAAGGGAAATACCCAGGTTGAACCCGGGAAAAGATAAGCCAAGTATAGTTCTGGTATCCGATCAGGCAATTGATCCGGGTTCCCGAGGAAGGCAGCGCAGCAGAATTTCTCTCCAGAAGCTCTGGCCCATCACCATCCGATGTGCAATCCGACATCTCCGATCGTCGGGGGGCGCATCGAAAAAGAAACATGGGTGACCCCCCGGGACAGAGGTTCTCCGCCCCCCTTTTCTCCTCCCTGTCCTCTCCTAGCTTTCCTCCCTTTTTTAACCGTGCTCTTTTTGAGAGCTCCGCTGGTTTTGAAGTGCTGGCGGGCTTGGGCATCCCCGGAGGGGTATTTCTCACCGTGACCGTAAGACCAGTCCGACCACCGCTAGAAGATGGACGCCCCCGGCTGCCACCAGAGGGGAACCCCAGATCTAGGCAGTGGCCGGGCCCACTACGCCACCTGCAGGAATGGAAAGGTCCGGTGCCGCAACTCAGAGATGAGATGGTCCATACACCCCGCAATGGGGCATGAACCATCCACGGAAACCACCCTTCCAGCGTGCTGCTTCATGCCCAGGCTAAGAGAACGCGGCAGGCACAAGCGGATGCAAGTGAACATCACCCAGCGCCAGGTAATATGACCGCCCAGCATCCAGAATGCCCCGGGTGATCGTTTGTCAAATTTTAAGCACAAGACCCAACATCGGGCGTTATAAAGACGTAACGTAAAGTTTGCCAAGCAACGTCGTCTTTAAAAAGACGCACCGAAATTGCTCTTTTGGGGACAAAAAAAAAAAAAAAAAAAAAAAAAAAGTCTGTGTTTTAGCGTGCTGAGGCGCACAGGGGAGATGATCATCTGCAACACAAACAGGGGGTAGTGCAGCCTGATGTGTGCAACCCACTTGACACGGGAAACCACCACCGCTGAAGCGCCGTCCGCCAAAACACGAAGAGCTCTCCAAGAGCGCGCAGAACTCGTTCAGTCTTTTCGCTCAGTAGAGTAGTCAAGAGCAGAACGATCTGTTGTGATCACTGGCTCTGAAGCGAAAAGATAATATATGCGCTGCTATCTGCCTCTTGCTACTTATAGCCCGCTGTGATCAGCAGCAGTGGATGCAATAATGATGCCAATGTGCATGTAGTGGACTATTTAGTTTACACTCGAAGTAAGTAGAGCATTGGTGCCCTCTAGCGAGAGCGATCCCAATTTCGGCGGGTCATCCGACGTGATGTCGAGACACCGTGACCGACTGATACTCTCTCCCTGAAAGGGAACGCAGAATATTAATGTCATACAGATTTTTAATATATAAAAAAATGGGTTATCAATGGTGGCAATCAGTAGCTAATTTCTAAGAGGAGACCAATTTTCGACGATTTAATGTGAGGGCTTTTATTTCACATGTATAACATGTGAGATAGCTAAGTTTGCTCATCGTGTATTTTAGATTTTGATCAGCTGGGTTTCCATTTGTTTGCAAGTACGCCCATGAGGAAGATAGCTGATTTAAAACAGTTTGATTGAATAAAAAAATGACAGGAGGCTAAGCAGAATAATAAAATAAGAACAAATTAAAAAGAAATTTACTAATGATAGCCCAAATAAAAACAAAAAAATCACAGTTGACTACAAAGAAATAAATAAAAATACGCTTTTTTTAGTTTTTAGGGTAGGTCAACACACAGGTAGGGCTATTAAGATTTTTTTTTTTTTACCAATTATCCAAATGTTTAATCCTAGAAAGCGATTATTATCAGAGGACACGTGAGCATAAAGGTTAGCAGATCAATAAATGAGAGAGCAGCGTTACCAGAGTTGCCCATTTACCACATCATGTTACAACACAGTAGAGCTATTGCAAACAAAGAAACAGTACTGTACTCCAAGGTGTCCTGTTCAGCTGATTTTTGAGTGGACCGGTTTGTGTGTTCCGATGAAGCCATTGAACTGTAGAATGAGTGGAGCACTCACTCACATGTGGGCCGTTTGGTTGGGTGTGTATGAGTCGACTGCCCCCTGGCTGAGGGAGCACACACCGAAGAGCGGGATATAATTAAATACGCAGAGGGCACACCACGTGAAAGTAAACCTGAGCGGTTTGAACTAATTTTCGGCAGCCGGGGAGGGGAATTCAGGCATCTCTTAATTATGGCGACATTAGAAATGGCTATAATATAATGCGCTTTTTGAACATTTAGCAATTTAATTAAAAATATTTTAAAAACGGATTTTTGATTTTTATTTTTTATTTTTTACACGGCACCCCTGCTCTCGACAGACGCGGCACCCCGGTTGGGAAACACTGTTCTAAATAATGCCTCGAGTGGGGCTTGAGGAAGGAGGTGACGTCGCATGAGTTTCTAAGCAGTTGCGACCCTGATTGCAGCCCCTGAGGTGAGGACCACCCAGGCTAAACAGAAAATACTGCAAAATAATAAAATACGAGACTCTAATTACTAACTCTCCCTTCTCCCTAAACGAGATGAGATGAAATAATGTTATAACATTTAGTTTCGTCTCGTTTTGTTCAACGAAAATGAAGAGACATTTTAGCATAGTTTTTATTTTGTAAACCACATTTAGTCCCTTTTTTTATTCGTCAACAATATTGAATTATACATTTAATTATAGTCATCGTCACATGACCAGCATTTACGTTTTCGTCACGTGATAAAGGTTCATTGACGACGATATTTAGTCATAATTTTCGTTGACGAAAGCAACACTAGGCAGAACTTTATTTTACCCATTGGGAAATGACTGGACCATGTAATCTGGACATTCAGTACTTGAATAAAGACACATCTGAGTGTGTTGAGTTTAAAAAATCAAACTTGGACATACCGTCATCTTTGCTTCCTCTGTCCGGAAACTCTAGACCTGTGTTGCCCAAAGGCGGCAAGCCCAGATCTGTAGGCAGATGTAGGCCACTCGTGTTGTCCTCTGTCAGCTGATATATCTGCCTCTGCATTGGCTGCAAATGCCAGTTGAGTCCAAAGAGGTGCATGGCTGCGGAGAAAGAGCAGCGGCAGATGGTAAATTTACGTGAGCTGGAGCAGTGATTACTGAGCATGTGCCTTGATGTACATTATTGTAATTAAATTAGATTCACTAAGGAATACTATAGACACTGCATCAGAAAATTAACATCCTGAAGGCTGTGGGGTAATGGTCAATTAAACCCCTAAGGGCTGTATGAAACCAAAGTGTTTTGGACTGGTTAAATCTTTGGCAGTTGATGGTTTAAGACGCAGTTAAGAAAGAGTGCTAAAAGAACCACAGCCCATTGCATCTTAATATGCAAGTATGACGTCATTGCTGTTGTGGATTTTCCAATGGACACTCTTTCTTATCAATGAGATTTTCTAACTTAAATATTGTTGAATTTTTTTACATTGTTGAGCAAAGAGCATTTCTTTTGTATTTATTTGATCAAATACAGTAAAAAGTAATACAATGAAATAGTATTACAATTTAAATGAACTGTTTTCTTTTTTCTATTTAACATATTTTTAAAAATGTATTTTATTCCTGTGATGACAAAGCTGAATTTTTAGCATCATTACTCCAGTCTTTAGTTTCACATGACCTATGATCATTCTATATTCAGATTTGGTGCTCAAGAAGCAATTCTTATTATTATCAGGCAATGTGAAGAGTTTTTTGCTGCTTAATAGTTGTGTAACAGTGATACACTACCATCAAAATGTTTTGGGTTGAAGATAAAAAAAGAAGAAATTAATAAAGTATTTTATTTCAAACAAACAATAACATTAGAACCATTATTAATAATTAGACCTAATTAATAATTGAGCTTAATCAGCATATTAGACTGTTTTGGACTAACCAGAGGGAGTAATGACTGCTAAAAATCTATCTTTGCCACAACAAGAATAAATTACATTTTATATTCAAACAGAAAAAAGTTATTTCAAATTGCAATAATATTTCAAAATAAATGAGGTCAAGACTTGTCAAACACACATATCACTACCTTAACTAAGAGTTCTCCCTTCCCCCCTCAATAAAACTCGATAGTAGTTATGTTAGGTATTGGTTAGGGTTAAGGGGACTATACCAGTTAGGATATGGGCATGACATTTAATATGTGCTTATATGTCTTTATTAGTGAATAGTGTTCCCTAATATAAAGGGTTTCCGTTACACGGACAAAACTTTTCAGCCAAAAAACGGGACTTTTTATGCGTTTGTGCCTGTGGTCGTTTTACACGGACAACGGCTTTCCTCTTTCCCTAGGGGTACTGAAAACGCATATTTTTGAAAACGGGTTTCAAAGTGCAATTTTTGAAAACGCCACCGTTATTGTTTCCGTGTAAACACCCAAAACGGGAATCTTTGAAAACGGTGACATCATGTGCATGCGTTAGTACGTGTTGTTAGGTAAGTAGACTGGGTAAGTAGAACTGGCGCAGTCTGGGGTCGAATTTTAAAGGCCAAGTGCGAAAAACATACACAACAATGGCGGAGTACATGGTACTGTTGTTGCTGTTCAAGAGGTTGCAAATGCTTCTTCAGCAACAGTGTGGATTACTCACCAATATTACACCAACAGCCGGGGAGACGCATCATATTACAAACATATAATCTCACTTCTACAGGTACTGTTCTAACAAGGTGACTGCGCCAACTACTGTCCTGGCATACGTAATACAGCGTTTTTGGCCGTTTTGTCGTGTATACGTGAAACTTTTTAAAAACGCAAGGGAAAAACATTTCCGTTTTTGACTACATCGTTCTTGTGTAAAGGTAGCCTAAAGTGCTATCTAACGTGATACGGGGTAAGTTTTTATAAAATGTCATTACCAACGTTTGATAAGTGTGTATACACATCTTCTTTAAGGGCATATGAATAACAACAAGTGGGGAGGAGGGGGATCATCCCCAACCCCTTGGAGAGGAAAAAGGGGGGAGAAAAATGTTGTACAACCCACAGAGAGAAAAGCCAGAGCCCACAGGGCAACTTTTCTTTTCATGCCCATTAGCTTACTAACACCCCCCGAGGCTAAACAGACAAGGAAATTATCAAGTCAGCAAGAACACAACAAGAGGTACGGATGAATGCATGAACAGCACCAGAAGACACGGTGATATTTCACAAGGTCAACAAAAGAAGCAACCATTGGGATGAACTCTGATGGCGCAGTGCACAGGGAAGGAAGGGCCAGGCATGATGGATCACCAGGATGAGAATGGTCAGGACCAGCTTAGCCAGACAAAACCTTGTCCTGGAAGTCTTCAGTCAGCACATAAAATGCCAACAAAAGGCCTTGGAGCTCTTTCTTGCACAGAATGGAAGTTCAAAGCACAGGTTGTAAATAACCAAAGAATTTAATTAAGATTGTGATGCTAGAATATAGGCTACAGTATGGGAATTTGTTAAATGTTAGCATGTAGCAAAATTCCTTAAAAAAACATTATTACTCAATACTGTGGTTCACTTGTGCTATTAAATGATTCAGAGCATAGGCCTATATGATATAGCAAAATTTGCTCTACTATTGGCTGGACTATTTTGTAAGTTAAAAAGTGAAGAAGAAAAGCAAGCTTCAAAAATAGTATAGCATCCAGGCACTAATATCATACTAATACTATCATACTAATATCAACACACCATAAGGGATGAGATTTTCTTACTGTAGTACTGATAGTATGCATATTGGGATGCAGCCACAGTATGTAAGATAACGGCTGTCGACACAAACTATGGTGGACTACGGCGATGTCAGAGTAGATAAAACAAATTATCTTTAGCCTTGTCTTTTTCTAATGCTCCATTTCTCTTCCTACGTGAGTTCCCGTTTCTCCTTCACAAGTACAGAGCTGGTTTCAAATTGCACAAGTGGTTTTCTCTGTCACACTCTCTTGACAACCTGTAGTGACAATTCAGAGCTAATAATACTTCTCCGCTCCACTCAATGGAGAGGTGACAATGTATTTGTTTTGTGTAGCGGCAAATAAGCGCGTCTAATCAGGGGGGGGGGGGGGGGGGGGGGGGGGGGGGGGGGGGGGGGGGGGGGGGGGGGGGGGGGGGGGGGGGGGGGGGGGGGGGGGGGGGGGGGGGGGGGGGGGGGGGGGGGGGGGGGGGGGGGGGGGGGGGGGGGGGGGGGGGGGGGGGGGGGGGGGGGGGGGGGGGGGGGGGGGGGGGGGGGGGGGGGGGGGGGGGGGGGGGGGGGGGGGGGGGGGGGGGGGGGGGGGGAAAAAAAGGTCGAAAGGAGGATTTAGGCTTCTGTCAAACATGGGGAAGAAACATATAGCTGGCATAATTACCAGACCTCCACTCAATCTTGATTTTTGTGTGACGGAACACTAAAACTTTTCAGCAGATTATTTAAAAAAAAAAAAAGTGAGGAAACTTTAACACTGTCACCTCAATTTAGGTGTCTACAAGACACTAAGACAATGCTAATAATCACACACCCTGTTAAGTAACATTGACTATCATGCTCTTTATAGGTATGTAAAGTGCTGTGTTAAAATCCAAGTCCAACCGGAAGAATCAGGACATGTCTGGCACCGGACTCCAGACTGGCACTAGAAACAAAACAATTCATGTATTCCATATTTATCATCATACAAATCATAAACTGTTTCATGCAATTTCATGGTGTTGGGTGTTGTTGTAGGTTGTTGAAGGATCTTTTATTTCAAAATAAAACCATACATACAGTATGAGCATAACTAGAAACAGAAAAAAGTAGAAGTAGTGGAGGTACTTTGCTCATTCGTGTTGGTTATTTGGGGGGGGTTACACCAGTTTCATCATTAATAATGATACTAAGAGAGCAATGCTTCACTGAGTAGGGGTTGATTGGATGGAGTGGTGTTTACAGAGGGAAAGATGTGCCTGAATTCATTTGCAAAGAAAAACAAAGAGCTTTGTCTAATTGCTTCTTTGGGCCTTTGGTTGGATATCATTTGTCCTGCTTTACATGTTGTAAAATCAATGATCCTTAAGATTCTGCAAAGATGTGCTTGCCCTAGCTTAACCGGAACCTTCAAATTGGGAGTATTAAAAGCCCAGCGCACCTCTCACAGACTGCGGATCAAACTAGTCGTGACAAATGGAGAGTTCTGCTTCACATCCCTTTGCATGTTTTGCCATTAATTAAAGCCATATTACGTGGTAACCACTCTACATTTACTAAATGGTGAAAATGTGGCCTGAAAAACGATGAAGCCTTTGACAGGCGCTGCTACGGTGGATGAGAGTTGCCATCCTCTGGCTTACTCAATCAATAGCCATTTGGAAAATTGCAGGCCGTGCATTTTCTTGATTGCATTCCGACAGATTCGGGCATTCCTGAAGAAAGGTCTGAATGTTGCCGTTACTTTTGCAAGAGTGCATTTGTGGAGGCGATAAAAAGTCGTGGCTGTCTTGAGAGACAATATAAATGCAAACGACTGGGTGCCTCCGCCCCCATCAGTACCGCTGGAATTGACTATGTCAAAGGCGGACAGACACGCTACGAGACAGATGGCTTGGTTTGTCATCACCCAAGATCGAGTAAGGCATTCCTCTAGCTCGCTCTCTTTTTCTGCTGCACATTAGTTGATTTGTGGCTCTGTGCGAGGAAGCGGAGAGTGCAGACGGCGCATGGGCAGTGGGGGTGGACAATCGAATCAAAGGCATCATGGGTCTAGGTGTCAAGTAATTGCTCCTTCAAGGGGCCCATCTTCCATCTGGACCCCTTTGCAACTTCTCCTGTCTAGCTCTGAAGTAAAATGCCTCACACACTTCCCGGCTACCCCCCACTACCAAACCTCATTATGATTTATGCCCGAGCTGTCTCGGAATCTATGATTTCCAGAGTGCGTTGGGAAGAGTCCAGCTTATGAAATATGTTTCTCCGACTAGCCTAAACTCTTCCATCATCCAAACTCACTCTCTCTCTCTCTCTCTCTCTGAGCTGTCAGACAGGCTCCCTGAGTAAGGAGCAAAGCAGGGACAGGTGGAAACGGTCTAAGCTGGGTGTTTTTTTAATGAGTGACCCGCTGGAACGGCAAGTGGAATGACCCCACGACCTGTTGAGTGTAAAATGGCAGCCATGCTGAAATGCAAGCCTGGACGCACACAACGTCCCTGCAATCTCTGCTTTGGCAGGCCACTTTGGCAGATCCGTGCAAGCCAATTAGAAAGCAGAAAGCTTGAAAAAACTACTGCTTCAGTCTGGGAGGAACACAAGCTCATTACTGCTCCACTTCTGTGATTCAAGCCTTTGCAACATCTCCTGAGAAACAGACAACAACAAAATACACTATCTATCCCACATTTACCTCCAACAAAAACAGCTTTATCCCATGTCAAAAAAAGAGGACAATGCTGGGATCTGGGGGCAGAGTACTCATGGGTTGAAAAATGCCATTTCTTGCTCATCTGTCATAGAATGGACAGGGCGCATTAGCAAGCATATGGTTAATTAATTCCCCTTAGACACTTAAATGGATGAGCGTTGAACATGGCAGCTCTCAGTCCTCTCATTAGCTGTCTAATTACTCCGACACCCCTCCTGCCGGGATCCTGGTGCACAAGATCTTTGGCACTTTTGGGCAGCCATCTCATATTCGACTATGCAATCTTGACTATGAAAGAAAGGCTGATGTGAAGGTGCCAATCACCAATTTTGCAAATGGAAGTAAAACAAAGAAGATGACAGGTTTGATCAATGCCCTTGTTTTAGACTACTTCATTTAGTGAAGAGTTTGCTCTTGACTGAAGGAATATGTTTATTTTTTTATAGTTTATCTTTAAGGTCTTTGTTACTCGCGGCTTTCTTTAAGCACACATGGATTTTAAGCCCTTAAAAAAGACAAGTAGGTGTCAAATCAATCAGCAGACAAACCAGTGAGACCTTGGAGAGCACTCTTGAGTGTTAAGTTTCCCCAGTCACGAGTGCCTCATCTTTTCACAAAAACTCCCAGTGGAACTTCCTCTTTTCTATGTGCCCTCCTCTGGTCTCACTTCAAGTTCAGACTGTTGACTATAAATGAGAGGCAGTGAAAAGCACATCATCAGCAAGTTAGTAGACCAAAAAGTCTTAAGCCATTTTTCACTTTCACACTTAAGCTTAGAGGAATCTGTCTGGAGTGAGTAATATCCCTACTCTGGTAAGAGTGCGTATAAAGTCTGGCCACAGAGAATGCACTTTCCCAGAATGCCTTGATAAAACAGCTTCGTTTCGGCAGGCAGATACTATAGCAACCTGCCAATTTACAAGGCGGTTTTTGGTCCAAAGTGATGCTATGCAAATTGCAAAGAAAGTTTCCCTGGGGTGACCTGGTGCTAAGTGTCATGCTCAAGGGTACCATGGTGACAGAACAGAATTGTGACCTAACTTTCCAGTTGCAAAGTCTTCCACATTTAGGTTAAAGTCTCCTCATAATGTAGGCTACCACAAGCCGAAACTTCACTGTGACACAAACCCACAACCCGTATAAGACCTATAAACATCACCAGTCATTTCAACCCCAGAACATCCAATCCCTTGACAATCCGACAAAAATACATTTAGCTGAAGGTAAACCTGAAAATACATTGAGCTGATTGTAATAATGAAGAAACAAAGAGACAGAAAACAAAAGACTGGAGGTCCAAAGTCAGTCGACTGTTGGGCGGTACAATGAGGACCCAGCACGCTAAGAAATGAACACAGAGGGAAGCTGATGACCTTCAGATGCCGAGGACATAATGACCTTCTTAATGAGCATGCCACCACTGAGAAAATGGCACACCACTCCCAGTTCTGCGATCTCACTCCTTTCAAGGAAGCGATTCTTGCAAACTCCACAGAAAAAAAGAATAGGGGTGAATGGCAAAACTATGCAGCAAGTCAAAAACATCTGTCGGAAGGTTTAATTGGGTTCATTAGACAACACAGCTAGAGTTTCCAATTACAGGCCTACATAATTAATTGCACTTGAAATTAAATATATTTTCTCATCAGCTTTTAATTAAACATGACCCCTTGTTGTTGATTGAATCCCAGATTCTCAGGGTGAGCTACGGTTTCATGCGTGTTTACCTGAGGTGCACAGGGAGATGAGCTTGATTTTGGAAGAGGGTTAGGATGGGGTGGGGTGTCTGTAATTATATGAAGTGATTAAGATACATTGGCTTGGTGGGCTTTGCAGGGCTCCTAACAAGGTCAGAGCTTAACTAGCCACCTAGCTAACACAGAGAATAACTTCATTAAGCACAGTGCTTAGGCATTTAATGTAGACAACAGTATCTAGATTTGTTCCAAAAAGTGAGCTGCTGCCTACTAGGCATTCACCTATTAAGACACCACTTAAAAGTATTTTCAGGATAGAAAACAAATGCTCTACATAGACAGCAATTCTGCATGGCACACATATAGAGCTTCTTGCAGGAAGCACATAGGAGACATAACTCACAATTGCAGCAATAACCTAACAAGCGTAAAACACACTGCAAACTTGCAATGCCTTCTACCTAAAAATTGAGCATAATGACGCATCTTTGAAAAGCATTTTACATAGGCAGCTATTAAGGTTAGTTGCATGCACCACATATAGTGTGCAAAGCACCCAAGAGTACCTTAAAATAGAGTTTTGAACAAAGCTGAGCAATTAGTATTATCAGCTAACAGTATTTTAATGTAGATTCCAAATCACTGTACAGAATCACAGGATAGCAATTGTTTTTTTTAATCAAAAATAGATGACTGGATGGATGAGAGTTCATTTCAGTTCTTTTACAATGAATTTTTTGTTCTCAGTACCTAATCTGTGGAAAGCTGTTAGTCTGTAATAATGAAGACACATCTGTGAGATCTCCATTTGGATGCACCTTGTGCAAATGACTTTTTCCCTATATTTTCAACTTAAAAAAAACATTATTTCATTCTGTGGGCTCTGTGTGAGATTACACGTACCAATTCCCATTCTAAGCAGACACACATTATGCAAACCCATTTCATGCTGTTCTCTAAAATATATTGGGTTATATAAAACATTATTGTTATTATTGATTTACTCTTTAAGGTATGGACACACTTTATTTGGAACTGCTAGACTAGCTCTCATCTTCTTACATGTACATTGGATTTTCCACTTCTTTCATGGGATTATATGAAACATATAACAGAATTACTAGCAGACCTAGTAACATTCCGCACCCCAGTAAAGTTCAGGTATGTCTGTAGTAAATGTTCAGACTAATACAGTTCAGAACTAATACAGCTGTAATAAATCATGGACAGTTAATGATTCTATGTAGTCTCTGTTTAAATCCAGAAATGTTAACCAAATGGGAAAAATCAAATCACACCAAGCATGAACTGTTGATATGGCTGAATCATATCTCACTTTATCTGTTGTCCATTATTGATTTGGTTCACTGACCAAGCTGAATACAGTTGTGGGACACTGAAAGCAAATGATTGAAAAGTGAATCAACTACAGCATCTTTTTGTGACGGTACTCTGGCACAATGTGGAAACAGATCAAATTCAACACAAAAGTCATAACCAAAAAATAAACACATAAGTCATCTCTTGTATGTCACACCTTTGAGGGAATATGAGAATGCAGAGGTGTGAACTTACCAATAAAATATGCCAACAGGAACACCAGGGTGACAGAGATGAGGATGGCACTAAGGGCGGCACATTTCCAGTTGCAGTGCTTATAGGGTTTCTTCAGGCTAAAGGCAGGCCGTGAGAAGGTGTTCCGCGGCAGGGGCCGGGGAGGGGGAGAATAGACAGTGCTGGATGTCAAAGGGTAGCCAGGTGAAGTCGTGCAGTACAAGGGCGAAGTCCCACCAGGCTTGAACAGAAAATGTCTGCAGAGACGCAGAAAACGTTATTGCTTATGTTCACAAAAATAGGACGTTAGAGAGCACTGTGTGGTAAGTGTTTTCTCATCATGTTAAACAATATCTGTAGAGTGTGTAGGCTTGAGTCCCTGCACTGGTCAGTACTGCTGTCACTAAGCACTTTTCCAAGCTGTTGCCATGAGCAGTGGCAGCAAGACACACTGTGCCCCGTGGGGTGCGTTATATCAGAATTTTGAATCAATATCAAATTTAATTTACAGTGCGAGTGACCACAGTGAATTCTTGTTAATACAAAGCCCTCATAGTGACTAATTCACCCTAAGAGTGCGTGTGTCAAGAAGCTGTGGGATTATGCAGGATGTACATTATCACGACTGCTTATTCACTGTGGATGGCGTAATAAAACTACGGTGAAGTCATTGACTTTGAATGTGCTGTCAAGCTGTACTGACCGGACAAGGGGAAACAAAGAATGTTAGCCTAATGAGGTACAAGAAAACAGAACAACAGACTTGCAAAAAATCTTAAGCCTTGTGCACACTACAGAACAGAAGCTTGTCATGTTGGCACATTGCTATGTGCTAAAATTTGTACCAGGTTTTAAATTGGTTTCGGGACTGTAGCTAGCAATGCAAATAAAAATTATCTTGTGAATTGCCCATATCTGTCAGAGCCATAGCCTCATGTGTAGCGCTCCAGAGTTCAATTCCTGGCTCAATATTATTTTTTCCTGATCCCATCCCCAACTCTCATCCCTAGTTGTTCCCATCTCTCCTTCACTGTCCTGTCCTAATAAAATTCCTCTAACAGTAACTTTTAAAAAGACTTTCTCTGATTACTAGCATTAAGTTTGTAACTTAAATGTCAAAAACGTGGAAGTAAAAAAAAAAAAAAACTATCAGGCTGACTCACTAACAACTGTGCTTGCCATAGATTCTGTCTAAAATCTGTGATTTCTATCAAGGTAACAGGGTTCAGTCTTGTAGTGTGCAATAAAGGACTTATGAACAGTTCCTTAGAGAAGAATGCTAATGCATTCAGGGTTAATAAGAAAAGTTGTTAGTTTGTGTTCAGAAATAATTATTGTTAAAAAACCATGCAATTCATACAGTAAGTGATGCAACGTGTTAGATTTTGTCACAAATGTCACTATGTAATGAGAAACAAGTGTCCACAGGTACCACTATGCAGCATGGCAAAGCAGATCCCAGCAGCCACGGTCAGATCATGCAACATACCCATCAGTACAAGCGCCGTCGCGGCGAGCTGTGGCCAGTATGTCCATCTCTATAAAGTTGTCCTGTAAAGTCTCTAGGAATGTCTGCTTTGCTATGTTTCTACACACAGGTGGAGAGATGGACAGATGGAACGAGAGTGAGACATGCGTGGAAGAGGGAGACAGATGTGCAAACACAAAAATGCGATCACCCGGCAAATTTCTGTAAATGGACAGAGTGGAGAGGCCGACAAAGACAAACAAACTCTAATTTCCAATGACAGGGTGCTGATGCCAGATCCGGAGCCCAATTTGGAACCGTTTCATGTATTTCAACTGCAGTAAAAGCAGTGTTCAGGGGGAAAAAAAAAACTCTAAACCAATAGTTCTTAAACAATTTACTGACAACATCATAGAACAGAGGGCGAGAGAATCTTCACATTAAATGATATTTTTAAACAACAACTCAGTCTGGCAAGACTGATGTGAAACAAAACTAGATCAAACAAAAAGTAGATCTTTACCATTATCTTCTTACAAAGCTGTTTATACTGGAAACACCCATTGCAATGTGTTTAACTAAACAACAGTTCGTTCCCAACTTCTAATCTAGCTGGCAGACTTACAAGAGTGCTGATGTTTTGTATAACAGCACAAGAGCGTATCCCAGCATGTGGGAAAGCAGTTAAATTGTTTTGGAAAGATGTGAGAAAGTGATGTGCTGTGATTTAAGTAACAGCCAATTATGAAAACGTCTCTCCAACAGTTTAATTTTGGGTCGGTTTTGAAAGAGGTCCGCGGGTCCCATAGCTCTTCACCAGCACCAGCACCATTTCGGTGAAAGTGGGGGAACAGAGACATCCTTATGGAACTAAAGTGCTGTGTGGGGGGCTTTATCCCCGTGAAACCCGGCACGCCCCACCAGAGAGCACTCATGCTCTTTTACCACACATGTACCTTGTGTTGTACGACCCATGCCCCTCTCTGCAAGCGTCCTGTTCTTCTCTGATAAACATTAGAGTATTCTGGCTCCTTTATGATTGTGGTTAAAAGAAAACAAGGCATTACTTTTCCATTCACTTCTTCATATTCTTTGTGTTTAATGGGCTGACACAACACTATTCAGATGAATCACACATTATACTGACAGAATTCCCAAGTGGTTACTCTAAATCCTGCTTTAAGATTTTTTTGTGCAGTTTTTAAATAATAAATGGTTTCATAAAGCAGAGGTTTATTAACATTCAGAGAGGAACTCAGTGTGCATTCAGTGAAGCATGTCTGCTGTAGCTCCGTGCCCCCTGAGACGGCTGTTCCATAAGTGGAGACTGAGATAATGCAATGGAGAAATGAACTGTCGACATGCATTGGGCAGACGCAACACCTTCAATTCAACAAGAGAAAATGTTTGCTTTCTTTTCTTCAGAGCTGTTCCAGACTGCTCTACCGATTGTCTTTGGCTGGCTTATGTACATTTGTTGGCTTGTTCGAGCATTGGGAGGCAAATTAAAGTTTTAAACGAAGACGAGAAGGGCCCAGAGGCCGGTTTGGAGGAGTCAGAGAAGAAAACATAAAAGCAGCCAATAAAAGAATGGCATTGCCTGGCTCTCGTCCAATAGGAGGGTAAGCCTATATATCCAGGGACTCATCCAACTCATTCCAGCCCGCTGTACAAGAGTTGTGAGAGGGAACCATTACAAAGTCATTAGCTAAAGCCTAAATGACAGGCCATCTTTCACTGCCCTTGTGGATATTGCTAATGGTTCCAATTTCATCAGAGGGATTCGGATAATTGATCGCTCCTTTTTTAGATAGGAGGGAGCTCTGGAGGGTGGGGTGTTTCCGCCACTCTTCTTATGCCGCAGATCGGCTGGCATGACCATCTGTTTCCCTCTCCCGTGGGAATACCTGGTCCAGATTAAAGTTTGGGGAAATCCATGATGTTTAATCAGTCATTATGTTGCTAACTGTCCCTCAGCAAATTCAAATTAACATTCATTTTCCTGTTGAGTGGACCGTTCACACCCATGCTGGTCACAAACGCATCAAGACGACAAAGAAACAGAGAGTTTCCAAGCAAGTGTCCTAGTGTTTATGCTTATTAGTAAATAATACAATTGTTAGGATTCTTTCAACAATTATGTGGATTGGAGCAGTGGTTATAATGGTCTACGCTAAGATAAGGGACCATGCGTTTAAGAGTTAAGTATAAGTTCAACCTGCAATGTTTTTTGATCCTACCTCTACCATAATTTCTTGCTACTCTCTATTATAACTATCCAAATGAAGCACAGAAAAGAAAGGTGTGGGTTATATAGTAATTCACTACAAAATTATATACACATTTAACTATACATTTTTTAAAGTATGAACTCAAGGAAGCTCAGTTTAGGATCATTTGGGAAAAATCGCATGTATCAAGAAAATATCATGCTCATTTACTGTAATAAAGTATAATGAAACATCTTTCCTTTTTTTTTTTTTTTTTTTTTTTTTCCTTTAGGCAAGACACACTTTTGCTTGCGTCATTTTAATCAAATTCAAACATTCATATATAGTATTTATAGATATATATTTTTTAAATGTATAATAATATACATAATGTGTTACATAAGCATCAAAAAGCTAAAAAAAATTATAATTTTTTTTTTTTTTTTCTTTGAGAATCTTGAGATTTACATATCGTATAAAACTAGTTCAGAGGCCCCCACACACACAAAACCTTACTTTAACTCTGCAATCCCAACAGTAAATCATTACAGTTTTGAGATTTGAGACCTGTGATATACAGATGCTCCTAGCACAAAGTCAGAAAAAGCTAAAACTTTTACAGCAGCTGAAATAAATATGAGCCATTTGGGTCGGTTGGGTTGAGCAGTGCAGGAGGTGGAGGTAATCTGAGTATCAGTATGTATAATTTCTCTTCAGGCTGGTCTGACAGTGCTGATTTGCCTCCGCCATGCATGAGAAGCAGCCCGAGCAATGCAAACAGACATCTGAGAGGTTCTTGACTGATCTCCTCCACACAAGTGCCTCAGATAGAAGCAAACACAGCAAGGGCTGATGGGAGATTAAAAAAAAAGGAGCTGAGTTTGTAGCAAAGCCTCCTTCGGAACCTTGAGAGAATTCGCCCATCTATTGCATTGGGGCTTGAGATATCAGATCAGCAACACTGGCCGGAAAGCCCAGAAAAAAAACAACACTTTTCTCTTGTTGTATATTTAGTCATGTTTTAAATGCATTCTGGCCTGATGCAGGAATTTATGTAAAAACGGAGCCGCATGAAACTTCTGTGTAACAGACCGTAAAGCTTCATTTAATTCTCAATTCAGCAAAATATTTCAGCAAGGTCATTCCTACTATCAGCACATTTTTATGTCCAATCATACTGCATTTTTATGTAATAAATATTGGGGAATAAAGCTAGAAATTAAAAACTGGCAATTTAATTAATAATATAAAAATTATATATTTAGAATTTATTATAATTAAATTTTCCAATATTGCTTTCCAGCCTGTTAGTCTTTTGTAAAATCCCTTGAACCTAAAAGCCTGTTGCTTAATGACATCGATCTCAGGAAATTACCATTTTTGGCGGGAAACCTATTATATATTAAAAATCTGTTCTACTATATAAAATATTAGACATGTGTATAATAACATAAACATTTCAAAATACTGTAAAAATATAAATAATAACTTCAATCGGACACCTCAAGTAAGCTAACTGGCTAATTTTGACTCTTTATTTCCTCTTAGGTTCCATTTTGTTAACTGTTTCAATATCATGTTATGAGTTTATGAGCTTAAAATTGACCAGAGCATTTTGTCTGGTATATTGTTTTTACATAAATACTTAATTAAATTACAACACATGCATGTACAATTTATTTAAAAGTCTGAGACATCTAAAGGTACTGCATAACAGGAAGGACCCTTTAAACTATATTGTGTGTCAAGTAGAGTTAAAAGGCTACATAAATACTCATTAAGTATTAACAGTGTAGTTGATCTTTTAAACAGATGCAAACAGTGTAAAACGCTTCATGCAGCCAGCATATGCATGCCTTACGATGCATTATAAATGCCTAATTCAGAGTCACTCAATTCTATTTGACTATTTCATTAGCCATTGTACCACGAGAACATCACAGCCCCAAATGTACCTGGTCTCTAGAGGAACGTTGCTGTTGAGAAGCCAGTTGTCCTGGGCACTGCCTGAGTCCTGGGCACTTGTGGGACCCTCATTGAGAGCCGAGCTATCGGTGGGCGCCGGGCTCGGGTTGCTGCGCTGGGTGTAGTTGCTGCGGCTCAGAGAGCCAATGGAGGCGGAGTGGTGTTGACTAGGGGAGTGGGAGTGCGACAGGGGCAGCGGAGGCGTCCGCAATCGAGAGTGGTTCTGGAACGAGACCTCTGAAAAGAGAAAAACAGCCTTATCAGCAACTAAATAAATAAAATTACTGCAGTGTTCATTAGCATGTGGTGTACATACATTTATTTGTAACGCATTTCTGATACTGGGCAAGTAAACAAGTCGATTTATTGGAAATGGCATAGTCAACTACTAAGGCAGCAGTTCCCAAACTGTCTTCTGGGGGCGCACAAGAAAATGTCAGTAATGGCAGAATACTGCAGGAAATCCTGCCAGCAGCTGCTCAAGCAACATAGCACAAAATTATCGTTCATGTCATCTTATTAATTCCTTAATAAGTCTTTCCCCTCACTCCAGTCAGTCTTTTGTAAAATCCCTTTAGCTAAAAAAAAAAGTGTGTCGTTTAATGACAACGTCCTCCAGGAAGTGACATAATTTTGGCAGGAAACAACAGCACAAACATCAATAAGTATTATCCTTGGTGAATTCTGTGATGTTTAGTGTTATGACTTGGGATGTCTTACTATGAAACGACCCATCCTATTATATAAATTATCAGAAATCAGTATAAAAATATAAAAATGTCAAAAAACTGTAAAAAAATATAATAATAACTTTAAACTGACACCTCATGAAAGCTAACTTACTAACTTTAGCTAATTATTTCCATCCCTTTAGGTTATATTTTGTTAATTGCCTTACTATCAAATTATATTTAACAAAAATTATGAGCTTACGATTGACCAGAGCAGTTGATAAATGTGATTATATCTGTGGTATTAACATGTTACAGAGAGAAGGCTACTGGGGTAACAAGTATAACTAGACTCTTGTCAAAGAAAATTGAAAGATAAGAAGACACCCAGCATACTACTTACTGTTCTGTGTCACATCCAAATAGGGCTCTGGCTTCTACTAACAGCTGGAATCTCACAAACACTCATCAGGCAAAACATGCTGCTGACAACCTGACATTATCAAGTAGACTGAATTACCCTCGTCGACCTGCTTGAAATTCATGCCATGATCAACTGCAGTTTGTGTGGATGGACCCGACAAGACAGTTTCAGCTTCCGAAAATGCTTTTGTCTCCTAAAGCCACTTTGCATCATGGGAGATGGGGGGCTATCAGACATGAGATTGTGAGAATCAGATAGTGGCAATCCAGACGCAGATAAAGACTCATGTGTCCTTGTGCGCTCCAAAGCCATTCATTTCCATATCTGCTAAACCATTCATCAATCAATAAACTAGCGCCTCATTGCGCTAAGAACCCTTACTTAACAAGAACAAAGCAGTTTCATTTTACACCTGTCGACAACACTCAACAGCCTCTTTACTGAGAGCTTAAGCTGTTGATAAAGGTGAGGCTAATGCACTAATGATGTTTTATTTACATTTATGAGCAACTTTCATTCATTAAAAACGTATCACTGTGTTAAAGATGTTTTTACATTTATGAACAACTTTTAAAGGGGTCATATGATGCGATTTCAATTTTTCCTTTCTCTTTGGAGTGATACAAGGTCTTGGTGCATAAAGAAGATCTGTAAAGTTGCAAAGACTAAAGTCTCAAATCCAAAGAGATATTCTTTATAAAAGTTAAGAGTCAACCACGCCTACCTAAAACGGCTCGTTCTAACACGCCACCACGTCTACGTCACGATGTGGGAAGATTTGCATAACGCCGTCCAAATGTTCATGCAAAGAAAGAAGGCGTAACTTTTATTCTTGCTGTAGTATTGTTGTTGCCGTTGCCGCTGTCGCCATGTCGTGAAGACGCTGGATGTTTCGTTGTGAAAGCGAAACTACTTTCTTTGGCCTTCCAAAAGAGGACGATATCCACTTCATCATGCCTAGAGCTGATCCGTGCTGGTCCCTGAGGAAATACTTCAACTTCGCGCTGTGTATCTCCGGATCGGCTTTCACCGTGGACGAAGCGGAGTCCAGCCCGGGGTCGTCACATGTGGTTGCCGCAAGCCCGCCGGACGCTCCTTCGTCGAATCCGCCGGCCGCACCGTTCTCACGCCCACCTGCCCCTCACTCTAGGCCTCCGGCCTCTGCTCACTCTAGCCCACCGTGTGTGAACGCGGGTTTTCATTGTGAAAGCGAAACTACTTTGTTTGACCATCCAAAAGTGGACACGACTAGAAATCAGTGGTTAAATTTTATTTACAACACTGTTCAAGAACAGTTTAACTTAAATATTCAGATGTGTCCAGCGCATTTTATGTAGGACTGTTTCCTGATCCTGGAAGAGTGGATTACAATGCCGGCTGTTCTGACTCGCAGTCTGTTCTGTAAGTACGTTTTCATATTTAAAGAATTTGCCACTGACGATTCAAACGCAAGTTTTGAGCAGTGTAGAGTAGCGCTTGTTGTTTGTCATTTCTCCGATCACAAATGCAGACATGGTTTTATGTTTACGTGGCGCGATGCAATGCAATGCGTAAAAAGACAGTATAAGTCATTATAATCAGTAATTATGTGCCCACTGGATGCTACAAATGCCTTGTTTATAATGGGTTTAATGTTTTTGTCTCGTCGCTCCGGGCCGGACAGGGCATCATCACAGTATGTGAGGGGCATAACATTTCCGTCTCATGCTTGAGGTATTCGGCCAATCACAACGCACTGGATAGCTGGCCAATCAAAGCACACCTCGCTTTTCAGACCGATGAGCTTTGTAAAAATCGACGCGTTTCAGAAAGGCGGGGCATAGAGGAGAAACAATAATGTACAGTATGTGGAAAATAATGTGTTTTTTTTAACCTTAAACCGCATAAACACATTTCATTACACCAAATACACAAAATAATGTTCTTTTTAGCAGCATCATATGACCCCTTTAATTCATTATAATTCTTAATGTTCCTAAAGAGTTTTAACATTTAGTGTTTAATAGCTTATGTGCTAAAAAAACCCCCCCCTGTTTGTTTTTTATTTACATTTATGAACAACTTTGCATTTATTTACTAAAAGTATAGCAAACATGCTAATGAAGTTTAATTACATTTAAGAAGTTTATCTTCATTTATCATCATTCCCAAATGCAGAAAGTACAGAGTCCAAAACACACTTCTGAGGCCATAATTTCACAAACTATATAGGCTATGTGAAAACTGCACATAATAAAAATAGTTGTCAACCAAATATATAAATATACTATATGCAATATACCTGACAGATATTAAACAAATAAATACACCAGGCATATTGCAAAAATCATAGTCTTCACACAAGAAAAACAAACAAGGATTATGCATAATAATGACCGCATCCTTCACAGCGGGTTATCTGAAGTCCGACAGTAATTGTCTTTTGCTACAAAATCAAAGTGTTGATGGCTCTAGCTGCAATGCTTTTAAGGACATGAAGACAGAGATGGAACTTCTCAGAAACTGTCAGCACAATCTCTAGAAGTTGCATCTGTAAATGTATTCTTTATAAAGTACTGTCACCACAAATATTAAGTCAATCATCAGGTGCTGGACAACTAGTCCACACATCTTTACCAATAGGTCTTACATATACAGAATCCTTTTGTGATTGCTTGTCTGAACTGACCTTCATAACCACTAACTTTACTAACTTCTATAGTAGGTACAAAGCAACATGGACAACAATGCACGGCAAAGTAATAGGAAACCCTGAATCATTCCTTACTTTTGAATACTGAAAAAAGTTGCATGCTTCGAAGGTCTTACACACACCATGCGACACAGTATGTTCTCTGTTGGAGACATGTCACCGGGGTGAAAGAATGCTAGTTCTTACATCTCTCATATGACTAAATGAGTGCTTTTGCACCATGTGGTGAGTACACATTTCTACTGAAGATCATTATGGGATGCGTCACTGACAGGGACCCCGTTACTTTTTTATTCCCTTTCATTTTGGGCACAGGGCTGGATCATTTGTCAGAGCCAGTGACAGATGGGCCCGTACCAAGCTGCATTCCCACAGTCCTACGCTACCAATTACTCAGAGCTCTGTTGTGTCTCTGAGCCAAACGCATGATGGCCCTGATGAAACGTGATCAAAACAGACGGAGAGCTGGAAGAGAGGTAAACCATTTCCCTGTATTATGAAGGTACGGAACATGCGGGTGTATGACTACTATGAAAGTGATGACATTCAAAGAAGGTTAATGTCAACAAGACTTGATTAATTGGCTTGTTTGACTGTCTAAACTTCAAAAGAAAGAAAGTACTTAAATTAATTGTGTATTTTTTTATGCTTTCATTTTTTTCTCGCAATTTAAAATGCAGTATGCATTAAGTCATTCATAGATTGATTTCCTAATGAATATAAAACACTGTGGCTCTTAAGAATGTAGCACTGAACAAAATTTTCTCAGTGAAAATAAATGATAAAAGTACAGCACCTCAGGTAACAACAACAACACCATAAAAACCCCATTATACATGTTATGAATTCAACAAATAGTAATAGACTACAACAAGGTTAGGCTATATGCATCACCCCATTTCTAAACACTTCACTAAATATCTAAACTCTTGTGTTGTTTTTTTTGGAACAAGTTTGTCTTAACGCAGGGTTTTTATTCCCTAAACAGCAGCCAGTAAACAGAAGTGCTGATGCAGTGTTGGAGTTTTATTTCAATTGAAAAGCACAGAAGGTAAGACTCATTCAAGTTCTTGAGACAATGAGCATAAAAAGAGGAGAAGCAATGATTCAGCAGGAACAATTCAGCACAGCCCAGAAGGACCTGTAAGAGTGGAAGGTCTTTGATTGATCTAGTTTGCACAATCCCATTCGCCAGCAAATCAGTTTGTTTTGCCATTAAAGAACAGGCAAATCAAGGAAAAGTTCTTAGGTCTCAAATGGTCTCCAAAAAAGAAGCAAAATATTGTTTTATGCATCACATTTCATAATTTTTTTTACACACTTCTGAGGAAATAATTTTACAGAAAATCAAGTCCTTTTTAAAAACTTTTAGCATTTTTAATAACATAGCATTATTTTATTATTTTTACTAATTGTATGGCTGTAATTAGAATCATCCAGAAGTATTCATAATTCAGAAAAAAAGCATTATATAAAAAAACCCTTGTGGTTTATTTTAAGGGGGAAAAAATCACAATGCAAACAAAAACATAATGGTCTTATTTTGTTTAGGTCACGAATCCGGTCTATGAACTTCCGTTTGTTCATCACCAGAGGTCATTATCCACCACATGGACTCTCACACTACACAGACTATCACACTTACCCTGGACTTCAATTCCCACAATCCATTTCACTCTGATTACGCACACGGCTGCAGCCAATCACACACACTACATAAGCCATGGACTTCTTCTCTCTCAGGGCCGAGTACTGTTTAGCGTTTATCACTCACCCAGCGATAGCTACTTTATGGAGCCAGTGCCCTGTCATAGTTTCCAGTCTTAGTTCTAGTTTAAATCTTATCACGTCGTGTTGCCTTATTGACTGTTACCTGATGTTCTGCCTGTCTTGGATTTCTCTCTTGTTTTGTCATTTGGACTCTGTTTGCCCCTTGCCTGGATTATTGCATGTTTTTGGATTACCCGTTTGCCTCGCCCTCTGGATTATGTTTGCTGTCGTTTGATCCCTGTCTGTTCACTGGACTACTCTTGTGTCTTGCCCGTACCATACCCGTTTGCTGGTGTTCGACCCTGCCTGTGTTTTGACCATGTTTATTAATAAAAGCTTGCAAATGGATCCGCACATCTCTCGTCCACGTTGCCCCGTTACAATTTAAGCAAAAGGTTTAATATTCTTTATGCAAAACATATTTTATCAAAAAGAAGAACAAAAATGGACTTTTTTGTTGTTGTTGTGAGATTCACCCTCTCTCTCTCTCTCTCTCTCTCTGTCTCTCTCTCTCTCTCTCTCTCTCTCTCTCGATTAAGAATATAACAGGCACCTAATTACTCCATATGACACTTTGCTAGTTGTAAAATTTCTTTATGATTACAAGACAGCAAATGAATAAAATAGCAATTACAAAGGGAAACAAGGAGTTCTCTGTGGAAATCCCATGCCATATTTATGTAGATTAGCAGCATGTTTTAAATAGGGGAGGGATATATTCAAAAGAGGTCCAAGAACTTTCCTAAAACGTGTTAAAAAGATAATTTGATATGTTCTTGATGAGTTTGACTCTGTTTAGCAACTGATCACAGTCCAGAAATATTTCATAAGCTCAAGCTCAATTTCTCTCAATATTTACAGGGGTCAAAAGCCCATTAAAGTTGTCTGAAGTCAATATCCAAAGAAAATTGGGTTGCGAGTCAGCAGTGTTAGTTAACCAATTGAGTGAAACTAAAACATCAAACCCTGGAGCAGAATTAATTTGTTTATTAAAAATTGATAAGAAATGGGGACATACAAATATATCGTTAGAGTTTTTATAATTACAAAATGAAACCTCTGTATCTATGTATCCAAGTTAATATATAACTATAAATTAATAACTTAACTGAATGGTGACAAACACATGGACAAATAGTGGGATGATGAATAGATATAACTATATGTAGATATAACATATGCTAGATAGATCACAGACAGACAGACAGACAGACAGATAGATAGATAGATAGATAGATAGATAGATAGATAGATAGATAGATAGATGATTTAAAAGATAGATAGATAGATAGATAGATATTCTCTCTTCAAAATCAAACAAACAAAAAAAGAAACCAAATGTTAGTTTTATCGGGTACAGTTATTTTGCTGATTAGTCTGTTGATCAGCGCATGTCGCCATCAAGATACTGGTTAATAGATGGAATTACATACATAAAGATATTTGTTATGTACATGTTTGCGTCATGTCCTGGATTTGGCATTTTGACTGTTTTCCTGTTCCTTCATTTTGAGGAATACTGATTTGTTTTTGGTGCGAGTGAATGATAAAGGCCTATTCACATTATCTAGATTTACAGTACCTCATGTTCACAACAGCGCCCACAACACCTCTTCACTTCTCCTATTTCTATCAACATGAGAACAGAGATCTTTCATTCAATACATGAGAAAACATTGTAATTGGCGTTACTTATTTGAATGCATTACTTTACTATTTACTTGAAAAAAAAGTAATCTGATTACGTAACTCGAGTACTGTATGCGTAGCCCAACACAGATAGACAAGCAGAGATAGACATCAGACAGACAGACAGACAGACAGACAGACAGACAGACAGACAGATAGATAGATAGATAGAGATATAGATAGAACGACAGACAGATAGACAGACATATATAGTATTAATATAAAAATAAATTAAAAAATTTGCATAAACCTATTTTGTCTTTTTATGAGATTCACTCATCCCACTTGGAAAGTGCAGATACCTTGTAGAGAGTTCATAGCCTGAGAAAAGCCTATTTTCATTTATAGTAAAAAAATCTGTCTCACTCTTGACAGTAACACCTGAGAGTGAGAACTCATATGACGTGCCTCAGACACCCGATCAAATGTGCAATGTGTGAGACTGGCTGCAGAATGAATCCAAATCTCTCCACAAGACAGACAGATCATTAAACGATGTCCGCTGCAACTCTAGCAGCTAAAAACAGGAAGAGCGGCAATAGATCGCTAAAAATTTGTCTGTCCTGCTAGGGTTTGATTTCTGATCGCAAATGTCTGGATACAGGTGGTGGATATGGTTTTCCGAACAGTGCAAAGAGCCGACATCCACCTTGAGTGTTAATGGAAGGTTGTGTGTCTGTGGTTTTCACACTTTATTCCTCCATTCAATCATCAGTTAAGGTGTTGTTCCTAACCATTAGGAAAGACAGATACAAGTGGGAATACAAGCTGTCTTCACGGGTTTCATATGAAGGCTAGCAGATATAGCTTACGGCGCTCAGAACCGGTCATGCTCTCAAACTCATCAAGTGTGAGTAACTGACGGCCTCGCTGACACCTTCACAGTAATACTGAAGAAATAAATACAAACAAATATATCTTGCTGCATTCGAGCTTGTTGATTCGAAAATCATGTAGGATCAAAAGCAACCCTGTTGAAAAAACCAGCATATGCTGGTTAGGTATGTTTTGACGCTGGGATGCTGGTTTATGCTGGTCCTTTGCTGGTTTATGCTGGTCATGTGCTGGTTTATGCTGGTCATGTGCTGGTTTATGCTGGTCCTTTTGCTGGTTTATGCTGGTCATGTGCTGGCAAAGGACCAGCGTAAACCAGCAAAAGGACCAGCATAAACCAGCCAAAGGACCAGCATAAACCAGCAAAAGGACCAGCAGAAACCAGCAAAGGACCAGCATAAACCAGCAAAGGACCCGTTTAAACCAGCTAAGGACCAGCTTAAACCAGCTGCTATGCTTCAAAACATACCTAACCAGCATATGCTGTTTTTTTCAACAGGGAAATGTGCTGTTTTTCATTAAATTGTGTAATTTTTGTGTCCCCTTGGGTCCTGAAGACATATTTGACGTTGAAACGTGCAGATGGCTCTGTCTGGCACTTTGTTATCTCCATGGTAACCTCACAATGGATTATCTAAATAAAGCGATGATTCATGAGTATACAATGTACATTTACAAAAGGTGACAATGCATTAGGAAAACAGCTGGCTGGTTGCAATTAGAAATATGGACTGTGGTTGCATCCTGGTGTCTAGCTGAACACATTATATAAATAACTTGAATGTTCTCATTAAAAATAATCGCAGGTGAAACTCGCGGGAATGGCGAGTAGGAAAAGGCTCACCCTTGGTGCCCTCTGCAGCTACACCATGTGTTGCTTATTAAATCACTCTTTCCCCGTCTCGCAGTCTCTCTGGTGGATATATGTTCCGGTGTGACCCCGTAAACCTCATTCGCTTCCCTCGCACCAGCAACGTGGGGGTGGAGGGGGGTGGGGGCGTGATTAAATAAGTTCTGATGAAACCCAACTGATCTAAATGCAGAGCTGCAGAGTGACCCCGCTGCTTCATTTCCACCCATTCATTCCTGTCTGGTCAACTGCAAAGGCATGTTGTGCAAGCCCTTAAAGAGGAGATCCATACACCATTAGCGGCCCACTGTGGCCCGAACCCCATGCTGCTTGGTGTAAAAAGATGCTAAGACAAGGGGGGCTCTGTGGTGAAGAACAGGGACTCAGCAGGGAGCCCATGGCCCACTAGCCATCTCTCCAGGAAGAGGACCCTGAGAGAAAGCCAGGGGCCATGGAGCAACACATGCTCAATAAAAAGACCTCAAGCTTCAACGAGTCTGTCCCATCAAGCTAACAAGACCTAGCGGGCGTAGAGATCTTTTACTCTTTCTTTTCTACGTTTTCCAGCTTGCTTAATCTCAGCCTCTTTAAATAAAAAAAGACATCTGGTTCGTAAACTATAGTTGAGGGAATTTCTGCAACAAAGATAGATGAATGGAAAAAGACAATACAGCTGAGAGCCCTTTGGTCGATAGAATGCTACAGATGCATTTTTTGTTGATAATGTAGAATCTCTCTGGGAAAAGTGAAATTGCCTCAGCCTGATAACTCCATCTCAGGTTGATAGCTCGAAGTAGAGATTCATTTTAGGAAGTGCAAAGATTTCCTGGTGGTGAAATTTGTGCATATAACTCTACCACTGTGGCCAGATTCTGCTTTATGTTGTGTTTAAACACTCTGGACTTGATATTTCAAATGCTAATCACCTCTGTATTCGTGATTCGATACTTCAGCTCTCCACAGATGTCAGGTTTAACCATCCCATGTTCTTATGTGTAATTCCTCTTCAATTGCCGGAAAAGCATACCAAATTCCTTTGAAAACATGCTCTGTGTTTGAATCCACAGTCCGAAACCCTGAGCTAAGCCTTTTCAGCTTTAGTCTCAGCACTGGATCACATTTCTGGAACTACAGAATAACCCGTGTTTCTGAAGACACACAAAATCATATAGACACCAGCAACATGAATCTGGGCCTTTAAACTCCCTTATCGTTTTACACGAGAAGCTTACCCTGTCCATGCCCTTTCTCTCTCCAGAATTTGACAAATCTGTAATGCTGAGCTGAATCGGGCTGCAGAATAAGGTCAGTTAACACAACACAGTAAACAAAATTTTAATATGCTCCCTTATTATCCAGACATGGTGAACAAATGGGAATGGGAGGTATTAACGCATGTCATTGTCAACCCTAAAAAACATATCCAAATAGTACAGGCTCAATCCCACACGACACAAATCTTTCAAGACATCTGCTTCTGTTTACGTGAGAGCAGGGTGAAAAAAAATGGGTCAGAAACTGTGAAATATTTGACACTAACTGTGCTAATTAATCCACAGTGTGTTTTGGACTGCAATTTCTGCCACTCAGCATGAACGTGTAGGCACCTCTTCATTAAAAACCAAGGACTGTACCGTAAAGGACGTGACCACCTCTCCAAAAGTCTGTCGTTACTGCATCGCTCTTATTAAGCCTTGAGCTATCTGGCATATCCATATTAGTGATATGCTAATACTTGGTAAATGAAGGCAGCTGGCTGTTTATTCTCAGGTAAAAAAAAAACTATCCCAATCTCAAAAATCAAGAAAAAATGACTCATTAGGTTGTTTAAGTGAATAAACAGCAGCTCTTCTCTTTTCTTATTATAATTGTGTCCTTTTTCTGTTTTAAGGCTCAGCAAATACAGCTGCCAAACAATCAGAAATGACAATGAGGGTGCTCTTCAAAAGAGCATGCTAATTTCCATAATTTACCACTTGTTTACCTACAATCACAATGGCTACTCTGACAAGCGTATTTACTAGCAGGTGACTCAAATTGGCATTTCAATGAAAAAAGACAAGGGAACCAAATTCAATATGAATATTTTCTGGCGGTTTTCAAAACCTGAGAGAAGATGACAGCTATAAAATTAGTAATTGATGGCAAAGAATAAGTTGTGCGGCAGGACAGACATCTAGATGTCAATTTAAATTAAACTGGAGTCACTCTGAATTAACCGAACAGTGTGAACAGAACCGTATTTAGCAGTCCAAACTGTACTGACAACCATATTGTGCCACTGTATGAACAAAGCCATCAAGAGTTTGGTTGTTTAATGCCAAAACGACCGGCAGTGCAGGAGCCACCCGACATCTGAAGAAAAGTTACCGACTCGTAAGAGGCGAAGTAAAGAAATCAGGATCAAACCTTGCACGACCTCATGTAACACAGCACAGCCTCTGGCAGGAATCCCACTATTTTACTACCAGGGATGCTAAGCTTAACTCCAGCGCATAAACGTCCTCTTTCACGGCACTGTGGTGTGCTACTTTGTCTCAGTCAAATAGAGCCTTATGGTGCCTTGCATAGCTCGGAGGCAAGAGACCGATTCCTTTGGTGAGTGTACTACCCCTCACTGGCAGCCCGAGGGTAACCTATATACCAATGCAAATCACAGCCATTTGTCGGAAAGATAAATTCTGTTTTAGCACTGGGGTGCCACCGTTAGGTGACCAGGATGGTAGCAGGCTGCTGCGTGGAGAAGGGAAAGTTCTTGCCACAGGAGGGTAATTCATTGCTTTACGGAGGGCCGTGTGGAAACAGGCAGGCGCAAACCTCTTGAGCTTGATGTAATTCCAGCCTTGGGTGGTTAACTTGTAAAGGCTGATCAATTATTTACAGCATTTTCTTTTGTTCTACTCTGTAAAGAAGCCTTGAAGGAGACGCTGAGAGCTGCTAGCAATGACAGGCTTCATATCGACTGCTCAGCATCGGCATGCTCTCTGCTCGCCTCCAATTATCAAACTGACGTGAAGCTTTCTTATCTGAAAAGAATGTTGACAAATCTCATTTCTAATTTGGTTAGCTGTTGCGTACAAACATCTTGCAGCACAGACATCAAATTCAGAACAATAAGTTCATAAACACTATGATGGGTCATTATTGCCAACTACACTATCTTCATTTTGTTACATATAACCTTTGCTATTAGCGACGGTGCTTTATAACGTCCTTCCACAAGTAACAGGATGTTAAAAGTAGTTCAACTTTTTAAAACACATCAAAGCACATGCTTAGTAAATAAGTTCATTATATTTGAACAATGGACGACAATAGCAGCACAACGCAATCACCTCATCATGCGCTTTTCATCAGCAGCTCATTAGTGAGGACACAGTAACTTGTAAAATTGATTCACTGTGGTTAAAGTTCCTGCTGTGCTGGTCATTTTTTTCCCCAGCAGGGCATGCCATCAAGCTTTTTATCATTTACAGGCTTTCAATTGATTTTATCTTTCATTAAAACTTCTTGACCATTCTAACACTACTCAAAGTTAAAGAAGGCAACTCTACAATGATCTGAAACAGTTGCAAATTATTGCAAGAAATAAAGCACTGCATGTGGACAACAACAAACTCAATCTTACACCTAAACTGCATAAGTAAACTGCAATCCAGGTCATCCAAGTAGTGATATATGGGATCTTCTCAAGTTAAATAAATAGTCATAAAAAATTTAAACGTTTTGTACATTTGGTATAGACTATTGCTCATGATGAAAATTCAATGCATCAATTATGGAATTTAATAATAATAATAATATAATCACAAATTAAATTCTTGACTACATTTTTAATTCAAATATTTCAATTATAATTATTCAAATATTATTTATTTACTTATTGCCATTCAAATTCCATTTTTTACATTCATCAACTAGATTGTTTTAATCAAGACTGAATTTTGATTAAATTTCAGATTTCATGGTACATTACATCATTTAGTCAATCTTAATTTAATCAACTTGTCTGAGCAATATATTTATTCTGTATCTGATAGTATGCCATGCTTAAAGGGATAGTTCACCCCAAAATTTAGATTTTGTCATCATTTACTCATGTTGATCCAATCCTGTATGAGTTTCTTTCTTCTGCTGAGAACAAAATAATATATTTTAAAGAATGTGGGTAACCAAACAGTTGACGGTAGCCATTGACTTCCATAGTATGGAAGCAAAAAATACGCTGGAATTTAATGGCTACGTCAACTATTTGGTTACCTGCATTCTTCCAAATAACCTGTTTTGTGTTCAGCAGACATTTTTGGGTGAACTATCCCCTAAGGTTAATTTCTTCAGGGTGAATTCAGGCAAATTGGTACATTTTGGTCATTTAAGGGGTCATATGATGCATTTCAATTGTCCTTTCTCTTTGGAGTGTTACAAGCTCTTGGTGCATGAAGAAGATCTGTAAAGTTACAAAGACTAAAGTCTCAAATCCAAAGAGATATTCTTTATAAAAGTTAAGAGTCAACCACACCTACCTAAAACGGCTCGTTCTAACACACCCCACATGTCTACGTCGCGATGTGGGAAGGTTTGCATAATGCCACCCAAATGTTCATGTAAAGAAAGATGGCGTAACTTTTATTTTCGCTGTAGTTTTGTTGTTGCCGCCGGTGCCATGTTGTGGAGATTCTGTGTGTTTAGTTGTGAAAGCGAAACTACTTTGTTTGGTCTCCCAAAAGAGCACACGACTAGAAATCAGTGGTTAAGCTAAATTTACAACACTGTTTCAGAACAGTTAAACCCAAATATTCAGATGTCGCTGCGCATTTTATGGAGGATGAGGACTTTTCCCTGAACCAGTTGTCTGTGGCACAAAGGCTGTTTCTTTAAAGTTGGGCAGTTCCAACTTTGCAAAGACAGTCTGGCGTTTCTAACTCACAGCCTGTTAGTACGTTTTTTATATTTAAATAATTTGCCAATGACGATTCAAACGCGAGTTTTAAACAGTGTAGAGTAGCGCTTGTTGTTTCTCATTTCTCTATCTTCTTCTTCTCCGATCACAAATGCAGACTTGGTTTTATGTTTACGAGGCGCGATGCAACGCTTAAAAGACAGTATAAGTCATTATAATCAGTAATTATGTCCCCACTGGATGCAACAAATGCCTCGTTTGTAAGGGGTTTTATTGGTTTTGTCTCGTCTAGTGATGTCCCGAAGTTTTTTTTCCGCCGGGGAAAAAAAAAAAACCGAAAATGTTCTATTTAACCGGATCTTCTTAGTGAATCGGTCGAACCACCAAATCGAACTGAATCGTTTGAAACGGTTCGCGTCTCCAGTACGCACTAATCCACAAATTACTTAAGTTATTCGATTTATAAACGTGCCTGACACTCCCTCTGATGCGAAATAAACTAATATCCAGAGTTATTCAGTTACTCCTAACAGTACATTGACTGAACTGCTAAAAGAGAACCGATGATGGGATGTGCATGAGCAGAGCAGCTGAACTGAGTCTCGTCCTGCTGGGAAACGGCATCACAGTATGGTAAGGGGCGTACTATTTCTGTCACACGCTTGAGGCATTCGGCCAATCACAACACACTGAATAGCTGGCCAATCAGAGCACACCTCGCTTTTCCGACCGATGAGCTTTGTAAAATCGATGCGTTTCAGAAAGGCGGGGCATAGAGGAGAAACAATAATGTACATTATATGGAAAATAATGTGTTTTTTTTTATCCTTAAACCGCATAAACACATTGCATTACACCAAATACACAACATAATGTTATTTTTAGCAACATCATATGACCCCTTTAAATTTACTTGAATCACTCTATATTACAAAATCATTCATCTAAAACAATTAAGAGCTGCGAAAGATTAACAAAACTCAATATTAACAGAAATCTTTAGAAGTATAGAAACTGGAGTTCAACAGATTGCAATAAATCTTCACCATCTCTGACACTCCTCACTTCTGAACCCCAGCCGGAAGCTTCTCTTCTCAGCAGGCCTTAGTTAAAAAAGTTCCTGCTAACATGTGACCTCCACTGCTACCCAAAATATCCAGAAAAAAATGAATGTTCGGCCTGTGGCTACCTCTACAAGCTCCACAGCTGGTCCAGCAGGGGATGTCGAGACCCCTCTAGCAGGCACCGATATTGAGAGGGACTCACCGTTAGGAGTTGCAATGGCTGGAGCGCCGACGTTCCCTGAGCCGGTTTTAACTAAGAATGAATTGGGGCCAAACTCATCTTCTGACTCAGAGTCCCGGCCGGCCAGAGCCCCACTGTTACCTAGCAACCTTCCCTGGCTCTGATTGGCTGCATGGGAAAAGGGAGGGGAAGGGGAGTCGACAGGGGAAGAGGAGGCAGATGAGCAATGAAGAGGAGGACCTGTAGACCACAGACACAAACAACACATGGGGGAGAACTTAAAACACACCTCCGGATAATACCACATAACCAAACTTAATAAATGAACAGCAGCACAACCATGCAGAGAGAATAAATAAAGGTCATGAATGCGCAGATATAAAAGCTGTCTGTCTTGATTCATCTGTCTTTGAACTTTAGATCTGCCCAGTTGACAGAGAGATTGACACAATTGATACAACTTTTTAGCTTTGCGACTCCAAAAAGGATTTTTTTTTCTTTTCATTTTCCAAAGACAGATTGACAGACTAACTTTAACAAAACAACAAATGAAACATTCAGAAAGAATCACTGGTGATCAAGAGTGATTGAAACTATTAATCAACGGTGAATAAATCAGTCATTGAGTGAATCTCACAAGAACATATCCAGGTCACCCATAAATTATAAGAAAAAAAATAAATTACATTTTGCATAAATAAATCAAAGCCTATTTTAGGACAATTAAGATTTTTTTAAGTTGTCAATTCATGGGATTCACTTCAGTTTAAAAAATTTAGGATCTGCATACATACAGGCAGCACAACAAAAGATTTAAATTATATATATATATAATATATATTTTTTTTTTTTTTTTTTGTCTCCATGATCTAGGCCATACTAAGGCCTTTAACCCCATAAAACGATATAGACACTTATTTTAACACAAAAAAGAATGTATATTGGTTACTTTTTTTTGTTTTGTAAAATTCGGCCAGAACACATAAACACGACACAAACTCTAACTAAACGTAATGCATGTTTATAGAATCATTACACTAGCCTGAAAACAAGGTGTTTACAGTCCCCACAAAAGAACGAAAATCAAATGTCATATATTTAAAATTGATACTTCAAAATGTAAATAATATTTTAAATATACATTAAAAAAATTGCATTAAATTTACATTGGGTTGGGGTAAAATAAGCCAGACATGACCTAGTCCTTGAAAAGTTTTATGAGACTGACCCAAATTACATAACAAAATCAAATGTACACATCAAGTTATACAAGCATTGATATTACAATACTTTGAAGAAGTAATAGAACAACTTCCACAGCACATGAGAATGAAATAGCCTGCTGGGCTATCTCACACACACACACATGTCTGGTCAGCTATCCTTGTGGGGACTCTCCATAGGCGTAATGGTTTTTCTACTGTACAGACCGTATGTTATATTGCCCTACACCAACCCTACCCCTAAACCTACCCCTCAAAGGAAACTTTCTGCATTTTTAGATTTTAAAATGATTTAAAAAACTTAATTCTGTATGATTTATAAGCTTTTGTACCCGTGGGGATCACAATTTAAGTCCCCACCGTGACACAAGTCCCCATGAGTCTGTGTGTAGTCAGGTTTAAGTCCCCACCAGGATATATAAACCAGTACACACACACACACACACGCACTTGATTTGTTCCCACTAAAATTGTGCTAATCTTTTGTTTTTGAGCAAACCCTTGTGAGATATGAGACTGCATTAGAACAATAGCAGCATTTTTACATACAATTCTGTGGCAAGATATAAATATCCACAAGTGAACATTTCAAGTACAAAAGAACTCACACAAGTTCACAAAGTTTGCCCAGCTGTAGGACTTATATGGGTTTTATACTGAGAACAATGTGTTTTAGTCTTTCCTTATATTGTCATGTGGAAGGAGCTGACATGCTGACAGGAAGTATCATTCAACGTTAAAGAAAAATGTTGCCTTATATTTCTGGTACAAACACATGCAATTACTGCTAGGACGAGGTACAGCTGATTGAGTGAAAGAGAATTAAGAAACAATTAGTGAAATTACCGTATGATTCAATAAAATGCCAATCAAGCCTCCCCTCTGTTCAGTCTTAAAGATGGAAGTCTTGTGTTCCATACTCATCATTCATCACTTTAATTTGACAAGTCTTAAAAGACAGTATAATATAATAGTCCATCTAAGATGAGCAGAAAAACTTGCAAAGATAACATGGTAAACATAATTTTACTTTCCAGGCTAAGTCAAAATAAACATGTTTATTTACTACTTTGGTTTGTAAGTAGAAATTAGCTGCAACACTGTTCAGCTGCAACAAAAAGAATTCAACGCAAAAACATACAATGTTAGTTATTCCTTCATTCTTATGTAAATTGTGCCAGATTGCACATAGAAAGTCTTTACACAGGAATTCTTTGTGCTTGTGTTTCATGAACGAGGCCACACGACTGTTTGAGCAACATTTGAATGGTGCAAAAAACTTTCTATACTGTAATGTTCAGGTTATGAAATTACAGTAAATAGAGGGGCTTTAACTATATTAAATGTTTAGATACTGTATATCCCGTTCTAAAAGAATACTTCATTGATTTCATGGTGAAGCTTGAAAGTCTCTGAAGTGGAAATCTCTGAATCAACCAGCATTCAATCTCTGATCTCCTGCAGGGATCATGGCGCATAACAATGGAGGTTATTAAGAGAGCTGTAGAACTGGTTTGGTACAACTGAGGAGGGAAAGGAATAAGGATTTTTTTTAAACTTGCCTAAAGGCCAAGCTTGTAACTATTAGTGTCCATAACCTAAAATATCAGTTTTGCCGTGTTTCTCTTTGGTTCGCTGTGCTGACTGCACTCTCACATTCTTGTTTCACTCATTACTCTAATGAGCCTGAATTCCTTTCAATTAAGTCTGAATTAAATACACAGCTTTATTTGTAATCTGGGACAATTAATCGGAAATAAAAGCCAGAAAAATAACCTTCCTAATCATGAGTCAAATCATTTGCCCTGAACAGCTTGCACAAAACGTTTGAGTAATTGAGTTATTGAAAAATACGAATTTAAATCTCAAAACATCCTACAGCGAGTCTAATTTTCCATAATTCACTTCTTCTCTGACAGAAGACTACTTATTAAAGTCCTTTAAAAGTGTTCAAAGTCACAAAAAAAAGCATGAGCAAGTTTTGCATTCCTGTGCACACAGAGGGTTTGCATTTGTCTTACGAGCTACGTTTTTAAATTAATTCTACCTTGCGTAATTTATTTTCATTTCTCTGACTTCCAGAAGCGCTATGAAAGAGAGGAATGGGAATTATGAAGGTGAAGCAATTTTTTTGGGGGGGAAGTTACTAGGCTACAGCATGCTTAGGTTGCTAAGGTATTTTGGGTGTTTGTTTACTGGTCCAAGTCAAAGAGCCCATCAACCTGTTTCTCTGATATTATTATTATTATTACCTAATAAATATTTAGTAATATTTGTTTTAATTTGATTTACATTAATATTATTATAATTAGTAGTGTAAAAGTATTATAAATCATATAAGGTTTAATAATATATTTAAAACAATTATATTATTATTTTCTGTGATACAATATAAGCATTTAAATGTAGATTTATGTGTTAACGCCAAAAATAATAACATTAAACAAAGTAATGATGATTTTCCAATAATTGTGTGTTTATTATTAGTAATAGTGTATAATTAGTATACATTATATCGTATTATATTATTATTATATTTTATTATTATCCAGTAGTAGGTGTAGTGCAGTACTGGAAATCACTATTAAATAATTATATCTATATATATATATATATATATAGATATATCGATATATATATCGATATATATGTATATTAATATATAACAATTATATTTATAATTTATGTTATAAATTTAAGCATTTAAAAGTATTAAATTTTTTATATTATTTATATTATTATTTTTGATCGACCCAAAATTAATAAACTTCACTAGCATAATTTCAGATTGTAATAAATAAAATAAAAAATACTTATAAATAACTTGTAACCATCCAGCTATAAGTATAATAATTATCATAATAATGACAATCGTAATAAATATATAAATTATTGCAAATATTAATTTATTATGACTGCCCTGATGACTTTTGTTATACCCGTTTAAATGATAGAAGTACTTGTGCTGTATAATCTATAAAGACTGTGTCTGTTCCCGGAATAGTGAGGTCAAAATATAAATTTAATGCAGGATCTAGAAAAAATCTGATCGTGATTAAACCAGAAAAATGCTAAATAAATGAACAAAAACAATTTTTAAAAAGTTTGGGCTCCTAAACATTAGATCACCTGCACCCAAAGCAGGTATTGTAAATGAAATGATCACAGATAATCGTTTTGATGTACTCTGCTTGACTGAAACCTGGCTAAAACCAAATTATTATATTGGTCTAATTGAGTCTACTCCACCAAGCTACTATTATAAGCATGAGCCCCGTCAGATTGGTCATGACGGCGGTGTTGCAACAATATATAGTGACATTCTCAATATTACTCAGAAGACAGGATACAGGTTTAAATCATTCGAAATACTAATGCTTAATGTTACACTATCAGATATGCAAAAGAAATGTATCGTACCTCTTGCTCTGGCTACTCTGTATAGACCACCAGGGCCGTATACAGATTTCCTAAAAGAATTTGCAGATTTCCTCTCAGACCTATTGGTTACTGTTGATAAAGCGCTAATTGTCGGAGATTTTAACATTCACGTTGATAATACAAATAATGCATTAGGACTTGCGTTTACTGACCTAATAAACTCTTTTGGAGTAAAGCAAAATGTCACCGGGCCCACTCATCGTTTAATCATACGCTAGATTTAATTATATCGCATGGAATTGATCTTACTGATATAGATATCGTACCTCAAAGTGATGATGTTACTGACAATTTCCTTGTATCATGCATAATGCATATTACTGATATTAACTATATGGCTCCGCGTTATCGTCTGGGCAGAACTATTGTTCCAGCCACCAAAAGACAGATTCACAAATAACATGCCTGATTTATCTCAACTGCTCTGTGTACCAATAAGTACACATGAACTAGACGAAATGACTAGCAACTTGGGCACTATCTTCTCTAATACATTAGCTGTTGCCCCCATCAAATTGAAAAGGTTAGAGAAAAATGTACTGCGCCATGGTACAACAGCAATACCCATTCTCTTAAGAAAAAAACTCATAGTCTTGAGCGCAAATGGAGAAAAACTAACTTGGAAGTTTTTAGAATTGCGTGGAAAAACAGTATGTCCAGCTATAGACAGGCTCTAAAAGCTGCCAGGGCCGAGCAAATCCACAAACTCATAAAAAATAACCAAAACAATCCAAGGTTTTTATGTAGCACAGTGGCTAGATTAACAAATAAACAGACGCCACCCAATCTAAATATTCCCTCACAGTTTAATAGTAATGACTTTATGAATTTATTCATTGATAAAATAGATAACATCAGAAATACAGTAGCAAATGTAGATTCTACAGCGTATACTACTTCAGCTTCATTCATCGCACCAAAAGATAAACTGCAGTGCTTTACAGCTATAGGACAGGAAGAGCTAAATAAACTTATCACTGCATCTAAACCAACAACATGCCTGTTAGATACTGTACCCACTAAATTACTGCAAGTGTTGTTTACCTGTAGCAGAAGAACCGCTTCTCACTATTATTAACTCGTCGTTGTCTTTAGGTCACATCCCAAAACCTTTTGTCTAAAATTTTTGAAAAAGTTGTCTGCTCAATTGTGCTCCTTCCTGCAAAAAAATTATCTCTATGAAGTATTTCAGTCAGGTTTCAGGCCCCACCATAGCACAGAAACTGCACTTGTTAATTACAAATGACTTGCTTCTTGCGTAAGACCAAGGCTGCATTTCATTGCTAGTTTTACTTGATCTTAGAATTGCATTTGACACTATAGATCATTACAAACTCATAGATCGAATGCAAAACTATACAGGTATTCAAGGGCAGGCTTTAAGATGGTTCAGATCCTACCTGTCCGATCGCTACCAAATTGTTCATTTAAATGGGGAGTCATCTCAATTATCAACAGTAACATATCAGCATCAGAATCCGAGCAGAATGAGTTTATTGCCAGGTATGTTTACACCTACGAGGAATTTGTTTTCGTGACAGAAGCGTCCACAGTGTAACAGAATGACAGTGACGGAACAAAAAAACACAGATAATAAAAAAAAAAAATAGAACAAGTAAAAAAGGAATAAAAATATACAAATCGACAATTGTATGTACAGGTAATATAACAATTAGACAGTAGACAGTTGTATGTACAGGTATATTTATGTGCAAATTGAAATGTAGACTGGGTGTGTGTGTTAGATAAATAAGTGTAGGAGTGTATAAATAGTGTGTGTTCCACATTTATTGTTAAGTGTTTATGAGATGGATTGCCTGAGGGAAGAAGCTGTTCCTGTGTCTGGCTGTTCTGGTGCTCGGTAATGGCAACAGTTCAAAGAGGGAGTGTGATGGATGTGAGGGGTCCAGAGTGATTCGGCCAGCCCTTTTGCTCACTCTGGATGAATACAGTTCTTGGAGAGTAGAGAGGGTTGTACCAGTGATTCGCTCAGCAGTCCGGACTACCCTCTGAAGTATTCTGAGGTCAGATTTGGTAGCTTTCAGATTTTGGTAACCAGACAGTTATTGAAGTGCAGAAGACAGATTCAATAATGGCGGAGTAGAACTGTATCAGCAGCTCCTGGGGCAGGTTGAACTTCCTCAGCTGGCGCAGGAAGTACAACCTCTGCTGGGCCTTATTCACAATGGAGTCAATGTGAGTGTCACACTTCAGGTCCTGAGAGATTGTGGTGCCCAGGAACTTGAATGACTCCACTGTTGTTACAGTGCTGTCCATGGATGGTGAGTGGGGGGAGTGCAGAGGGGTTTCTCTTGAAGTCCACAGTCATCTCCACAGTTTTTAGAGTGTTGAGCGCCAGGTTGTTGAGACTACACCAGACAGCCAGCTCTTTAACCACCTGACTGTAAGCAGACTCGTCACCGTCCTGAAAGAGGCCGATGAGTGTGGTGTCGTCTGCAAACTTCAGGAGCTTGGCAGAGGGGTTTTTAGAGGTGCAGTCATTTGTGTAGAGTGAGAAGAGCAGTGGGGAGAGTACACAACCCTGAGGAGCTCCAGTGCTTATTGTACGGGTGCTGGATGTGTATTTCCCAGCCTCACTAGCTGCTGTCTGTCTGTCAGGAAGCTGTTGATAGTTTGGCACGGAGAGCTGAGTTAGTTTGGGCAGGAGGAGGTTTGGGATGATAGTGTTAAAGGCCGAGCTGAAGTCCAAGAACAGGATACTCACATAAGTCCCTGGTCTGTCTAGATGTTGCAAAACATAATGCAGTCCCATGTTTACTGCATCGTCCACAGACCTGTTTCCTCTGTAAGCAACCTGAAGAGGATCCAGCAAGGGTCCAGTGATGACCTTCAGGTGGGCCAGCACCAGTCTTTCAAAGACTTCATGACCACAGACGTTAGAGCCACAGGTCTGTAGTCATTAAGTCCAGTAATTTTGGGTTTCTTTGGGACGGGGATGATGGTGGAGCGTTTGAAGCATGAAGGGACTTTCACTGGACGCACAGCTCCAGTGATCTGTTGAAGATCAGTGTGAAGATGGGGGCCAGCTGGTCAACACAGGATTTCAGACATACTGGTGTAACACAGTCTGGGCCTGGAGCTTTTCTCCTTTTCTGCTTCCGGAAAACCTGGCGCACCTCTTCTTCGCTGATCTGAATTGAAGGTGTGGGGGAGAGGGGGGTTGGTGGAGGTGTGAATGGTTGTGTGGAGAGGTGTTTGGGTGTGGGGTGTTTTTTCAAACCTGTAGTAGAACTCGTTCAGATCGTCTGCCGGGTGTTGATTCTCCGCAGTGCTGGGGGATGGTGTCTTGTAGTTGGTGATTTCTTTTAGACTTTTCCACACTGATGCCGAGTCACTGGAAGAGAATTTAATCTTTATTTTTTCAGAATAATTCCTCTTTGCCACTCTGATCTCCTTTTCCAGTGTGTATTTAGCCTGTTTATACAAGACATTATCCCCCTTCCTGTGAGCATCTTCTTTGGCCTGACGGAGCTGTCTGAGTTTTGCAGTGACCATGGTTTGTCATTGTTGTAAGTTAAACGAGTCCTGGTAGGAATGCACATATCTACACAGAAACTGATATAAGATGTTACAATCTCTGCGAGCCCGTCCAGATCGGTGGCAGCAGATTCAAAAAACGCTCCAATCAGTGAAGTCAAAACAAGCTTGTAAATCCTGCTCTGCTTCATTAGTCCATCTTTTTACAGTCCTTAATACAGGTTTAGCTGATTTCAGTTTCTGCCTGTAGGTCGGTATAAGATGAACCAAACAGTGATCAGAGAGCCCCAAAGCTGCTCGTGGAACAGAGTGATATGCATTCTTTATTGTGGTGTAACAGTGATCCAATATATTACTGTCTCTGGTGGGACATGTGATGTGATGTCTGTATTTTGGCAGTTCACGGAAGAGATTGGCTTTATTAAAGTCCCAGAGAATGATTAAAACAGAGTCCGGGTGTTTTGTTCTGTGTCTGTGATCAGATCAGTGAGTTTCTGTAAAGCGGAGCTCACATGCACTTGTGGAGGAATGTAAACACTCACGAGAATTAACGAGCAAAACTCCCGCGGCGAATACAACGGCTTACAGTTAATGAAAAGCACTTCTAGATCTGAACAGCACATCTTCTTTAACACAGTTACATCTGTACACCACCTCTCATTGATGTAAAAGCATGTCCCGCCACCGCGTGATTTCCCTGTTGATTCTGCGTCGTGATCTGCTTTGAACAGCTGAAAGCCCGGGAGACTCAACGTGCTGTCCGGAATGGCGTCTTTCAGCCAGGTTTCCGTGAAACACAGAGCAGCAGAGTTAGAAAAATCCTTATTTGTCCGGGAGAACAGAAGGAGTTCGTCCGTTTTGTTGGGTAGAGAGCGGAGGTTCGCCAGATGAATGCTAGGCAAAGGCGTTCTGAATCCGCGCTGCCTGAGCTTACGAGCGCGCCGGCTCGCGTCCCCCGTCTGCGCGTCCTGAAGGATGATCAGCGCCACAGCTGAATAGTCGAAAACCGGTGAACCGGTGATATCGGGTGGTGTGTACTTCCGAATATCCAGCAATTCGTCTCTGGTGAAACTGATTGCAGGGATATAACTAAAGACAGGACAAACTAACAAAAACATAAAAACAACTGCAGAGCACGCCACGGAGGCAGCCATCAGCGTCGGCGCCATTGTGAAAATGTCAAGTATATGGAGTGCCACAAGGATCTGTTATAGGTCTCTGCGATTTGATTCTACAGTTGCCCCTGGTAATATATTGACAATACGGGATTCGTTTCCATTGTTATGCTGATGATACTCAATTATATATCTCAACAAGACCAGATGAAACTTCTAAATTATCCAAGATAACGGAATTTAAAAATGTAAAAGATTGGATTTAGACACTATTTCACAGGATTGCCAGGAGAAAACAAGGTAGATCGAAATGCAGTGGTTTATTAAACAAATAATCAGAACAGAACAAAAACTAGACAATAGGTAATCCAAAACACAGGGAACAGAAAACACGATGTAACCTCGAACAATACTGCAGCAAAGACAGACAGAGTGAGCATGGTATAAATAGTGATGGGATTATGAGAAAATTACCAACAGGTGATCATGATCAGAACAGAACAAGGCAAAGGACTATGGGAAACAGAGTTCAAAACATGTAACAAAGAAACAGGAAGAGCGCCCTCAAGTGGCCAGTCCAGGGCACCACAACCAGACACTGTGATATTACACCCCCTCTACAGAGCGGATACCAGACGCTCCACCAGAACACACAAAAGTTCAGGAGGGAGGTGGAACTGAGGAGGACCAGGGGGAGGGACGGCGGGCCAAGACCATGCAATGGAAGGGGGTTAGGGGGACAGAGGTAGACCAGGGTATGAGAGCTGAACCGGCAGGGTGGAAGGCCAAGGCGGGGCCGGCAGGATGAACCAGCAAGGCCCCAACCACACAGGAATCCCACCAGATAGCCAGGATGGAACCGGAGGAATGAGCAAGTGAGGCTCCTGCCAAACAGGAACCCAGGCGGGCAACCAGAGCAGAATCGGAATCCTGCCAGGCAACACTGGTGGGACAGAAAACCCTCTCAGCGACTCAAGGAAAACTGTAAACAAGAGCAAAGAGAGTTTAGTACCAGCCTCGACGGCTGCAAAAGGACAGGCCGATTGCTCCGCAACGGTCCCTGTGAGCTCCCAGACTGGAGCGGGCTCTTGGAGTGGGCTCTGTGAGCTCCCGGAATGGAGCGGGCTCTTGGAGTGGGCTCTGTGAGCTCCCGGACGGACTGGAGCGGGCTCTGGAGTGGACCCTGTGAGCTCCCGGACTTGAGCGGGCTCTGGAGTGGACCCTGTGAGCTCCCGGACTGGAGTGAGTTCCTTAATGAGCTTTGTGAGTCCCGGACTGGAGCGGGCTCTGGAGTGGGCTTGTGTCCTCTTCTCGCCCCCCGCTGCTAGGGGAGTTGACGGAGAGAGGTGGTGGGAAAATCCTGCGGCGGGTTCTGATTGGCTGGTATTGCCCCACTAGGAAAGTCGACTGGCGATACTTGACGAAGCCTGCTACGACGCTTAGGATCTTGAGTCCTTCCACTCCACTGGGGCAAGGATTATCCAGCGATGTTAAGTAGGTCTTCAGTGCCGCCTCTATCCTTCAGCCCCACGCTGTCCGTATCGCACTCGACCTACTTCAGAAAGATTGGGGTCCTTTGCGAGACGCGACAAGACATGTCACCCATATATTCACAAATTGCAGGGACAAAAAGACAAAAACAACAGGCTGGCACTGTAGTCTGGGCTGCAGGATCACGTCACGGAAATGGCAGAGAAAACAGTAGATCCAAAAATGCAGTACGTTTATTAAAGTAACAAATACAATCAAGACCCGAACAAAAACTAGACAAAAGGGAATCCCCAAAGCACAGATAAACAGAAAACACGAAGGTAACCTCGACAACAACACGCCAAGACACAAAAGACAGACAGCCGTGAGCATGGTTAAATAGTGATGGGATGATGAAGTAAATACTAACAGGTGATCATGATCAGACACAAAAAGGCAAAAGGGACTTAATTGGGCACAAACAGCTCAGTCAAAAATGTAACAAAAGCACAGGACGGCCTTCAAGTGGCCAGATCCCGGGAACCACAACAGACACTGTGACACTATTTTAAACAATTTAGCTCCTATTAAATCGGATTAGACAGAGATATTACTTATGGACAAAAGACAGTAACAGAAATCTCTGGGGCTACAATTTGCAACTAGACGTACTGTACTGTTACTTCCCTCTATATTGTAGGAAACTTAATGTAGCTGTAAAGTTGCTTTGGTGCAACAATTTGGATAGTGAAAAGCGCCCCATAAAAATAAACTTGAATGAATTGAATATTATGTGCAAATCCAACCCAAAATAACAAATTATTAGTACCAACAATAATTATTCCTTATATGCCATGCCACTCCCGTATAAGATATATATTTATATATATATATAAACACATTCTTAGAGTATTTCTGACTGCAACAATTATATACAACATTCATTTCTAAGAAAAGATAACCAGTGAATGACTTACTTGAACCTACCTCTGCATAACTTGGATAGAAGAAAAACTTTTAACACCAAAAAGGTGTTTAATTCTTTAGTCGCTTTATACATTCACAGTATCACAGAACTTCTCTCAGACAGATTTCTGCAGCCTTATATCCTCGTATTTTCCTTCTGACAAAAGACATAAGTTGCATCCGAGTTCTCTTTCAGCCTTTTGCTCTTATTTCAGTTCCAGACTTACTTTCCCCCGTGGTCTGCCCTTCAAGCCTGGCCGATGACTGCTGCGCTCCTGGGGCACGAACACAGTCGGCCACCCACGCTAACACAGGCCCTAATCTACTCAGGAGTCACCTAATTAAACGAGCAAGCGAAATACCAGCGGGCCCCCGTTTCGCAGGTAGGCTGAGATTTTTCTGTCGCCACAGCAACCCATTGTATCTTCCCATCTCCCAGGAGAACCCGGCTGAACACAGAGCCAATTGCGAGGGCAATTGGTACAAACAGCAGGGGCAGGTTTCTTCTCTGCTCGGCCTCAATGCTTGATTTACACCGCCCTGGCCTCTGGGCCATCTTCAAATGTACTTTGCACTCTGAAACGAACATCAAAAGTCCGCCGAGTAAAGATGCTTTAGTCAGTGAGGCTTTCAAATAGGACGTCACACCACTTAATTCGCTCTAGCTAAGAGCTTTGTAAATTATGTCATTATAATCAATAAGTCTGCATTATGGGTAGTCAGTTCGTACCATTACGCAGCTTCTTCCAACAAATTAAATAGATGAAGTTGGATGTCGCATGCATTATCCAACGCATGCATTATTTTATCAACAATAATAACATGGCGTGACTCAAATGGGAAGATTAGACTAACATCTATAAGAGTCTGCTGGAGATACTGGATTTCACTTTTAAGTGAAGTTTGATGGCGAACAAAAATAATCGCAGTGAGGATGAAGGGGCATCGATTGCACAACAGCACAGCTGCTGATGGTGAAAAGAAGGCTGAAACGGCAGGAAATGAGTTACTACCACAGTTCTCACATCCATAAAATGGTTGAAGTATACGAGACCATAGGGTAAGGTACTATCTAGGAGTAATGTAGTCGTTCAATCAAGATCCGTCTGCTGTGATTAGTATGGTGTCCACTTTAAGGGCACTCTGCGCTGATCCTGTCCAGTAAGAGCGCACCCTGCTTGAAGATAAATATTAGCAGCCAGACATAATATGATGGGACTTGATATGACCCGGCGACTGCCAAAGAGAAATTCACAACATGCTTTCTGTGCTCCAAAGGTGTGTCAAATTGAATAAGTTTTGGAGTTGTATGATATTATGTTTGGAAGCCACAGTGATTTTGTCAAGCATGATGTGTACCTGAATGAACTATTTTTGTTCTCTCTTAATCAGTGTTCGAACTATACCGTGGACTTTGGGGGAGCCCACTGTTTTTTTTTGCTTGCGCATGCCTCAAATGAGGGCTTACAATGACTTACAAAGACACATAACAGCTACAAGTGTATGCACTACTTGCTTTATGCAAGCACTATATAGGATAAATCACTATACAGGATTTACCCTATTATACTTTATTGACACGAATTGATAGGCGAAACAACAAACAGCCACCCACAAATAGTCTATAAACAAAGCATCAGGCTGTCTTTGAGTTCACATGAACAACAGTTAAAGTTACTCGTCGTCAGGCTACAGAAGAATACCATAATTCCTCTGTTCAATTAGGCCTAAGACATCGAGAGTCACGCAGACCTGTAACAACCCAGCCACAATACATAATTGCGAATAACATGCCTTAGCCTACCTTAACACAGAATCGACCACAGAGTCCAACGTTTATATTTTTTCTACGAATCTTTGAGTTAACATGTACTAAACATGAGTGGAATTTGCACCGCAGCGCCCCCACACCTTGATGCTCATGACAAGAATAGCATGTATAGTTATCTTTATTGAAGTGAATTAGGTTTAAATCGCCGTCATGCATGAATGAATTATATTTTTGCAATTTTACACATAATAATCCACGATGATCACATTACACAAAACTGAAATTGCACGTCAAAATAACACATTGTCAATATTTTTTGAGACCCCCCAAAATTTCACAAACCACGTTTTCAGGGGAGCCCATGTCTTATTAAGGGGAGCCGAGCTCCCCCTAGCTCCCCCGTAGTTCGCACCCTGCTCTTAACCCTAACCATTAACATCCCTATAATTGGATACAATTGGTTTATAATGTTCAAGCCCTAAGTAACATGCTAATCCAAAGATTTTATACATTTTATCAGAACAAAACATCTCTTTGTGCTAATAAATTTCACTTTGCCATCTCTATAAAATTTCACTTTTCATGGAACATTTCATACCAATATGGCCACTGATTTCTGTGCTGTAAAGGTTAGCCTAGCATTAGAAATCAAGAGTCAGCAATCTGACTTTTCTATAAATAGAAAAAAACTGTGTATCTGTTATGTAATGATACATTATACATAATGAACCTTGTCATATATATATGTACAAACATCAAGAAAAAAAACATGACTGTTAAACAAGAATTTGCAACATAGCAACTTTTGACATTTTAAATGAACATATAAATATGTTCCTGTGGTATGTTTCTGCAAAACGATATTAACACTAGAACCTCCACGGGGTAAATTTGACCTGTGGCTGTTTTTCAAATGTACATAACAGATTTAAAATAAAACATTCAAGTCTCCCAATCACTGCCTTTTACAAAAATTGTGTGATTTTCAATCCCCTGTTGTTAAAAACTGTTTAGATAAAACCAAATCAAAAAACGGGGCATTTATACCTATAAACGCCAGCGTGTCAAATGTACCCGCTATATAATGCATGTATTTTCACGCTGTCATTTTCTTGCCGCTTATGTTTTAACATTGTACATTTCTAGGCAACGCCTTTCACTCACTGATTTAGCGGTTATCAGTTTCATAAATAAAGTCAAAATGACAAAAAAAAAGGCGATTTATGGAAGGTAGGTATTAGAACACACTAAATGCCTGAGTGAGGAGCGTTTGATGGTAAGTTATGGGTCCTGGGTGGGCCAGCAGACATCGGGCGGCTCATCTGGACAGTGATCCAGATTCATCTTTACAGTTTCGCCTAACGTTACTCTACTTGGTCCAACTCCTGGTTAATTATGTAATTTGTCTTGCCATATCGTTTATTGTTCAGTACTGTGTTGCTATTCTAGTCTGACCGTTTCCTGAAAAAATTAAAAAATCAGATCTAGGCTATATGATGTACTGAATAAAACCATTTTTTGATTACCCAAAGTTTAATGGTGTTGTTCTCTTATTCAAATTATAAAAAAAATGGGGGGGATATAACAAAAAAGAATAAATATTTAGTGAAGCTGGTGCTGAATTTTTTCATCGCATCATCCATGCAGTGTGGTGAATTATACTTGATCATTACTGAATATAGGACTGTTTTAGCATTAGCAGGGCTATCTTAATATATTGATTAATGGCATTGTATTATAATACTAAACCACCCAAATATTTAGGCTACTACCTTCTAATTTCCGTTGTCAGTGCAGGCTTTTTTTTTTTAGCTTAGTGTAGCCTGCATTAAAAAGTCTTGAACATAAAACAACAGGATAAAAAAATAGTTGATGACTAGGCAGTCATTTTATGACTCTATACACTTCTTTGTGAAGACATTAGCATAATACAGTGAAATAATATGTTATTTAGCCATATAAATACAGTTGCCATGTGCGTGGGTAAAATTTACCCGCTGGCGCTTTTAGGTATACAGCGACCTCTGACGGTTCTAGTGTTAAGTTGCTTCTTTCACATGTTGCAACACAACATTTGTCCAACGAGTGGAGCTGATTACACTTTGTTTTATCCAAAACAGATGAACACAAATCTGGCAATGTTTTATTATGTTTATTGCATCACAGCAATTCATAAATCAAATGTCCAATGAGTGGCGCTCTATCGTGTTTGAAAATACCACCTACACTAAACCAAAGACCTAAGCGATAGTGTTAACAATGTAAGATAAAAATGCAATTGCTGAAGCAACCATGTCATTTTAACTTGTCTTTGAGCACTTTTATTGAGTGTTGTGACTTGTGTTTCATGGTACTAATAGCCGCTCCATATCACAAGTGTACCAGGTGAGCTACCGAGCAATTTTATTAGAAAAGCCATAAATATGAAGCTGGATATACTACATTACTACTGTGGTATATGTTCAAAACCCATGGTGTTACCATAATACCAAATCCAAAAACACATGGTAAATTCATGGCACTGTTTGGTACATTTTTGACACATTTTACTGAAGTTTGTATACACCATTGTCTGCATAAAATAACACGCTCAGACAATCTAATCTCTCTGTCGTTCTATATCTAGAAATGCAGAGGTGTTCTTTTGTCTTGAGCTGAGGCATGTCTTCATTTTCACTATAACCATTATGCTTACTAGAGGAAGCTGAAGGCTGCAAAGATTTTGCAGCAATAAGTTAGACCAAGTTCTCTGGCTCTTGCCTTCAAGATACCAAGATCTCTGAAAGTGTAAGCACTAAAAATTAAGAGAACCATCCTGTGACTTGTGTCACTTACACATCACACTAGCTTTCAATTTGCTTTAGGCAAAAACAAAAAAGTTTAAATTTAAACAGAATGATACAAGGTGATAAGAAGTCTGTGCTTAGTGTGAAGCTTTCAAAAGAAGTACGGTGATGTTGCCATGGGTCAGGGTTCTGTCACTTTTTGATTAATGCATTTCCATGGCTTTTTCACAATCTTTCCGATCATCTGTGATAATTCCGTAAAAATTAAAAAAGAATTCAAATTCACAATGACTTGCTAATGAAACATTCAGACCAACTGTGAATCAATTCGATACATTTACTAAAAAGAGTCAGCTCAAACTCCCAAATCAAACATAATTGGGTCTTACAAGCAAGTTGTTAGAGACAATAGTGATATTTAGCTGATGATATTGATTTAATATCAATAAATTCAGCAAAATGATTTTATAAATGTAAAAATGACCTGATATTTCCATATGTGTGACTGTAGGAACCCTGCATGCTATTGGAAGGTAATGTTATACTACAGCAACTTTAAAGCATACTTTCCTTTCACATTCATTATAAATACTGATATGTTATATGATAAGAATATTCATATACCATGGCATTTGTAAGGTGTCCCAAGGTACTTGAAATAAAATCATGGTATTGCCATGGTACACATCCAAACAAATAAATAAATTAACAAACACACACACACATTTCGGTACTTGTGTTAGTGAGACCATGTCCTGTTTCTATTACTAGAACTGAAATATCTGAGACGCCATATAAACAAGCCCAGTGATCTAAATTTCTCACAGTAGTGTCGAGCACATCAGAGTATTACTCACTGAAGTGAGAAACCTTTGCGTCATTATGTGTAATGGGAGGAAATAGATAACTGATGCTAAAATGTTTTCATATCCGCTATGCTATGATACAATGAAAACCTGCAGTTTCAAAAAAAATTTACCTCAATGTCCACAATTTTGTCAAGTATGATATGTTCCTGGATAAACATCTTTTGTTGAAATTATTTTGAAATTGCAGGTGACAAAGCACTTCAACATTCCCGGCAGTCAGAGATAATCAGAGATTATCAGTGGCCGAAACTCCCATCAACACCTCAGTTGTGGATTTATCATCAAAAGGTCAAGTCATGTAAGTGTTAAAAATCACAAGAACTCTCACATCTGGTTCAGATAAGAGTGAAAGTTGCACTGATCTACAGAAACAATATACCTTTAATCCCTTTGTCCATAAATATGGAGCAGAAATCCACATACACAGCAAGTAAAAAAAAACTGTCCCTTGACATTCAGCATTCATGCACTGATGATTTGTTTGATGGTGAACTCTCTAGTTAATTTTAGCTTGAACTTCAAAAGCATTCAGCCATGTGACTTTTTGGCAAGTGAAAAAGACCCCATGAAATATATATATATATATATTTTTTTGCTTTTAGGCCATGTGTGTTAGCTTTGAGATCATCAATTATGCTAGCATACTTCTAAAAGCTGACAAAATGAGCAGATACACACATTTAAAATTTAGTCTTCGCTTCTGTGAAAACAGACCAAAACTATTGATGACTCATCCTGCACTACAGAGATTTGTCCAATCAAATGCTCTCCAGAGTGAAAAGCCCCACCCCTAATGCCACTTGACTACTTAAATACTGTACACAAACAACATAAATAAATAAAGCTCTACCACATGTTCCACCCAAACTTCAAAAGGAAGTATGTCAGCACAGCAGCACCATTACCATATTCACTTGTAAAAGTATCATCAAGTCAAGAAACCACACAAATATGAGTGGAAGGTGGATCGCAATTGGAAAAGTCATAATTTTCCTAGACGCCGCTATCTAGCAGCATACAATCAATATGTTTGCATTTGAGGAGTAGCGTAATGCAGAAGAGTTGAGACCAAATTGTAAATACACACAAATGTTTTCTTTTATTGACCATGCGTTAATGGAAATGATATTTCTGCCTAATAAAACAGCATTTAACGACCACAGAGACAAAAGCACCATTTAAGACTGACCCAAACAACAAATTTAAACCATCACTGCAGCACTTCCTGCTTTCTGAGAGGATGCAATAAAAACCAGTAATTAGGCACAACCAAACTATTAGTCTGAATACTAATGAATATGAAATTTGACAATTTGTGCTTCCTCTTTTGAAAATCCCAATTTTATTTATTCTTGAAAATAAATGGACTAACATTCAACACTTGACACCTTTCCAGCCTTCTGGAGGTTTATTTTGCTTTTATTATATGTTTTTATGCATAATATCCAATTTTAACATAAGAACTGGAGAAAAGTCAGACAAAACGTCATGTAAATGCGTTTTTTTTTTTCTTGTCAGGTTTTTATAATGAGCTATTTTTTGCTCGTTATCACTGGTCTTGCTGTGCAATTGCACATGTTAAGATAGATATGTAATTGATGAGATGTACAAATCTTAGACCCTAATCCAGTGAGTTTAAGACATTAATATTTTTATCTACAGTAGAGACAGGGCTTGTGTTCTTTTAGAGCCCATACACACGGAGACGCGTTTAGCTGTATACGTAAAAATGTTGTATCGTATCAGCGTTTCGTCCAGACGGATCCGGATTTTTGGGAGCCTGAAACCGCAATTTTTTGAAACCAGGTCCCAGAGTGGATAAATCTGAAAACGACACCCTTGCGTTTTCATGTGTACAGCCAATCCGTATATTTTGTGCAACAATGATGTCATCACCTCACGTCTTGACCCTAGTCAGACACCGCTACATCACGTAACAGCAATAACAACAATGGCGGATGGTTGTGTTGGTTTTGTGTACAGCACGCAAGGTTTATGCGCATGCTCCAAGTCTTCTTCTCCGTTTTTAGTGTATCTCTGTGGCAGAATTACAGCTCCACATACTGGTCTGGCATGTATACTACATAGTTTTGAGTCCATTTCAGTGGTTTCGTGTTTACACAGATATTTCTTGATGACACCAAGTTCATGGAATTTTTTTTAGAACGAGGAAAAAAAAGATCGGATAGGGAAAGCTCTGGCTTCGTGTGGATGTGGCCTTACTGTCTCTCCTCTCAGTCACCCTCCACTACTTGTCTTTCCTCACCTACTTCATTCACCTTCTCTTATTTCCCTGTCTCTTTTCTTTTTCGGAACGAAAGGGAGTCCTCTCCGCAATTCTCCGCCTTGCTGAAAGGCGCCATCTGTTTTCCTGCTCAGTGGCGGCACACGACACGAGAGAGCAGATTGAAGTCTGGAGATTGGAATCAAAAGAACACTGAATGGGGATTTTTTTCCCCCCATCCAGGCCGCAAATCTGACAACTGTTGTTTAGGTTCCACACAGCTGCCACTACGGAGGCACCTCAGCCGACGAGGCTTTCACTGAATTCACAAGGATTTGTCCAGGTGTATGTCCTGTAACATGGACCCGAAGGCTCAGTATACCATCTCTACTGATGGAGGATCCTGGCATTGGAACTTTGAAATATATGACAATAGCAAACAAAAAAGTAACTTTTCTAATCTCAAATCTGATTTTATTGGATGAGCAACAGTAAATAACCCATATAAAGTAGAGATCAACCAATAATCAAAAAGTGACTGGTGGATATTTCAAGAATTGCATGCAAGACCCCCAATTATAACATTGCGTGAGGGGGAAAACAGCGGTGTTCACTGATAAAGCTATTTGTTTTGCTTGAATTATAATTTTATTAAACGATATTAGCATTTAGGTATATTATAAAACCATTATACTGCAACTATCATCTTTGAGCTTTGTGGAAATTAACTATAAACCATAAATACAAACATATTCAAGGCAAAATACACATAATTAAAAATTTGCTGCGTGACATAAGTAAAATAAACAATACCTAAATCTTTTAAAACTGTAGTTGAAAACAAAACTATTGCATTTATGCAAATTTTAGAATTTTACAATTGTGTATGAAATGTGCTATATAAATAAACTTGCCTTGCCTAATATCAAATGTTAGCATACAATAATACACTTGGCATAGCTAAATGGTTGTGCGACATTTTTGGGTTGCATTTCCAGCAAACATGACAACATTGTGCTTTGCTAATCCTAACAATAAAATTTTAATGTATACATTTGAATGCAAATATCTTACAATATTCTCCAACCAACAACGTGCGCTCTGAAAGATATTCTGAGCTCCAAGCAGCAATGTTCCTACACTGATAAAGCCCTCAGAGTCTTTGCTGTCAGGATTTAAAACTGAAATCTGGATCCGTCTGATCTTTTCTTGTCTGCTATTGATGTTTACACTCAGCTCGCATGACATGACAAGGGCTGACACTGCCAAATCCCCTTCAAGATAGCCCATTCAAACATCCCTGGGGCTCTCTTTGTTCTGGAATACGAAGGGCAGGTTCACATCTCTTCATCGCTTCGTGTTAACGATATCCTCCGAGCTCGCCACCACCATCCTCCCGTCCCTCGCTAGCACGTGGGAGATCTTTCGTCCCTGAACCGAGCGAGCATCTCCTCTGAGGTCCCATCTCACAGAGCAAATGGCCTAAAAACCTTCTACGCCTTCACGCCTCCTCGGCGGAGCTCTCTAGATGCACTCCCACATCAAAGAGGCCAGTTAGTGTTAATCAGTTTAAAACACGTTCCTCTAGCAGTTACTCTGTCAGTAGCCACCAGAGCGTACATGGCTAACACTAACCACAACAATGCTAATAACACGTAATTAGCGTGTGTCGTTTCAGAGCTTGTTACTTGCGGGTAGCATTCGGTCTGTTCTGAATCAAGCATGAGGACAAAAATAATCAAGAAATCCTTCACAATCCTCTTAAAGACTCAAAAGTTTACTTTTGGTGGTGGAGAGAGCAAGCCAAGCCTGCAAATATAAGCAGCTCATTAGTGCTGCATGTGGCTAGCCTGCGGAGTCGATGTGCAAGGATGGCACCATACCCGTACCCATGGCGCCTCTGTGCATTGAGGGCCTGGCCTAATAAAATGCTAAAATACACCCTGCAGAAAGATGCACACAGTTGATCATGTGGCTCTAATGCACCACTTCTATATAAAAGGCGTGCGGTAAAACTTTTCTCTCAGCAGGGAGTTATGATGAGCGATGGACAGCTGAATTTTACTGATAACTATGGATTTATTCAAACTAAAGCTCACAATACGCTGTATGTTAACTGTTAAGCAAATGTAATGACAGACTGTACGATATGATCTCAAAGAGATAGACAAGGCAGACTGTGCGACATGTGCAGTGTTTCATGCCAGACTGTACAATAAATGTTAGCCAAGACTTCTAGCCATGATTCAGCATCGACAAAGCCGGTCGGATGAGAAGCGACACGAGACCACACATAGGTATTTTAATGGTATCGCACACCAGCGCATCATTCTCAAGTTCAAGACAGCAGTCCAAAACAGTAAATCTTCTAACCATACAGGCAAAAGTTTACTTCATGAATTCAAAGGCATTCAACAACTCCTATTTTAGGCCCGATAACTGAAAACCCTTTACTATCCCAGAAATTTGACAGCAAAATCATGGCCAAAATCGTACTGTGCCCAGCGGCTAAAGATATAGTTCAACACACCACACGACTAAAATCTTTATGTCTTCCCTAATAACTGCTTAAACCCCCAGGGCATCCAAGATGTAGGTGACTTTGTTTCTTCAGTAGAACACAAAAAAAGATTTTTAACTCAAACCGTTGCAATCTGTCAGTCTTATAATGTCAGTGGATGGTAATCACGGCTTTGAGAGTCAAAAAAACATAACCAAACAAAACCAAATTAAACCCTGCGGCTCGTGATAATACAGTATTTATATAGTTTTTTTTCACCTCTATCACCGCATGTCTAACTGTCTGAACTGTCCTGAGTGCGTCCTCGACAGCCGGCGAGTGACGAGTCTTCTTCTTCTTCTTCTTTGGAATTTTTGCCGGGGGGTATCTGCAACCGGGTAGGCACATGCAACTGTGTATATACATACATGATGAAGGTCCCGTCCCTATTCATTTTTATTATTTATTTTTCAATTTTATTTTGGGTCCCCAAGCTTAATGCTGGCTGCCTGCGAGTTCAGCTCCCATGCCAAAACCCCTCTTGTGTGTTTCCCTCTTCCTTTGCTTTATTTATTTTATTAATTAACTTCAAATATTTGTTTTGTTTTACTACTGTTTTCATACTACATATTTCATTACTATTTCTTTTTTTTTGATTTATACCTTCCTTTTAATCCTTTTTCCTAATATCATTAATCTTCTTTTCTTTTATATTACCTTTTACGTTTCTTTATCAGGTTGGTTCTCTATATTATCGTTCCGACATTTTAATATACCTTTCAATGGTTTTTCTTTACCCCACAAAAGCACATTTACCTGTAATATGTCGTCCTATTTTTGTATAGTGTGCATTAGTCCTGTGTGCCCAAATTGTATATCTAAAATCACCTCATCTTGCCTACATCTCCAAAATTGTTATACGTCTTTAACTGATGAATGCCGTGCGCGCTTCTTATTCTTCTTGCTTTAACGGCGGATCACAGACTTTAAGTGCTTACCCGCCACCTATCTCTTAATGGACCATTGACACTCTAGCTACAATCTCAATTAGGAGTGTCAATGTTCCACTTGAGAGATAGATGGCAGTAATGCACTTATAAGTCTGCAATCCACTGTAAAGCAAGAAGAAGAAACTACACCTCGGACAGTTCAGACACTGCAGTGCATCAGAGGTAAAAAAAATATATAAATACTGTTCAGTTTCTTGCACAGACCGATCGTTTCGTGTCTTTACACATCAATGTATCGTCACGTGCCGCTGGGTTTAATTTGGTTTTGTTTGTGTATGTTTTTTTTTACTCTCAAAGCCGTGATTCCCATTCAATTACTACAGACGCAACGTTTGAGGTTAAAAATCTTTGTTTGTGTTCTACTGAAGAAACAAAGTCACCTACATCTTGGATGCTCTGGGGGTGATGCCCTTGGGATAGTTATTTTTTGGGTGAACTATCCCTTTAAAACACAATAGTTCTCGGCTGGTTTTGGAAACCCAGCTCCACTCCAAAATTGAACAGAAATGTCCTCAAATGTATAAATATTAGCATGAACTGCATAGACCCAAATAGACAATATAATTAAAATTACATAGGCTGATAAGTACTCGCTACAAATGTCTCTTGAATTTTGATGCTATTGTATTATAATTTGCAGCACAAAACAAATTGCGGTTGGCACAAACCATGTTTATCCTCCCTGCAAATGGATGCACATTTAACATAGTCAATTAACTTTTGTTCATGATTTTCGAGGATGTCAGGCAGCCATGTTGGCGTCTGGCTAATTTGGCTAGCTTGTACCAAGTGACAGATGAATTTGCACCAAAATACTGTAGAAGTTAATGTCAACAACAAAACGATGTTTTATCCTCCTCCTTTGGTATGTTTTACTATTCTAACTATGCTCAACAATATAAGGTAGCTGTATTTTATTATAAGCATTTAGCTTTGTTTCTTTCCTGCCCTCGATAATAACAAACTTGAGACCAACCCTTCAGTGGTGTGCAGGACCACCTACCATCATCCATACAGATGTACACACTTCAAAATCTCTCTGCGCAAAGCCACAGACTTTTTTCCCCCTCTCTAAGCAGCAGGCCTTATGGCAGTATGGCTAAATGCTAATTTTGCAATATCCTGACGTTTTAAGACTGCATTTCTTTCTAAAGCTCAGTACAAGACCAATCTCTGCCAGCTCGAGCTGTTGCCATGGTTTACGATTAGCCAGGGATGAAGTATTGATCCATTCTCCACACATTTGCTGAGACCACCATCCAAGAAAAATGCGAAAACATACTCAAACTGCTTTCACGAAAGCAAAGAACGTGCATAATAGAATTCATACGCAACGGCACATTACCAGAGTTATCCCCAAGAAAACTATTTTATATAAATGATTGATACGAATTGTTTTGCCATTAATGGAATGGGGTAATGAGCCATTTCTGTGACTATTTCTGTCTCAAACAACACAAATCAGTCACAAAACAAATCTGTGTGAAATAAAAGCATGAAATGTGAGGGGATGAGAAAGACCCTCCTGCTGCGTTAGTTTACACAGTACGTGGGTTGCTAATGGTCTAGATATAAAATGCACAAAAGAGGGATAATATAACAAACAGTATCTCCATTAAATTCTAAAAGACATGACATATCTCTGGTGCAAAGCCTTAATTTAGCAGTAAGCCTCAACCTCACCTGCTTGGAAATGGATACTTGAGCTAATAAGTTATATCATGACGAAAAAGAAAAAAAAAACATATCATATATCATTACAATAATGACACAGACTATACAGAGTAATTTATTGGAGAACCACAGCCCACTTTCTCATTTGTTGTCCCTTTTCTAAAACAGAAAGGCCTGCATTTGATTTATGGGTTGTTCCTGTTGGGTCCTCTCTTGGACCTAGTAATGAGAAGTAGAGCAACAGCTCATTACAGATACTTCGACCGGCAAACTTTTGCACTTATGAAGTTCGGCTGAGGCCTTGTTTTCCAAATTCTGACTGCAAGTGCACCTGGAAAGCCCCCCAACTTGGGCCATCGTTATTATGGCAGGAACTTTACAAAACTATTCACTACCATCTCCTTCAGAGTTGTTTTCACTGTCCTTCGCGTGGACATGCCCTTAGAAACTCAAGTATCAACAACTCAATCTCATCCAAAATACTCAATAATTTACACGAAATTGCGAATTCACATAAAAATCGTACAAGTTGAGTCATACAAAAACATAAAACCTAAATCTAAATAATGCAAAGATCGAAAGAGTTGATTTCACAGTCCTTCATGTGAACATGTCCTTGCAAATCTCAAGTATCCACAACCACATACAGAATACGCAATAATTTATACGAAATTTTGCATTCATAATTCATAAGAAATCATTTAAGTTGGGTCATACAAAATATAAAACCCTAACCTCTATAGCATGCAAACCTTGAAAGAGTTGTTTACTTTGGTCCTTCAAGTGGACATGCTCTTGCAAAAAGTAAACAACAACACAATGCATTCCAAAAATCCAGAAAAATAATTTGTACTAAATGATAAATTTATAAGAAATCGTAAGTTGGGTTGTACAAATATGTAACCTAAATATACAGCCTGTGAAACTCAAATCCAACTCCTAATCTTAATCGCTACTGTAGTTCTCTAAAATGCAGAAGATTCAAGTCATACGATATTGTAAATTTTTCCCACCACATAATTATTACAAGTTTTAATTAGAAAGAGTTATTAGTGTAAAGAATTTAGAGTAACCCATTGTGAACACAACTCTGTTACTCACAGTTGTGATTTTTCTAGTTTTACATAAATTCCCGAAAGCTATGATAAACAATAAAAAAGTGAAAAGATCCAGGTTTCCTTAGCTGTAGGTCAACTTGCTCTTTTGCTCCCGCCCTCTGTGAATGCAGTCTGTTTGGGGTCAAACTGAGAAAGGCAGTGCTTGTGTAACCTGTAAAAAAGCAAGCCATCCATACAGCTGCGATAAGGCTACCGGTGAGATGATGACAACAATGCTTTGTGAGCACCTCTGAGGGAAAGTAAAGGCTAAAATGATACCGAATTCACACCAAAACCCTCCTGACTGACACTAGGTAGACAGTAGGCACGTTTCCATTACAGATTTGCGCAAAACTTTGGCGATATTTTATAAATGTCGATAAAAAAGTATTGCGAAATGACGGCGTTTCCATTAACCGCTGTTATGCGACTAAAATGTCATTTTTTTCCTCTTGCGATAATTCATGGCAACGGATTTTGATGGATTTTGGCTATACACTAGCCATTATATTTAATCGAAGGAGGCGTATGCATGTATCTTGCTGTCAGCTTCTGGGACGTGCCGTGGCATGACTGGTAACACAAGTGTTGACTAGAGTGGCCGCGATCAGCTCCGGTGGCCGTTTCGGAGCCGTAACGTGCCGCAGACGTGTGCAGTGTAAGTAGTCTAAGCATTAATGGCAGGGAAAGCCCCTTATACTTGAGAGCAGCCACATATGAAGTGTTTCTTGGAGGTTATAGTACATTGAGGAATGATCATATGACTTTTTACGTATGCCATGTGACCTGTTAATGCGGAAAAAAAAAAAAAATGTTTCCATTGCAGTTTTGCGAAACATTCCTTTTTCAAATTGCATGAAAAAACACCTCATGCAAGCGTAAAAACTTTTTTGTGATATATGGGCGTTTTTGCAAAATTTACGCGTTTCCATTAGGCATGTTTTCAGTTTGCAATTTCAATTTGCGCAATTTGAAGGGTAATGGAAACGCAGCTACTGGCATTTCAGTACCTCAGTGTCTTTAAACAGGCAAGCTCGCAGCTGCTTTTTTAATGGGCATCGGACACAAGGTTGTTCTGTAACAGAGACTACTTTTAGAGACAAATTCTTGTCAGAAAGTTGGAGCTAAATGACTCCTTTTCAGCCTCATTATGAGCTTTAATGCAGCAACTGGTAAGATGATACAAAGAGCGGTCTATGACAGTCTTCTAGCTTCATGAGCACCGGCTTAGCTTCAAATAGTTCGTCAAATGTGTTATTTTTACAGCAACTCAATGGCTATCTAGGTAATGTCCCCGGCAGCTATTTTTCAGTAATCCAAGTACAGATTCTGTTGACTCTGTCCACAGTTTTGAAAGGCAGAAATCTCCAAAACTCTCTGGCAAATTTACATTTCAACAGTTTCAGCCTAATGGAGTCTGGTTGGCTTTATGAAACTTCTGCGAGTAGGTCAATTAATGCTTCAAAACAAATTCAAACTAAATGGAAACAAATAATTTATTGTATAATTACAGTTGGTTCTTTAACTTAAAATAGTTGGTCCAGTTTTTGTGCTTTCTAGAACAAAATGATCAACAACTGTCAACAATGCAACTGGTTCTTGTAACTGAAAGGTATTTTTTTACATTTCAAACATTCATTTTCCTATGTGTAAGCCACACATAGGAAAATGAATGTTTGAAATGTAATTTTTTTTAAATTCTCCTTATTCTGTCTCATTCTGGATGTAACTGTTGAATATTACATGCACAGTCATTAGCTGCTAGATCAACAGAACATATGTCCATCAACTGTCATGTCATTCTCTATAAAATTACTATTAAAATATAGCAATTTAATAAAATATATTGGCCAGTCAGTGCTGACAATGGTATCTTCTGATTATTCATGAAGTTGCATGCTAATCGTATTAGCTTTGACAATCATTTTTCTCTAACAGAGGTAATACATTTGTTTTCATTATTACTGTTGCTGAAAGGCACGTCATCATTAACATTCATTCTGTGAGACAGGGAAGCAAATCTAATAAAGCTTATGTTCCTCTTCCTTTGTTTGCTTTTTTGTAACATAGTTATTTATTCTTGGAGTGGATAATTGCTACATTTTCCTTCTAGAATCTAGACTTTGTGGCAAAAGATCGTTTGAAGTCTGGACATTTCATTAGCCTGTTTTGACATTTATGGGAATTTCAAGTTTTGTTTTGTTTTTTTTGTTTGTTATATGAAGATTAAATTTAAACTTTAAATTTTCCAGTGCCTTTTTAAAAAAATTTTTTTTTATTGTTTTACCCTTTTGTCCAAGATCCATACTTTAAATCATAAATTGTGAAATAAATATAAATCATAAAATATGTAAAACTATAATAATCTTAATCAAACATGATAGCCTAGATTTTATAGCCTGCTTATAGATTTTGTACATAATCATATGACTAGAAATAACCCATAAAAAAATGAAAAAATCGCTTAAAAGAGGATTTCCTTTTAGGTCCTCCCAAGGTTTAATCCTCCTTCTCTGCTTGCCATCTTAAGGACTTTTGCTACGCCACTGTCTTATTTAACTTGCTCACTGGGGTTCTGGGATGGTGTGCATGTACAATAAGCAGTACAGAATAAATTTTACTGGATTGAACTGTATTATATATGTATAATGGGCTCTTTCAGCCAAAAAGCCAAGACGAAATGCCAAGCTTAATATTATAGAAGAAACGCAATTCATTTGATAGACATTAGAGTGTCATGTAATGCAGTTTTCAATTGTGCGCAGTAATGAAACACTATTGTCTCCAGTTAAAGCCACAGTGACGCTTAAGGCAAAGCCTGTTTAATAACTCTAGCTAAGCTGGGAAACCAACATGTGATGTAGTATGATAAAATAAACCCCATTACACTTTATTACTCGTGGCTTTTATGCATTATTCCATATCTATCATTTCACTCTGGGGTCTGACTCCTACTTCATATCATATTTTCTTGTAACGCTTCATGTACGAGGGTCGATGACACACATTTTGATTTCAGTCAGATAAGCGTTAATTACAGTCATTTGGGCACGCATAATAAATAAGAAATGTCTGTCATTGTGATATGCAGAAACCCATTACACAGATTCAGCTAAGGGGGGGTGATGGAAAATTGCGTCATATTCACATGCTTTTTCAATGATACGCCATCTATATCAATCCAAGATGTTTGGATCTGTCCACTTGGACCCAATTCTGAGAAAAACTAACAAACTGCAAGGCTAACTACTGAATATAAAGACACGTAACGCACGTATGCATGCATCCCAATGGATTATTTAACAGCTAGCAATAAAAAAACATAAGATTAATGTAAGAGAATGTGGCATTTTAGCTTTATGATTCACCAAACTGCTGGGGTTTGTGATTAGTGGCAGCGGCAGTAGCGTGTCCCAGTACTCAGGAAGCTCTCGGGGATCTGATCGAATGTTAGAGAGAGACATCTGTGCCGTCAAAACCTAATGCTTATGCAGCACAGCAGATAACAGGCCCGCATTGTCCACCAGGGTCTTTGGAGTCTTAGAATGAGCTGTCAAATGAGGCAGCACTAACTCTGCTAATCCACCATCTGAGGAAAAGCCGCAGCCAAAAGGAGTAAACAAATAAATAGAAACATTAAAAAAGAACCACGAGTGTGATTAATCGAGTCGAAAGTCGCCGGCACTCTGGTGTCTGCTTTGAAGTAATGTTTGCACTCTCACGCAAGCATGACCACTTTTTAGCGCTTGTCAACAGCCAACTCGGGAATCAGCAGAAAACAAAAATGTGGAATTTTTCTCATTTATTTTTATGCATACAAACAACCATTATTTAATTTTTTTTGAGATGTCAATTGCTACATGAAAGAGGAAATGTTTTGCAGTTAATTATAACAAAAAACAAAGATTACTACAAAGAGATGTGTTCATAACTGTGCTTTGATGTGATAGCTGTGATGCGATTTAATTCAAAGCAACAAAACATGAAACACAAAACAAATGAAAAAGATGTTGATAACATATTGCTCAAAGCAAAATGCAGCTGCAGTCCTAACGTCTAAAAATAAACTTGACTGTTATATTTTCTGAAGAAATCGGTGGGGTGGTGCTTGTTGTGTAAAAATAGCATTGTGCTAATGATTGTAAGGGTGTTGTACGTCCCTGCTGAAAAAAAAAAAATGTTTGTTGGTCTTAACTGGTCTCCCTGTGTGGCCAGACTGGTCTGTTTACTGTTTTTAGAATGATTTTGAGAACTTTTCAAGGTATTATTTGGTTTGTTTAGCTTGTGGGTCAGCTGGTCTTCTAGCCTGACCAGCTGACCCACAAGCTAAACAAACCAAATAATACCTTGGCCAGGATGGAAGACAAGCTAAGACCAGAATAAACCAGCAAAAAAAAAAAGGTTTTTAGCATGTTGCTGTGCAACTGCAATTGAGTTTTGGCTTGGCTGGTTGTCTTATCTAAACCAGACCTATTAAAAATACTGCTTAAACCAGCCTAAGGAGGTTAGCTTGTGTGTTTTGCTGGTTTCGAGGGAGTTTTGGAAACTTATCAGTTGGTGATGCTGGGATACTATTTGACAAACCAGCTAAACACCATTAAAGGCTGTATTTTTCCTCAGGCCTTTCTTGGTGAATGGTCAACTTTAAATGTTGTTCATGTGCATTGTTTAGTAATACCATGGTACATAAATGCATATTTATTGTTTTTAGAACATACGGTTCTTGAAAGTTCTGGAATCACAAATGTAGTTATTTAATTTAGCTATACTGGCAAGCCCAGTTTCTGTTAATAATATATTTTAATTAATATTACATTCTGTTAATACTAAATAGGGGGCCTTTGAATATTGTGTTGGACTGTTAGGGGCCTTCAAATAAAAACAAATTAAAAAAAGATTGAGAAACACTGGCTTGTTCAAATCTCTCACCTTCAGTATGAGCAACAGTAATAACTACAACAAGTTCTATTTATATATATATATCCAAAGAAAAAAGCAAAATAAAGTGTGCATTGCCACGGAAGATCCTTAGCTGTTATTAAAAGAAAAGGTCAGGACTAAAATCGGCATGATATTGAGTGAGCGTGCAAACTCTTTGCCATACCAATACTAATATGAAATGCACATTAATATTTCAGCTGCAACAGCAAATCAGTGCAAAAAAATAACATGCAATTTGTGACGAGTCACATTCGCACCTGGCATAACGCTCATGAAGTCACGTTCCAAAAGTTTACAAACACCTTCTTTTGTTTGGGATCCAATAAAGATTCTCACTTTCGTTTGTCTGTCTTTCGCACTACACTACATAAAGGTGTTAGCATGCTAATTGCTTTAGTGAAAAAAACTAAACAACTAATTATTAGACTATTTAAACAGAATAAGTGGATCTCAATAACGCACAAAGCAGTACCTGGTTCAGCGTCATCAAGGTTAACACAGCCACAGTTAACACAGTTATTCAAATACTATAATAACTATTCATATTCAAAATCAAAACTTAAAATGTTGTAATAGCCTTTTCTTAGCATTCAAAGCATCTTTTTGTCTGTTCACTGCTCAAGGTCAGGTTCTTTAACCTCATCTCTCTGCGGCTGCTATCTCACACCATTGAACGCCATACGCCTTACACTCTTAAAAATAAAGGTGCTTCAAAAGGTTCTTCAAGCGATGCCATAGAAGAGCCATTTTTGGTTCCACAAAGAAGCATTCCCGTCAAAGGTTCTTACGGAAACCATCTCATTTCTTTCTTAACTTTTTGTAATCTTAAGAACCTTCTTTCGCCACAAATAACTTTTTTTTTTAAACAGAAAGGTTCTTCAGATGTTAAGGTTCTTTATGGAACCATTTAGACAAAAAGGTTCTTGTATGGCAGGGCTGCCCAAACTTGGTCCTGGAGGGCTGGTGTCCTGCAGAGTTTAGCTCCAACTTGCCTCAACACACCTGCCTTTAAGTTTCTAGTATGCTTAGTAAGAGCTTGATTAGCTGGTTCAGGTGTGTTTAATTGGGGTTGGAGCTAAACTCTTCAGGACACCGGCCCTCCAGGACCAAGTTTGGGCAGCCCTGTTCTATGGCATAGTGAAGCACCTTTATTTTGAAGAGTGTACTGAACTCCTCCTGTAAGGGAGAAAATATCTTATCTAATAGCAGTCTGATTTAACATCACTTTGTGGGTTGATAATATGGCAGCAGTGCTCAGGGGAAACCATTCAAAAGACAAGCGAGGTGATGGAGGATAATCGCACAATCCCAAATATGAAGCCTGCTTGTGCTTCCCTTGGGGTCGCAGGAACGGTGATGCACCTTTAATTTAACCAAACTGAGTGGTCACAAGAAACTGACTCACAGATCATCATTTCAAGTTCAAATCGGATGCAAACGAAAGCCTCAAATGACCTCAAAACACTTTTACCATAATGTATGATTTGTAAATGAATACATTTCTAATGTTTGCATCACATTGCTTTTCTAACGTAGTAAACTTGCTTGATAGCTCACCTGGTACTGCACCATGAAGATTGCCAGATTAACATTCATATATTTCGGGTTAAACCTGAACATGGGGTGGGGCTTTTAAGGTCGCTCCTTAACTTGACATTTCCGTTGACAATTTTTATCACAATAGTTATTTATATATACTGTATATATATATATAATATAATATATATATATAATATATATATATAATATATATATATACACACACACACACTGCAAACCAGCCAAGACGCATTGTCTGTTTTGCTGGTTTTGAAGGAGATTTTAAGATGGACTACTAGTCAACAACCCAGTTTTTTTTTTCCTGGTCTTAGCTGGTTTTTCATTAGATGAATGGTCAACTTTGAAATAGAGTTGTTCTGTACATTCCTTGGTGCCCATACAAAATGATACCATTTTCACAAAGCAGAGCATTTACTCAGTACTTCAAGATAAATTAAAGAACACCATAGTATTGAATATAAAACTACGGTAACACAATAGCACTTTCTTGGTGGGTACAGTCATATTCTTCACAGCTCAATATCACCATGACATCCAAGTCTAATTTAGAACTGAATATAAAAAAATACACCCAAGATAAACAATATACCCCCCTTTTGTCAACCAGCCACGCTGTGCAAACCGTAATTATCAAGTCTGTGACAGATGCCCAATGGAGCAGCATACACACTATTAGCCAGATTGAAGCTGAGCATATTTTTTCGAGATGAGACAGATTTTATCATTAAATGCCCAAAACTAAAGTCCAAAACTCATATGCTATGAGGATACAGAAGTAACTTTGTTTAACTGATTGTCTGCTGAGCTTAAAGTTACAGTGAGGCTCTATAGTAGCACATTTGTCTCATTGTCAACATCCCCAATTACAGCAACACTGATCACTCCCCATGAGCCCCTCTTAACCTCAATCTTCCAGCAGTTCAAAAGCAGTTCAAAGTTTCCAGCGAGTACTAAACCTCAGAAATGGCATCTTATACAGGCACTACAAAGAACCAACGCAGAGGCAGTTTCAGTCAAATTAACCAATCATAGCTTCCTCGCTTCAAACAAAAATAAGGGAGAACAATTGTAGATTGTGCCGTGCGCGTACATCAAGCTTCTTTTCGGATCTTCTGATCCCTTTCGCCCTTCAAGTTTGCACCACCGTTTTCAAAGTACAACAGAGACGGTCTCGACACACCTAGTTCTGCAGGAAACTGTCAATTTAGCCTATACAAACAACCGCAAGAAGTCACGTAATGCAAGAAACAAAGGTGGAAACGCTAATCCACCGCTCCCAGCGATCAGCTTCTATTTCCCAATTGCTCAACATGCGTGCTGAGCCCCCATAACAGGCATTAACACACAATCACATGAAAACATTATCAGTTATACAGCTCCCAGGGAAAAATTCTGATGGATGGCACCAGCTTAATCATGCATTTAAAAAAAAAAAAAATGTTACTGCCTCTAGCAAAATCATGCTGCCGTTCATTTTTCACCTCAGAGCACATTTCATGTCTTTTTTTTTTTTAAACCTTTATTATCATGACTTATTTTTTTTTATATATAATGGTGAGGGGTCTCGATAGACAAGATGTATCAGTCTGTAATGACAATGCAGGAAGAAACTGAGCAGGTGACATTTTTTGAACGCTTGGGGTCAGAAAGATTTTTTTTCCCAAGAAATTAATACTTTTATTTAGGAAGAATGCATTAAACTGATTACAATTGACATAAAAAAAAATCATTTAAATGCTTGGGCCAAAAAAAAAATTTTTTAAATTTATATTTCAATATTACAGTCCCTTTTGTAAAAATTTGTCAAAGAAAAAAAAGTTTCCACAAAATATATATTATATATTATCTTCAACGATAGAGTATATGGGTTAGGGCTGCACGATTATGACAAAAATCATAATTGTTTATTATTCCTTTGAAATTGTAATTGCGATTATTAATTTACGATTAAATGAATGATGTTTACACCTTTGTCTGAAGCAACTGCATCTATTTTTATATGAAAATAAACAAGCTGAAAACACTAACTGAAAAAATGTTATTGCTTTTCTAGTATTAAGCCTCAAATGTCAACATCGGATTGGTTTCTCTTTAAATTATAAAAAAAATATGCATGGTATTATAATGTTATACTAAAACTTAAATTAAAACAATGGAAAAACTCTTAAGATAACATGTAGAAAGAAAAAAAGCATCTTAAGCATGCAGAATAACATAAGTGAACTTTGTATGATTAATTGCTGCTTTGAACGATTATGTAATTGTGGCATCTGTAATTGTAATTGCAATTAGAAATTTGATTAATTGTGCAGCCCTAACATGGGTGTTTAGTAACACTTTATTTTAAGGTTAATTATGTATAATTACATGCAAGTAACCCTAAACCAAACCCTAATCCTAACCCTAACCATATAGTAAGTACATGTAGTTAAATTAAATTACACTGTAACAAGGACACCTTAAAATAAAGTGTGACGGGGTGTTGGACTTCTATGTCAAAGGAGTTGATTTTCATTAAAAATAACCATTTTATTTATTTGTGTGTTTGTTAAATGAACGTCCACATTAAACCATCAAGGAAACTTTTCTTTCTATCACACCCATCACATTTACTTTTGCTATTTTACAAATGCCAATTATATTGTTTTACCTTTGTTCCAGTCTCAGACTTTTGTAAGATATGAAATTTCAACAAAAAAAATATGAATTACATTGTTTAAACCTTGATAACATAAGCAACGGGAAATAAACATTACCCGCTAAAATATGTTTTTTAAGTGAAAACCTTTATAATATTAAAAAATATGATCATTATGATTATCAGAGGTGAATACTTTTACTACAACTACTAACAACAACTATAATAATGCATTTATTATAATAATAACTTTAACTATATCATCCTGTCCTAATTGTTATAGGACTTTTAGGAGATACTTTCTTACCCAAAGCAGAATATGGTAACAAGAAGAACGTAGAGCAAAATGGGGTTAAGGGCTTGGTGACAATATCAAGTCCCAGTAATTTCCCCTTTAATCGAACCACTCTTTCCGGTAGTTGAACCCTTAACATTCAATTTTCTATCACAGATATTTAACCACCCCATCGCATTCAAAAACACACCAATGAAGAAATCGATTAAGTATGTCATTAAGATGAGCCCTAGATCGTAAACAAATTTAGATATGACTATCATAGCCATTTTGAGCTGGTGAATGTCCATTTATTTGCGTTCGATTTACGCTAATGACCTGAACTTTGAATAGCGCGTATTATGTTACCATGTGATGTAGCCGTAGCTGAAAATATCCTGCTGATCAATGCAACCTCAGTTTTCCCTGTCGCCCATGCTGAACCGAATCCCACACACTGAACATGAACTTTTCGCAGATTAAATAAAGTGAAACTGGTGCTTTTGTATCCTTTTTAAGCTTTAAGGAAATGGGCGACCAGCACATTCTTCAAAATATCTCTTTTTGTGTTCTATGCTAAAAATTAAGTAATAAAGGGTTGGAATTACATGAGGGCAGGTTTTGGCTGAACTAATTCTTCAAATGTATGATCTTGGGATGGAATAAAATGACAGCACTTGAAATACCCATAAAGCTCATGCAGTGAAGGGTCTGTGGGTTCTGACACAGTTTGCACTTTGCCCCGAGCAGCCCTTATGTCTAGAACAAGGTTCGGCTTGCTGCTAAAAGAGCAGCCTATGCCTGATCAAAATGACTCAGCAATGGACCTGACCGTTAGCGCCTGAGGAAATCTGCTTCCAATGAGCTCTAAAAGCAACAGCAATGTGAAATAAATTAAACATCAAGAAAGCATTATTTATTTATTTATTTTAATCTCAATGTGACCTAATGCATTACAACGGCTTTGCTTTCCCAGTTGGTGCAAGGATCAATAGAAAACCAAAAAAAAAAAATGTTTTTTTCTTTCACTTGCATAAAAGGGTTGTGATGGTATAAGAGGGTTCTTTGATAATGAGTAATTACAATACTCAAAAATACCATAATATTTCCAGTGCTCTTATTAAAATTAAAATATTGAAATGTGTTTTTCTTAATTGAAATAATGCTGAAATAAAATCTAAATATTAGATCAAAACTCTTTAATATTTTAAGTTTTTTTTCCCCAGAGTACTACAATTACCAAAATTAAAACTAAATAAATAAAATAAAAACAAAAATAAATTTAAAGGTAGATAGAAATATTAAAAATAAACTAAAACTAAAAAAATGGCAAAAGCACATACCAAAAACACTGGAATTATTGGACTACTAAAATAAAATTAAAATAAATAAATAAATAAAGCAATTATAAAAAATATGAAAAACTCCAAATAATTAAAAAAATAACACTGAGTATTGCCATATTACATGATCACAGACCTAAAAATGTACATTTAAATTTGTTAGTCTTAATTCAAAGTGATAAAACACAAGTAAGTTGGACAGTTTTCATTTAGCTTGCCCTTTAAAGTGCACGTTATTCAACATGAGTTTAAAAAAACAAGTTTCTGCTTGGATGAACAGAATAAAAAGCAATTTTGAATTATGTCTGCTTTACAACAGTCAAACAGACGCCTAAAGCTGTGAATAAAGATATACATGGAGGGCATTTTCTTTTTCACAGTCATCAAATCCAGTTTAACGCGCATTAGCCTCACCTCAGCGTTTCACGGCGTTCAGACAGACATATTCCATTTTCTTTTTAAGTCCATCACTGATGTCTATGCATAAAATGCGATGCAGCACAAAAGAACACCTCTGTCGTTTTAAGTAAGAATCTAACAGCTAAAAAGACGCAGGCTACAGTGCAAAACAGACTATTTATAGGTTTTCAGGGAGACTGTGGAGCAAAAGGCAATTAGTGTTTCGCTGCCGGGCCCTTGATGTGTGATTTCTAAAGGCTGTTAAGAGTCCCTATCAGAGTTTGGCAGTGAATATGTATAAGGAACATTGTAAACAAGAGCGCGATTAAGGCTTAACTAGACTGCGGATATAAAGAGTGCCAAACTCAAGCGTTTAAACGCGAGAAATCTTGAAGAAAGATCACGTTTCGCTCTCAAAAAGTCAAAGCTTGTGATATAGCTATATGGATCCACTAATATATATCCACAAAATTGTTTAGGTCCAGACACCAAAGAACGCTGCCAGGTGGTCAAAAGAGCCCAAGTCTCAATAATACTCGGGTCTCTAGATTTGGATTTCTTGTCTATTGTTTTGTCATCTGTCAAGCAAAATTTGAACATTAGAGCTTAAAAAAGAAAACCGCATAATTTGAGTTATCATTAATGAATGGGAAAAGTTATGTGCAGAAATGTAATACTGACTATGAGTAAAAGTAAAAGTAAAAGTAACACTATGAAAATAATAAAATAAAATGGTAACACTTTACAATAAGGTTCATTAGTTAACTACTTTAGTTAATATGAACTAAGCATGAACATGAACTTAGCTCATGTTAATTCCAACATTTACTAATGCATTATTAAAATCAAAAGTTGTGCTTGTGAACATTAGTTAAAGCACTGTGAACTAATATTAGCTAACAATGAACGACTGTATTTTCATTAACTAACATTAACAAAGATTAATAAATACTGTAATAAATGTATTGTTCATTCATGTTAGTTCATTTTTAGTTAATAAAAACAACAATTTTCAATACACCACACACACACACACATGTTGTGTTTCCATGTTTTATGGGGACATTCCATAGGCGTAATGGTTTTTATACTGTACAAACTGTATGTGCTATTGCCCTACACCAACCCTACCCCTAAACCTACCCCTTACAGGAAACTTTGTGCATTTTTACTTTTTCCAAAAAACTCATTCTGTATGATTTATAAGCTTGTTTCCTCATGGGGACCTCAAAAATGTCCCCACAAGGTCAAAATGTACTAGTATTACTATCCTTGTGGGGAAATTTGGTCCCCATAACGTGATAATACCGGTACACCCACACACACACACACACACAATTACATTTGCTCCAAGTTTACTGACCTTCCATTAAAAACACTGGTTATATGCTGTTTTTTTTTTCAAATTCCTCTGAAGTCTGCACAACTGAAAGGCCATTCATGAAATATCATTTAACTGCAGTTTTTCAAAAAGATAATTGTATTATTCAACTACAAGAGGTGCTTATCCTGGTTTAATAAATGTTTAAATCCTTAACGCATGAAATAAACAGCTAACATTTGCATTCCCAATAGGAAGTTCTTACTTTATAAAAGACTCAATATTTCATGCTGAGATTGTCCATTTATTCCTGCAGTTTCACTGAGCAGTTCCTCTAATCAGACCCTGCTCCTGACAAGTTTTACTGTGACACTGTCTCAGTACAATGTGACCTTCTATGCAAGCAAAGACACTCATTGGGCCCTTGGGGACCGTTTGGAAGCACCGAGCTTGAGGAGGATGGATCCAGGATGGCTGCCTGCTCTGTTTGGGCCACTAATCTCATCAGAAAGCATCTGACCTCTTCTAGCTCCGTCGCATAGACATGCCTTGGAGATTATTACTGAAAAATGCAAAATATGTTAATTTTATTGCGGTTACATATGGATAATTCATCACTGAACTATATTACTTCAGGGAAGAACTGGTTATTCTGTTTATTATCATAAACAATTTATGAAAAAAATACATGCATAAAAAATACATCTGTTACAGTTTGCCATGTGTTTTTTTTTTTTTTTTGCACTCTGCATCACACTGTGCTTAAGAATGTGGTAAAAATGTAGCAACAAACTATTACATTGTATACTGTCTCTTGTAGCTTATTGCTTATATTTAGAGACTGGATCACAGTTTGCCACTGGCCAATCAAAAGGAAGCAGAGACTTTCATGCATCATACTATAATTACTTTATTAATAATAAATTAATCTCTTTTCACAGCAGAAATATTGCCCTTAATCCATCTGTAAATATAACGGAGCATTGAATAAAATCCAAATTTGTATAAGAAAGGTCACCAGATAATGAAATGAAAAATATTAGAAGTGTCATAGACATGTTCTAACAGAAAGTGCACACGATCCAACATGAGTTTTTTTGCAGGCAACCTGAATTTGAATCTGGCATTTGTAACAATGGTTTTGCTTTTAATACTGACATTGTTTTGAGCCGAATGTGAAGATGGATAACATACCATCACTCTTTAAGTTCTGTATAGCACTTGGAGGTTAGTGATAAACCGAAAAACACAGAACTCGAATTATTATATTATTACATCGCATTTCCATAAATAAGCACTCATGAGATATTTTTTTTTTTAAACGGAAGCATTTCAAAAATCAAACTAGAACGTCAAAAAATCCGCCTCTCCCAAACCACCCATGCTTTCCATATAAAAGGGGCATCACACATTCAATCTGAATTGACGTGGTGCTAAACTGGAGACGTCCCTCTGTGCCTGGTGCCGCAATCTCAGTCGAAGTGTGAAGAGAGCGTACAGACATTTGAACTCACCGTTTTCTGTATTTTCATGCTCGGTGTCAGTAAGGGTGAGGTTAGAGTTGGCTCTGCTGGAAAGGCAGGAGCTGCGGCCGGATTTGGTGTTGCTACGGCCCCAGAGTCGGACGGCGTGCTCGGGGGACATGATGCCATCCGTTTCTGTGTCAGCGTCTGATCCCACGCTCACGGAGTAGTCGCGGTGGGGAAGGCCCATTTCTGTCCTATAGGCTGCCATATGGGGCGGCACGGGATCTCCAAAAGCCATGTCTCTGAGAGAGAAGTCCGTCCCTGATACAAACACACAAGGACACGATGAGAGAAAATACAATCTGTGTTATGCATACAAGAACAGACTGCAACAGCAGGGGTCTGGAAGTAAAAAGCCTATTCATTTTCCACATCTCATTTCATGACTTTTTTTTTTTTTACAATAACAAAAACCTTTCTACAAAAACCTACCATGAGGTCAAAGATTAAGCGAAGATAGAAATTTCTAATAATAATAATTAGTATTATTATTTATTATTATAACAATAAACTAGTATTTTCTTTTAATTGTAGTAGTCTTATTACAAAGGACATTACAAAATGAGCTATTCCTTTTTTTAATTAGTGATTGCACGATGAAACCATATAACAATTATTTTACAATCAAAAAATTATTGCAACAAAAACATACTAATATATGGAAAATATTGTGTGATTTTTACTTCCAGAACTGTTTACACTGCACTCTGATGCTAGCATCTACTCACAACACCACTATGGATCAAATATCTTAGTGAAAAGGTATTTTATCTCTCTCTCTTCTCTATATATAATATTTATTTATTTAATTATCGGCCTCTACATGTTTTTTGGGGGGGACTAACAGAAGCTGCTTGGTTTGAAAGTGACTTGTGTGTTAGCTGCAGTATAGACAAATATACAGTGTCCCTTTTTTGCCTCTGATATTTTGCAGAAATTTCACTAATGTATCGTATAAGGGCAGCTTAAAAATGAAAATATAAATTTTTAGTGTTTTGAGGTGCATGTGATGTAAAATTCATCACCTATTTTGGTTTTATTTCTTTATTTATGTACTGTTTCACACTCTAAAAAGAAAAAGAAATGGTGAGGACAGAACAAAAACAACAAATTATTTGAAACACAACAACAAACATACGCTGCATTGACAAGCGATTACCCACAACTAGAAAGGCGTTTTTATCGGTAATAACTTCTGGAGAGAAACTGCGCAAACTCTGGACAGGGATGAAACGTTTTAGTATGCATGTGTCCGACATTTGTGTGCACACACACTAACAAAAACTGAAAAGCCATGCGTTCGCTTGTACACAAACGCTAAGCATTGCCGTCAAAACTTAAATATATTTTGGGATTAACTGTGTAGCCTACCATTCAGAACAGCCTTTGGGCTAAAATGTGAAACTATGACGTCTTAAAACACTGTCAAGTAGACAGCTCATTAGGTTTTGATACTCATTACTATTTATCACAACAGAACATCTTTTACAGAGCACCTGACCTCATATATGACATCAAATTACAGAGAACATGTAATATATGAAACTAGCCGATATGTAATCAAGCCTAATGGGAAGTTTAGATTCAAAATGAAACACTCAAACCCACTTGAGTGTGCAAAAACTCAGTAAACATCACATTCAAAGTACACTTGTGTCTGGTAAAGTCCAAAGGTACAAGAAAGAGGACACCGTTTAGATGAAGCTAACGGCAAATTATAGATTTATGCCCGAGAGTGAGCGCGATAATAGTTAGCGCGGCTGAGAGCAACAATGCATCTAGTATTCATGGAGGGGAAGTGGATATTTTTTTCAGGTCACCATCAACTGGACACATTAGAAGGTCATAAAAGACATCAGCGAATCAGCATTCACGGCACCCCCCTCTCATTAAAGTCCCAGAACGCTAATGGCAAAGCTACAACACCGCATTCGGCTTTCCTTTTATCTCCCTGGTTTTAGATGCAGCTTTTTCAGAACGGCTGGAATATATTAGCGACATATCGAAACGTCACCGCAGTTTAATTGCTCGAATGCAATCAGTCTCTCAAGCGTATCTGAAAGATGTGCTGCGGATCTCGAGTCTGCGAGATGAGCTCCCCCAAAGCATATGATAGTTTGTCTCATGTTAACAAGCACATGTAATAGATATGTGCTTTAATATGAAGCAGGCAAGTAAAATGATCAAGGGTGCAGCGTTCCACACTTCAAAAGAAACTAATAAGCACACAGGTCATGTATTAGGGATGATTACGATTTAACTGCATTCTTGCCATCAAAAGTTTTAATGCACTTCATTTAGGGAAATCATCATGCCGAAAAATCTTTCATATTTTCTTGTTTTATTTTATATTCTCACAAAACAATGCTGTTCGCTTCTCTGTTTACCCCAGGTATGCAAACTCATCCGGGGTGGAAAAATGGGATTCCAGTCCCTTAGGGTTAAAAACTTAGTAAAGTTTTAATTTATTTGTTTATTTTAACAGCTTAAAAAACTAAAAATCTCTCTTTGCTTCACTTGTCTCAGGCTACCTTCGCACTGTTGTTTTTATGGAAACCCATTAAGTATGACTATTACATTCCAAATAAAAGTAATAAGAATGAATTATCATTATATATTAGTTGGTATTAAAATATTTAATTTTAATTTGAAAAAAAAATTATACCAAGCAATAAGAAATATTAAATATATTCAATAATATGATATACTACGTAATAATGGTATTGTACTGTAAAATCTGAAAAATTATCTAACAAATATATAATCAAATTCATTAGCATACTTAGCAATAATAATAATAATAATATATGTTAAATGATTATTATTAGTAGTAGTAGATGTAGTATTAATATTAGTAATTTCATATTTTATTATAAAATTAAACAAATCATAAAGAAAGGCTCTATTTACTATATAACATTAAATTCACTAATAGAATATACAATGTCTGTAAAATCTGAAAAAAGTACAAATTAAAAATAATAAAAGTAATACATATATGATGATGATTATTTTTATTATTAATAATAATAATGTTATTTAAGGTGACAAGTTTGGTGACAACCATAGCGATCCAAATTGTTGTGCTTTATTTCTTCCAATGGAAAATAGGAGAAATTTTCAAATGTTAATTCATCTCTGATTTTGGGTATGAGGAACTAATTTCAGCCTGTTCTAAAACAAGCTATCGCACAACATTAGAAGACTTGAAATATAGTGCACAAGTCATGTGGACCACTACCATGGTGCTTTTAAGGTTATTTTTTGGGAGTCTGAAAGCCCCTGGTCGCCAATAACTGTTGTATGGAAAAGAGCAGCATGAACATAAAAATTATGCATTTGTGTTCCTCAGAAAAAATAACAGCATTTAGTTTAGAACAACATGAGGGTGAGTCTTTTCATGCACAGAATGGATTTTGTGTCTGTCTGCTGTAAAACAGATATGAAAAATGCAGGCTGCTGGCCGAAGGTAAATTCTGTGGAGACATGCAGCAATCAGAAATGCATTATACTTTAATAGGCAAATTATAATGTAATAAATAACAATTCACTTCTGCAAATTAGGCCGGATTGCTTTAACAGCAAATGCAAACCAAACTGGAGTCCATGCAAACCATAACCCACGCAGACTTAAGTGCAATTCTACCCAAGTCTGAAAAAACACCACTAAATTCTGTCTTGGAATTGCATTTGGCGGTACTAATGGCACAGAAATGACTCATTTCTGGTCATAGGATGCTACATGCACTTTTACAAGTTGTTTGAACTGAAATGTATGTTGGCAGTGTGTGTACACAACCACCACATAATGATAAAAATCCACCTAGTGTTTTTTTTTCTATCTACTAAAATGTTTACCCCTTTTTCAAATCGAGCTGATCTCAGATGCCTGTCTGTGTGACGTCACACAGACAGGCCCCTCCCATGATAGTTTGATTGACAGTGGCGTTTCAGCACAGACTGGACTGGCGTCTTACCTCAGACCCGCCCTGAATCTTTGCAAATCGCCTTTCCTAATAATGTGCTAATTAGCAAGTTTCACGATGAATGCAGCTAAAGTATACAGTCCCTCAGAGAGCGGGTCGGAAGAGAGGGGTGGGGTCAGCAGAGCTCATTAACATTTAAAGGAAAATGCTACAAAACAGCTTGCTCTGAAAAGAGCCGTTTTTGACAGGGTAAAAAATAAATTTTAACCAAACTATGTTACAGACTTTTCATTAAGACCCTAAAGAATCATATCAACTTGTGGAAAATTGGCATCCGATGACCCCTTTAAAATGCACTTTTTCACCAAGAAGATCCGACATGTGAAATCTAGTCCCGCTCACCTTGCCTGCTGAACTCATCGGCTTCATGGTGCACCACGTCTTTGACTCGGCTGCCATAGGTCAATCTGGAGTCCTGGTCAAAAGCTTTGAGGGTCTCGCTGGAGCTGTAGGACTTAGGGTTGAGCTTGCCGTCCTCGCTGTCAGCTGAGGAGCTGGTGTACCGGCGCTCCGTGTCCCGCCTGGAGGTCAAGGAGCGGTAGGGTCTGCGTTCTTTCACTTCCATGGTAACCTTGTCTCTTGTCTTAACATCAAAGGGAGGGAAAGAAGCCAGTTCAGTCCGTATGATTCTGCAAGAAGAAACAGATGGGGACAAAAAGACTTGGTTAGCATGAATACCGCTTTTTGTAATCTGTTCTTTACAGCTAAACCTACAATTAAAACTTAATCATCACTACTGTTCAAAAGTCTGGGATCTGTAGTTTTCGAAAGTTTTTGAAAGAAAGTCTCTAGTCAACAAGGCGGCGGCCATTATTATTACAATTTAAATGAAATGTTTTATATGGTAATATATTTTAAAATGTGATTTATTCCTGTGATGCAAAGCTGAATTTTCAGCAGCCAATATTTCTAGTCTTCATGTCACATGATCCTTCAGAAATCATTCTAATATGCTGATTTGGTGTTCAAGAAAATTTCTTCTTATTATTATTATTATCGATGTTGAAAACAGTTGTGCTTTTTAAATATTCTTTGATAAACTGAACGGTTTTACTGTCACTTTTGATTAATTGACCGCAACCTTGCTGAATACAAGTATTCTTTCTTAAAAACAATCTATGACCCCAAACTTTTGAATGGCAGGTTGTAAGCAGAAATTCTTAAAAATAAAGAATTTAATGAAGTATAAATACAACTATTGGAACATAAAATACAAAAGAGCACTTGTAATTAACATTTAATCATATCTTTCATAAGGATTTGACCACCTGATTTTAGTGTGCCACTCTGCACGGAGGCAGCTGAGAGAAGCTGCTTTTTGTGACAAGACCCTAACACCCCCGGACTATAAGTTACAACAGTCTAAAGCTTTATCATACGTAAGAGAAAAACCAGGTTCCACATGTGTCCACAGGGTCACACATCCCCTACACCATGGACAATATGCCAAAAACACGTTTTCATGGGTCTGTTTTACATGTGTTAACATATGTTCACTGTTGATCCCGTGTAACCCTGTGAAGTCATATGGTTTAACATTCCCTTGAAAATAGTTCTCCAGCGGCGTGGCACATTGGCCAGAATGCCCAGCATCTCGCAAAAAAGGATCCATGTGATCATTTAATACAGCACAACAAATCTTTGTGGCAGTCAAACTTTACGACTCCGCACTCATCCCCTCCCTGCTTTTTTAACCACCCCTCGGAGATAAATGTTTGCACTTACACGCAGATTTTTAAGTGGCGGTTGTCCTGCTGTTTGGTCTGCGGTTTATATAGGAGGCAACGCCAAAGGCAAACCAATACACCTTTGACTACTGCAAGCTGTCTATCAAATAGCGCAGCTGAGACTCGGATAAAGGGTTACAAAACACATGAATCACTCCGGTATTACGTTATTCCCACCTACATGTGGTTCCACACCTGCCTGAATCTCTGGAGCACAACAAGAGTGTTTGGCGCCATGTTCAGCTGCTCGTTTCCATACAACAAAAATGGTCTGGATTTAATATCAAGCCCAAAAATAATAACATCAAGTCAATGTTTTTTAAGGACGCTTCTTTTTGCCTTACTTAACTTATGTATGACTTCCGAAATTGGAACCAGGGCACAGAGGCTTTTTTATTAGCTGTGTCTTTTTTGGCTAAACAGTGGCATCACCCTTTGTATGGGAACCGGCATTGGGACATTCTGCAAAAGAGCTCTTTGCTTTAGGAACAAAGAGAAATTCAGGGAATGAATGATATGAAGGGAGTCTTTCATTTTTTGTTCGTTCTTTTTAAACACCCCCGGAAAAGGAGCTTACATCCTGTCTGCTCCTTACCTCTCAGCCTCTTCTAACTCCTCATTCTTATCAGCGACACTCATCCACGCATTGGAGAAAACATTAGACTTCACCTAACTGTGCACGTCTTGTACGATATAAGTGTCATGCCCTTCGTATAAATAAATGACCCTTTGGTCGTCCATGGTGCTCAATAATACCAACCACGGGCGCGTGCGAGAGCAAATCTGTTGGTGTAGGCGCACCGTGCCACCCGTGAGATACAAGCCCCGACTACACAATTATCGGTCCCTGACTTTTACCTCCGACCCAGGACCCCTATAGCGCGAGGAGCCGCCGGAGGAGGCGATCCTCGAAAATGTCCAATGTGGACCCTCTCTCTATGCAGTTGACTTAGAAGTCTACTGCGTCCACCTGTTTGCATCAGCCACTAACTCATAACGCATGTGCCAGCGTCTCCGGCACCCACTAGCCCCCTGATTAACTACTCTCGGTCAACGTTCCGCCGCTACGATCAACACACCACATGCTTATTACCAGCACCTCTCCAAGGTTTACTATCTGTAATGGATTAAACCGCAGGCCGCGCAGTCTTCAGACATTTTAGACCAGCATTTTATTTACTGCAGCTGCTGAGAGCGCGCAATGTGGTGTTAAAAATAGAATAAACAATAAAAAAAATAATCTTTCGGAAATAATGAACACAGCTAGGACACATTTCATGTCAAAATAAAAAGGAAAAATATTGAAACACCACACACACAAACCAAGACAGCCCAACGCGCTTCTGTATGGACCCTGGACACCCCCACATTATTGTGACTAGGTTCAGCTGTAAGCTAAAAAAAAAAACAACGAACGAAATATGTTTACTTGTAAGTATATTTGTAAATGTCTGTAAAGCACTAACATGTTAAGTTGTTGTATTTATGAGTATGAGGATAGTCATGCTAGAATGATGAATTGAATCCAATATATCAACGTATATTTTAATAAAAAATATTTTCATTGTATTAAATTGGTGTAATATTTAATACTACAATAATTAATTCATTACCGTAATGAAAATGAAATACAGTAATGACGATTATATAGTGCCAGCAGTAATAAAATAAGAACATTAAACACAGGGGAAAACAACTGCTTCACCCCGTCTCATTTTTTATGCAAAATATAATTTCGTAAATAGAATTGTACGTACCACAAAGGTATTTGCGGTACGGATTTAATTCTTGGTTACTATACCCAATACAAACTCTTATCATTTATAACAAACAACCCTTGCGTTTGTCATACAACCCGAGTTTTGCTTTTTTAAGACCCGCCCCTACCAAGCTAATGTCATGCAAGTACAGCAGTAGTGCCCTGCAAAAATGATGAACCTAACAATGATATATATTCTTATAAAAGTACAAGTAGGGATAATGCTCTAATGCCCCCGCTCGACTGGATAAATATTACATTTTCTTCATTAGAAAAAATATTTACGTTGGACGAGGCTTCGCATTAGTGTAATGTGAAACCCATAAATATCCACTAGTACAGTTATGACAATGTAAGTGGAAAATTAACCTCCCCTCACCAATAATGCAATACCCTATAGCACACCCTACTATATCTATATAAGGGCTCCATCCGTAGGCTAAATTATCGTATGCAACACATGTTTTTTTTTTTCATTTTTACCTGAGCCGTTAAACGCCCACTCCGCGCTTGTATTGCTTTCGCCGAGATTGAAAAAAGATCTCAGTCTCTGTATACCAGCTCAGGTAAAAAAATTAATAAAAGAATCACCAGTAAACCCAGCAGCAAAAACATAGAAGGCCCCCTACTCATAAGGGAATTTGGTTCTAGCCCACGACCTCCTTAAAGCAACAAAAAACCCAAAATATGAGTGTCACAAAATCCGGTCCACAGGAACTTTACATTATTGATTCGCGCACTACACAAACTGTTGCACATCACCCGGCCCCAATACACATCCTGTCCCTAATGCATATTACTGATTGCACTCAGCACTAATTGCACACACCTGTTTACACTGATTGCACCCAGCTGTTTCATATCACTCCCTCACTATATAACACTCACTCTTATCCCTTCCCTCTGCCGAGTATTGTTCCGCATTTATCACTCCCCTAGCGATAGCGACTCTACAGAGCCCTCGTTTGTAGCCTTAGCCTTAGCCTTAGCCTTAGCCATTAGCCTTAGCCTTAGCCCTAGTCATTAGCCTTAGCCTTAGCCCTAGTCATTAGCCTTAGCCTTATCGGTTTCTGATCTTCGCCTGGTTCCCTGGATTCACCCCTTTTGTCTTGCCCCTTTTTGATTCTGTCTGCCGATCGTCGACCTGCGCTAGCCCTAGGACTATTCTTGTGTTTTGCCCACCATATACCTGTTTGCCCTCATCTGACCCATGCCTGCTGTATGACCACGTCTCTGTTTTTCACAAAAATAAAGCTTTGCAGATGGATCCGCACGTCTCACGTCTCGTCAGTCCCGTAACAGAATACTCGGCCACACAAGGATCCAGCAGCTTTCTCAATGGACTCTGGCCTGGTATGGACCCAGTCACCGAGCTACTACATCTTCGACAGGGAGGTCGTTCAATTGAGGAATATGTTCACCGGTTCTGTGAACTATCTTACCAGGTACCCCTATATGATGAAATTTTATTTAAAGACTTGTTCCGCTTTGGACTTGATGAACCCACAAAATCTTGGATGCCAAAAAGTAACATTAACTGTAGCTTAGAGGACTTTATAGACTGTGCCTTGCTGACTGCTGGTTCAGCATTCACGGTGGGTGTCGCAGAGGAAGGAAGCGACACCATGTCTGTGACTGAAGTGATGGCTGTATCTAAGCATGCTCACAAGATGGCGGCGACAGAGGAGCCTGATCACAAAATGGCGGACACAACAGCGCTCCGTCAAGTCACAGCTGATCTTCACGAGTCAAGTCAAGTCACAGCTGATAGTTATGAGTCTAGTCAAGTCACAGCTGATAGTTATGAGTCTAGTCAAGTCACAGTTGATCATCATGGGGCAGATCAATAACAGTTTATGATCATGAGTCTAGTCAAGTCACAGCTGATAGTTATGATTCTAGTCAAGTCACAGCTGATAGTTATGATTCTAGTCAAATCACAGTTGATCGTCATGGGGCAGATCAAGTCACAGTTTATGATCATGAGTCTAGTCAGGTCACAGTTGATAGTTATGAGTCTAGTCAAGTTACAATTGATCGTCATGAGTCAAGTCAAGTTACAATTCATTATCATGAGCCAGGTCTAGTCACAGCTGTTCTTCCTGAGTTCAGTCCAGTCACCACTGATATTCACGAGTCTAGTCAAGTCACAGTTGATCGTCTTGAGTCGAGTCAAGTTACACGTCATTATCATGAGTCAAATCTAGTCACAGCTGATCTTCATGAGTCAAGTCAAGTCACAGCTGATCTTCATGAGTCCAGTCAAGTCTCAGCTGTTCGTCCAGAGCCTCGTCACGTCTCAGCTGTTCGTCCAGAGCCACGTCACGTCACAGCTGACCTTCTAGAGTCCAGTCACGTCTCAGCTGTTCATCCAGAACCTCGTCACGTCTCAGCTGTTCATCCAGAGCCTCGTCACGTCTCAGCTATTCATCCAGATTCACGTCGCATCACAGCTGATCATCCAGAGTCATGTGACGTCCTGTCTGTTGCATCCAGATTGTCGGGGTCGGTCCGCCGGTATCCCAGTCTGGTGTCCAGTGTGAGGGATGCACCGCTGGTGTCTGCACGCGCAGCTGGTATCCCCAAACCCACTCACTTTACCCCTCCTGTTCCTGAACTCATTCCCCTGTATGCAGCACTTCCCATATGGGGGGTTGCTTTATGGTGTATCTGGGCCGCGTACTCCACCGCCGATTTGCTAGAGGCAGCGGCACCGGCTACAACATCTCCAGAGGTGGCGGCTTACGCTGCAGAACCTCCCAGAGGCCACGGTGTCCACTGAAGTCTCTTTAGAGGTGGCGGCGCAGGCTGCAGAACCTCCCGAGATGGCGACACTTGTCTCAGTTCCTTGCGTGGTGGTGGCGCCCAGCAACAAACTTCCTGCCTGTTCTGTTCCGGCCAAGGAGGCCGTCTATGAACTTCCTGCCTGTCCTGTTCCGGCCAAGGAGGCCGTCTATGAACTCTCTGCCTGTCCTGTTCCGGCAAAGGAGGCCGTCTATGAACTCTCTGCCTGACCTGTTCCGGCCAAGGAGGCCGTCTATGAACTTCTTGCCTGTCCCGTTCCGGCCAAGGAGGCAGTCTATGAACTTCCTGCCTGTCCTGTTCTGGCCAAGGAGGCCATCTATGAACTCTCTGACTGTCCTGTTCCGGCCAAGGAGGCCGTCGCTGAACTCTCTGCCTGTCCTGTTCGGCCAAGGAGCCGGACATGAATACGCCGGTCCCTGTGTTCCGGCCAAGGAGGACGGCTAGGAACTCTCTGCTTGTCTGTTCGGCCAAGGAAGGCAGGCCTATGACCTCTCTGCTGGTCCTGTTCGCCAAGGAGGCCCCGCCTATGAATCGTGGTCTAGCCTGTCAGGCAAGGAGATGTTGCGAAATCCCTGCTCGTCCTGTCACAGCTATGGAGGCCGGTTGCGAGCTCCCTGCTCGTCCTGTCACAACTATAGAGGCCGTTTGCGAGCTCCCTGCTCGTACTGTCACAGCTATAGAGGCCGTTTACGAACCCTCTGCTCATCCTGTCACAGCTATAGAGACCGTTTACAAACTCCCTGCTCGTCCTGTCACAGCTAAAGAGGCCGATTGCGAGCTCCCTGCTCATCCTGTCACAGATATAGAGGCCGCTTGCGAACTCCCTGCTCGTCCTGTCACAGCTAAAGAGGCCGATTGCGAGCTCCCTGCTCGTCCTGTCACAGCTATGGAGGCCGATTGCGAGCTCCCTGCTCGTCCTATCCTGGCTATCGAGGCCGTTTGTGAATTCTTTGCTTGCTTTGCTTCAGCCAGGGAGGTGCCCCTGAATGCTCAGATTTCTATCAACCCAATGTTATGTATGGTTGTCTGTCTCGGTTCTCTCGTTGTTTACAGTCTCCGCTATGGTCTCCTGATCGGTGTGGTTCACTGGGGGGGGTTTCCTGTTCCTTCTGCTTCGCCGTGGGGGTCCTCCGCTCCGCCGTGGTGGTCTACTTTCTGGCTTTGGTGGTCTTCTGCTCCGTCGTGGTGGTCTACTGTTTGGCTTTGGTGGTCCTCTGCTCCGCCGTGGGGGTCCTCTTCTCCACCGTGGTGGTCTACTGTCTGGCCCTGGTGGTCTTCTGCTCCACCGTGGGGACCTTCGGACCCACCCGTCCCTGCCCCTCTGCCCCCCGGCCTCGGCTCGGTAAATCAGCTCCCGAAGCGACCTCTGCCTCCCCAGTCTCCTGGTCTTCCGTCCCGTGCGACGGGAACCAGAGTCCACCGCAACCTGTTCCGTCTCCACTCCACCGCCCTCCGGAATCAAAAAGGGTTTTGAGCGTCTGGAAGCCGCTCCTTGGGCGGGGGGCCTCTTTCACGAATCCGGTCCATGAACTTTCCACTTCATTGACTCTCGCACTACACACTGCACACTGTTGCACATCACCCCGGACTAAATTTCCCATCATGCATTACTGATTGCACTCAGCACGGATTGCACACAACTGTTTACACTGATTGCACCCAGCTGTTCCATATCACTCCCTCACTATATAACACTCACTCTTATCCCTTCCCTCTGCCGAGTATTGTTCCGCATTTATCACTCCCCTAGCGATAGCGACTCTACAGAGCCCTCGTTTGTAGCCTTAGCCTTAGCCATTTGCCTTAGCCATTTGCCTTAGCCATTTGCCTTAGCCTTAGCCTTAGCCCTAGTCATTAGCCTTAGCCTTAGCCTTAGTCATTAGCCTTAGCCTTAGCCTTCCCGGTTTCTGATCTTCGCCTGGTTCCCTGGATTCTCCCCTTTTGTCTTGCCCCTTTTGACTCAGTCTGCCGAACGTCGACCTGCGCTAGCCCTAGGACTAATCTTGTGTCTTGCCCACCATATACCTGTTTGCCAATATCTGACCCATGCCTGCTGTATGACCACATCTCTGTCTTCTCCACAAATAAAGCTTGCACATGGATCCGCAAGTCTCACGTCTCGTCAGCCCCGTAACAATGAGTGGGACAATATGGCCGACTCACTCTCAGCATTTCCCAGCAGATAAGCTCTTTAAGACCACTGTAATATAAATGTGTTGCGCTCCCGCAATTATCCACAGTAAACTATATCTAACGCCCCCCTTAAACAGCCTCTTTATTGCCAAGCCCATTGTGGAGTCGGGGTCATCTTTTGTATGGACTGGCAGTTGAAAAGATGGCCGTGATTAATGACTTGGAGACCTCTGCTCCAGGACCTCCGCTGTAGACAAAAACTGCTTTTCTCTTAAAGACCTGCAAGAGCACTTCAGCTGCCGGGCCGGAATCTCCAAACCATTTGCTTTTAGGTTACTAATTTTTTAGCATTTAGAATCTTCTAGCTTATGCTAATTCATACAGAGACAAAAGAGCCTTTATGGCAGCACTTGAAGGGCTTTTGTTAAAGTGCATTGTCTTAATTTCCAAAAGCTTCGCTTCAACGAAATCACCACGTAGTGTAGAGATTCTGCGCATATGCCGCACTCCTGAATATCCGAGGTCCCGCGTGTTCAAGGGTGTACCTTTGGGGCCCTGGGAACGCTTTCCGTCTTTTCAGCGAAGCAACAGCCGTCACTTACACTTTGACAGCTGATGTCTAGTGCAAATACATATCTGTGAAAGGGAAGATGCGTTTGACTGACGTTTCTCTATGAAGAACTTCAAGAGCAAACTATTTTTGCTCTCTGTGTGTTTTTCTATGATAGTGTGTTAAGCTGTATGAATAATCAGGGGGAAAAAAGTCAGAGACATCGGCTCCTATCTATGCAGGAGCCCTGTGGTGGGCAAAAAAAACTAAAGATATGACTAAATAAAGCTGACAAAAAGCCTGATTTCTATCCTTGGATTTGCTGAACTGGTGCTCAGAAAGTAAAGGGGACACGATATATAAGAAATAAATCAGACACGTTTTTTCATGGTTATCTACTGTAGTTAATACACTTTTTATTTGTTTATTTTTTTCCTTTTTTTTATTTACCAACGCCAAACTTTTTTATTTGAATTTTTGATTTAAAATGTATTAATGTTTTTGAAAGAATACAAATATATTGTGAGATATTATTACCATTTTAAATAACTTAATACATTTAAATAAACATATTTTAAGTTATAGGAAAAATGGAATTAAAGCTTGAGAATAATTTACCTGATTAACAGAATAAAGTTTTTACCGTCAATATTGATCAGCTTAATGTGTCCTTGCTAAATGAAAGTATTAATCTTACTGCCCCCAAAGTTTGAATAGTAGTGTACAGTATATGTGTTCTAGATGCACACTGAAATTGAAAATGCAGTGCAGTGTGGCACAACAACAGCCATCAGACATTTGTTGTTAATATCCAATTATGTGGAGCAGTAGGCGGGGCTACGCATAAAGCAATCAATATTTTGACAGGACACCTTATTAACCTGTGGCCCAGCTCTCTGAACTCATTCATTGATCAATTAGCTTTTTTTAGAAATGTTATTTATGTATACTGTTAAAACTGCCAATCTTATATATTGATCTTGGCAGCTTTATTTGCAACTGAGCAAATAAAACGATATTCTGAAGTATTCAGTGGTTTAATGAAACGTTATTGAATTGTTTATTGAAAACGCTCTCTGTTGTTCAGGATTTGCTTTGTTTCCTTTGATTTCCCTTCATTTTAAACACAGCTGCAGCAAAGCACTCTGGGGAAAGTAGCAAATAGCATATCTACAAAACAATCTGCTGCTCAGGTATCAGTTTCCTTATACATTCAATGCTATCGATCAGTCTGTATTCGAAAAATATTCTTGCACACCCCAAGCCAAAAAAGTATAAAAAGATCATGTGAAAAAACAACAACACGTATGAGTGATTTCCGATAAGGGAATTACGTGACATTCTGACACCTCAACATATGGATCAGAAAAACAATGCATGTGTCACAAATCCGATCCATGAATTTCCATCCACTTGCCACCAGAGGTCACCCTTCCATGATATTGGCTCTCGCACCACACAGACTGTTACACATCACCCTGGACTACATTTCCCATGTTCCATTGCACTGATTACACTCACACCTGAAACCAATTACACGCTCACCTGAATGCTATTACACACATCACCCCATGTAATTTATATGTGTTCTATATAACACCTACCCTGATCCTGCTTTAGTCGCCGAGTATTGTTCTGCATTTTTCACTCCCCAAGTGTTAGCTGCCTTACTGGACGTTCTGTGTTTTCGGTTGTAGGATTGGTATGGTTTGAGTGTATCATGTTTAGGGATACTACCTTACCGAGGCCTGTGAAGTTTTCATAGTTAAGTCATAGTCTTTCCTTGCCTGTTTTCTTGGTTCCTGATTCTTGCCATGTATCTTGGATTAACCCTTTTCTTGCTGTTTCTGACTCTGTTTGCCCCTGCGTGGACCTTTGCCTTCTACCTGGATTTATCTCTTGCCTTGCCTTCGATATACCCGTTTGCCATTGTCTGACCCACGCCTGTTAAAACCACATCTCTTAATAAAAGCTTGCACATGGATCCTCACGCCTCACGTCTCGTCGGCCCCGTTACAGCATGTTTGAACATCTGCTATGCAGAAAGTAGGGTCTTGGTTAAATGTCATTAAAGTCATCATGAAATCGCATTCAACATTTGCTTTTCCTGCTGTAATAGGACATACAGTATTTCTAGTTTTAAAAGCATATTTACAAAGGTTTTGCAGTGAAGGACTTGATTTTATCCATTGGGAATTGATGAAGGAGCATTAAATGTGGGCGTTTTATGCCAGACGTCTAATTTTATTTATTTACTTATTTAACCAGGAAGGTCCCATACAGATACGATATATCTTCTACCAGGGAGTCCTGGTCAAGATAGGCAGCAAAGGACAAATTTACAAAAAAATACACATCACAACATGATGAGCAAACATAAAACACGATTTTCTAAAAACAATACAAATCCTAGTCTGTTCTATATAAACAGACTTTAAAATAATTTTAAACATAGCAAGAGATGGTACAGATTCCATATGTAATGTACCTTGAAGTTTCTTCCATGCATACAGAGCATAATGAGAAAATGCAGAACGACCTCTCTGTATGAAAAATCGGGCTGAAGTAAGAGTTACGGCTGATCGGGGGGTTTTTTTTTTTATAGTAATGTGCAGTATGTCAACAAACCAAATATATACTGTGGTAATTTACCCACTAAAGCTTTTAAAATAAAAATTAACATGTTTTTTTTCCTTAAGCACAAAGTAGTCCAATTTGTCATTCATCTAACTTACGCCTCGCAAGAGCTGTGCCGGACCTTATACCAGTACAAATGTACCGCATCACGATCACTACGAGCGGCCTGCATCTAATCCTATCACCATCAGTCCACCTACTGCGCCCTCACGAAGCCAGTCTGCACCACTACTAATGTTTTCGCGCACAAAGGAGAAACTTTTTTTACACAAAAATACAAACTAAGCTTTGTCCGTTTCTTTAAAAGAGATACTATATGAGCACCGATCACCGATCCCCAGCTATTGGTTTCCTTTAGCCAATTATATGTAGCTCCTGCTCAACTGCAATCTCTCTATATTGAACTGGCGCTTCTTCTTGGAACCGCTGCCAACCTGAGCCAATAACCCCACGCACTCTATCCCGGACGTATGCAGTGTATAATGAATGGTATTGAATTGTATCGAAATCGTTCGTGTTCAGGCTTTGCTTTGTCTGCCTGTCCCCGAACTTCCCATTCCTGATAACCCAACGCTGCAGCAAAGGCCTTGTCCGATGCACGTCTAGCCTTCAGTCGCCGCGGACACCATTCAAAGTCTGACATCATAAACTCATTTAATGTCCAGGGGCCGTTGTCTATATGTATTGGTTTCCTTTGCATTCCCAACCTCATCTTTAACGGTCACCACACCGACAATCCTCGCAGGCTTAACTGACGATTCGGGTACACGAACGAGTCATTGCTACTCTCACTGCACGGACGACCCCATAGTGACCGACCGCCCCCCCCCCCCCCCCCATCTATTCGTTATCTGCATGAACCCCAAGGTTAAATTTGTGGCTCAACTCCTTTCACCAACGTAATTCGATAGATCGAAAATAAAAATGGCCCCAACAAGCCTATACTGAGGAACACACTCTCTTCCATATTAAAGGCGCAGAAACATCATAGAAATATGCTTTACGATAACGAGAAGAGATAGAGCGAGATTCGGCCCGAATACCCGGACTAGGATTTTTTAGGGGGGGTGCTTTCGTCAACTTGGCCCCCCTTTCATGTCCCACGTTGTTTTGATTAAAAATAACACATTTTGCTTTTTTTCTTTATTCTTGTCACATTAAGTCCATTCAAACCGGACAATGCCTACCCGTCTCAACCTTTCCGCCGAGATCGCGGACAATCCAGATACAGTCTTCATGGACTGGAGTGTTTGTGTTTAATATTCCAAACACAGCCCGGTAACGACATTAAGGCCGGCACCACCCTTGGCAACTCACACGCTGTCGGACATTATGATATCAAAACTGGACAAAGGCAGAAACAATTTGATGCTTGTTACAACAAAGTTAAACTGTCATTCTACAGTCTTTTCCTCCCACTATTCCCTCCCCCTTGACTTTGAGATGGGGCCATTCGACCTCTTTATAGTGTCTAATTTATACAATGGAGCTCGCATACTAACCCGCAAGAGTCTCTGATTTCGCACATACCATATTGCCTCGTCCCCGAGCCCTTAATCTGCTGCGCTTGGGGCGCAATTGACTGGGCATTTCTCTGTTACTCCCCGTTTTCCAATGTTTGATCGCGATCGCCCCACCGGCCCCGCATACCATCCACTCATTGACTCTGCTCCTAACCCTAACGCAACCGCCACACGCCTCAACATTCAAGAGTCAGCCCCGGCGACACAGAGTTTGTCACCAATTACGTGCCCTACCCACTGATACCACGGGGATAGTCTGCCGGTACACTAAAAGCCGCCCTGATAACAGCCGCAGCAACCGTAGCCTTCTCCCCAACACGCTGACTTGCATTTCACCCTGCACACTATACCAAATGCGAGCACAACCGGACAGTTGCCCGGGAGCATAGCCCAACGAATACGTCCGCCGACCAATTTCGGTTAGGTCAACCTTTCGGAACTCGACCTTTATTTTGGTATTACTTATTCTTCTCTAAAACCTACATTTGATTGCTTTCTTCATCTACAATGTAGATGAGTACACCCAATTACACAAGATGGCACACCGACTTTCTCATTTAGGTTTATCCGCGTATCCCACAGCTCAGATAGTCAGGCCGTGGCTCACATGTAGTTTTTCCAGTCGTCAGGGTTTACGAATCGGTACCCAGCAGTGCTGTTTTCTGGTTATCCAGCCTACCTTTTCTAGAGGGTGGTGCTATGGAGCCCTCCATATGCTGAGCACCGGATCTATATCGGTGTGATCTAATGCATATAATGGGCCACACGCGCATTTGCCCCAATCGTGGCTGGTCTCTCTCTTTTATCTGTGCTCGTGAGATCCTTGAGCGGCTACAGTGGAAAGTTTGAGATGGATTTGTTGATGAAGGAACTACTTGTATTTTACTTCCGTCTCCCGCCAGCGGTCAATCTGTGAATGTAGCGCCTGATTTGGCAAACATTCTTAATACCGCAAGATAAGTTTTGGTGATGTAAATGGCAGAGAGACATAGAACTCAGAGCATAAGCAATCATAGGTGCTGATCCAAAAGAACAAAAAAGAACATTTCCAGACTGTTGGCACAGCGGCAAAATAGCAAAAGGAATTTGCACGCCGATTCAGACACATGGACAAAACGGGCCCGAAGAAGAATGAACGAAGTTTTGCGCTAAACATTCGTGCTAACATGTGTAAATTGAACTTTTCGGGCTGATGAAGAAAGTATTAAAAATAAATTTTGAAACAATAAAAGCTACGTCGTGATGAAAAAAGCCTTTCATACCCAATAACAACTAACCAACAAGGGGCCTATAAGAAGGAGATATTTTTTCGAACACAATAATTAACTTTTAAATACCTTAGTCCCAAACACGCAAATCTTACCCATCACTGACAAAACCCTTTGTAGATTACAACCCACACTAAGATATTCTGCCTTATCTTCCCAAATAAGTTTCTCTCCCACTTACATCCCTATATTAGTCCTATGCACATCCACCTTTGTACAGCACTTGCGTGAGTGAGATCTTCTTCAACTTCTTGGTGGTTTCGTCTTATTCGATGAGCATCTATCATTACCTCCTGTACTACTTTGATCTATTTCTGTACTGTATGACTTGATAGGCGCTACATGGGGATGATTTTCGTTTTGAAATCCATAAAGCTTTCGTTTTTGTCTTATTTCTGCGGTTTGAATGTGATACCCCCTCCGATGTAAAGTGAATCGACCGCCGAAGATGTTATTCTGCCTTTCTTGTTTCTCATCGTGTGTTGTATCAAGGACTCGACGATATTTGCGCAATATGTTATCATGTCACAGTTCTCGGTAGAGTTGTTGGTTTTCATTTGCTCCCCTCTCCTGTAATTCCATGTCTGTGTGTGGAATCCTCAATTGTTATATAACTAGATGCAACCATTGTTTATATGCTTCTATTTTTATTTGTGGCTGATATGCGTCCGCTTTTATCACTTTTCAATTCCCCAGGTTTCGATCGTGATGGGTGGGTTTGCGTTTCTGCTGCGTTTTGATTTGTCCAGTGGGTTTTGGTTCAAATAACCACAGACATCTGTTGTTTTCCATGAGTTTCTACACATGTTGGATATATCACTGGTGTAGTCGTTGTGATATTTGATGTCATAATTTGTTGGATTTACTGAATTGAACATTTAATGATTTACACGTTACAAAACGTAATCTCAAGAGCAAACATTGATCAACCGATGCGAGTTGGGATCTGGTTCCAAAATGGCAGCATTACAGCTGCATTTTAGACGTAAAAGGATGGATCAGGAAATGTAAAGTGGAAGATCAAAACACAAGATTCTTCCTTCTCTCGCTTTTGTTGTGCATGAGGACTGTCTATCAAAGCTACCTGGGGAAATTCATGTTGTGGCGTTTTCACAAAATATAACGAGAATAAATCAGCTTACGACTATAAAACTGATCTTTTGGTTAACCTCATTGGAGAGTATATGTTTGGTGATTATGCTAGTGGGCAAGGTTAACAAGTAGTTCGGGTGGGTACAAATACCAGTTCAGTTTTTGAGGTCCTCCTACTCAACATCACTTACAGGCCAACAACAGCAGTGTTAGAGCCAGCGAGTAGGTTCACAATTGTGTCCCTGCAGGTTTTAAAGTGTGCTCAAAGCTGCAGGCGAGTACCCCTCACTCCTTTCACAAAGCTTCATTCACATGCCTGTCCTGTGCTGAAAAGCCTGCTGGGTCAACAGAATAGTTTGCTTTCAATGGGTGAGAGTGAGAAATTTATTGGCGCGGGGGCTGTTATTGATGTGTGCATGCGTGTGCGTAAGAGACCGTCTCCTTCTGGGATCAAAAAGGAACCCCACTAGCATTTAGGCCGGAATGTGTAAAAGCTTCAAGGTAAAGTGAAGTAGCCCAGGAATCTTCCATTTGCGAATCGCTGGGACGCGTAGGTTTCAGGGCGATGGGACATTAAGTTTGGTTCGGTAAATAACCAGCTTTCTGAAATGGGGTCGGGAGTTTAAATGCATTTATTCGCTTTCCGTGCAAACGGAACTCCCTGACCTTGAGGAGCTACAAAACGGCTGAATGTCACTGTATCACAGCGATCATCAAAAACATTGCTTTTCCATTAATAACGCAACAGTGAAAGACTCTAAATCATTTTCATGAGGTGACAAAGTCATAAAAACACCAGTGGAAGGGGATGTACATGGAAATGGAGAGAATTGGTAATTGCATAGGATTACATATAGTGTGTGTGTGTGTGTGTGTGTGTGTTAACACAACCTGAGAGATGCTCGAACATCATGGATCGCGTCTATGACATAGGAAATACAATATCTTGACTGGATCCTTGAAGAGCAAATGAGCCAAGAAGTGAATTAGGGGCAACATGAGAGCGTGAGTGGATGAAATCAACCTTAGGTCTGGAAAAACAAAACTATTTTCTGAAGGAAATGCAAAGGGTTCTATTCAAAAACCCACCATGAATAAAGTGTTGGGTGGTTGCCAGTGTTCTTTTGCCATTTCAAAGGTGTTCTCGTGCTGTCAGCATGTTAATGCGGTTGCTAGGGTGTTCTGGGTGGTTGCTAGGTGGCCAAAGTCAAAAGTATGTTGGACTAGGAGTGCAACTTTTAAATAAAATAAAGAAATCAATTGTCAATTGTATTAAAGTCACTATAAAACGGAAGTAGCGACAAATCTTTTCTTCAGTAAGAAGACTAGCATACATTACCAGAGAGAAGCCTGTTGTTTCACCAGAAGAACATAATGATTTCAATGACTTTTTAAATTGACCAATGCATGGATGTCTTTAAAGCTGTTTATTTAAATTATGTTTAAAAACTTAGCAATAAATTTAACAATAAATAATACATTTATTAATCATATTTAAAAGCAACATCTGGACAACTTGTTTCTTGTTTTCGCAATTGTTACGCAAATAAATGTTTTTTTTTTTAAATGAATTATGGAAGTTAATGTATTACTTTTCTGTTATTTTTAAGTAATATTTTTTAACATGAAGTAGATAAACAGTTTTAAATGTCAACTTGTCGATTTTACATTATTTATTTATTAAATTTTACATTAAATATGCAAACATACTCACACGGACAAATCATTCACAATAAAATCTGTAACAGGCATATAAAAAACATGAATTTTTATTTCATGCCGACTTTAATTAAAACTTTTAAAAAATGTAAATAAAGCACATGTCAAATTAGGCAATAAATGGATGTCTCTAAAGGTGTTTTATTTACCTGATGTTTAATTTAGTAATAATAAATTAATGATTCTTTTTTAAAGCAACAGTTGTCCTTTATTATTAGTAATATTGTTATTTGCAATTTTATGCAATTAAAAAAATGAATTACTGGAGTTATATAATGTGTTATTGTTTAACTAATGCTTGATTTAACTATAATTTTAAAAACCTGAATTAGAAAACTGTTAATTAAACTACATTCACGTGCCTTGGTACCCTGCAATTATACATTTAAGTACTGAGTATTGTATAATATATATAGTAATAACAACATATACATACTATAGGGTTAGGGTTAGGTTTAGGAATCCTGCATACAATTATGCATAATGTTCTCTTATTACTATAGTAACTACATGCAACGTGTAACAAAGACGCTGCAAATTAAAGGGGTCATATGATGTTGCTAAAAAGAACATGAGGCAAGCAAGCCAGGCAAGTTTTTTTATATAGCACTTTCATACACAATGGTAATTCAAAGTGCTTTACATAAAATAAAATAAAAACAATAATCACAACAATAAAACAAGGAATTTAAAAACTTTGAAAATTATTTTTTTTAAAAAATTTGATTTAAGAGATTTAAAATGAATTTAAGAAAACGATAATACATATAATATAGTGCAATCAGTTCGGACATCGCACAGTGCTCATTCAATAAATGCACAGCTAAACAGATGAGTTTTGAGTCTGCATTTAAATGTGACTAATGTTTTAGCACATCTGATCTCTTCTGGAAGCCGATTCCAACTGCGGGCGGCATAATAAATAAAAGCGGACTCCCCTTGTTTTGTGAGAACCCTTGATATTTCTAACTGACTCAAACCTAATGATCTGAGTGGTCTGTTAGGCTTATATTCAGTGAGCATATCTGCTATATATTTAGGTCCTAGGCCATTGAGTGATTTATAAACGAGTAAAAGTACTTTAAAATCAATCCTAAATATAACTGGAAGCCAGTGTAAGGACCTGAAGACTGGTATGATATGCCCAGATTTTCTGGTTCTTGTCAGAATTCTGGAAGCCGCGTTCTGGGTGAGCTGCAGCTGTCTAATGGTCTTCTTAGGAAGGCCGGTGAGGAGACCATTACAATAGTCCACCCTGCTGGTAATAAAGGCATTGTAACGGCCACTAGAGCATTTACGGTAGTTTTGTGGCAGATTGACATCTGCGCATGTAAAAAGCGTGTGTCTGTACGAGTTGAAAAGAGAGAAGAGATAACTTGCTCTACCGACATCTTTATTTTATTCCTTTCTGTGTGTGACCTGAGTTGGATGCTTGTTTACTTTCTTTTCCTCACTCGATCCCCCATGTATGTGGACGAGTGTGTCGGTGCTTGAGGTGTTTTATTAAACACGGGAAAATACGCCATCCTCTCGTCTACCGTGCATTATTAGCCCCACACAGTTTCACATCTGGGCTGTTTAACATTTCAACTCGGTGTTACAAAGTGGCGCCCGAACAGGGTGGATCTACCAAAGTTATCTCTTTTACTCGTCTCTCCTGGCGGCTATTGATTATCGACGGACGTGTTCGTGGCACGGCGGGGTAACTATATTCAGGAAAGACTGCCGCGCAGATTGAAAAAAAAAAAAGGAGGATTTTCTGCTTTGAAGACTCGTTCGGGATCGATTGGAGGTGCAAGGACAAAAGAGTGAAGGTGGATTTTGTGTTGTTTCATCTAGTCGAGCAAATTTTTGTTTTTCTTTCGATGGAAGAGACGGTTCGTTATTCTGTAGCTACGAAACTTTGACTGAAAAAACATAAAGAAGAAAGGGACACTTGGGAGATTTGACATGGTTTTTTTCGCTTTGGAGGACAAATGGATATTTATTTTGGTTTTTGCCGGATTGGACATTTTTGAAGTAACGATATAATATATTACTGGTTGCAGTCACGTTTTTCACTCACTTCACGTGGTCTGACACCTGCAACAAGGAACACTGATTTTGGAAGACTGCACGAAAGCGCGCATATTTCAAAAGGGAACAAGCAGGTTAATTGTACTGTTTATTATTCTTATTTTGTAGTTAATCCATTGTAAATTGTGTGCATCTGCATGTAATATATTGTTTTACTTTCTTTTGATATTTCTGAAATTTGCTATTATATTACAGGGTGTATAAGATGGCCACAAATCGTGAACTGTTTGACTTACTGACATGTTCTGACTATTTGCCAAGACAGGGTACATCCCCGAGTGGGGATGGAGGCGTACGGTCTCAGGTGCAGCTCCTGCGGGACGAGGTTGCTGTACTGCAGCGGTGTCTCCGTGACTCGCTGGACCTGCAAAAGAGTATGATTGATTGTATGAGTCCTGATGATGGTACGGTTCCTGTTGAACCACGACCACAGTCTAACCTCTTGGCCGCTTCTACACCGTTTGTTCGAGGGCAACCTCCACTAGGCGTTTCAAGGTCAGTTTCTGCTAATATGCCTCATGTATGTGGGCCTGTGGTGACTCAAACAGCCTCGGCTAACTTGTCAGCTACGTCTAGGGTCTTGGCCTCTGTCCTCCATCAATCACGTCTTGAACCTTTAATTTTTGACGGTGAAGGAAAGGTGAGTCCAGACGACTGGCTTCAGTCTGTCGATATATACAGGACTTCACTAGATCTTACTGATTCCCAGATGTTACTGGAGCTCCCGCGTTTTCTGTCCAAGGAGCCGAAGAAGTGGTTTAATGTCTTGAGTTCCCATGTTTCCACATGGGCCCAGTTTGGTGACCTATTTAAGAAGGTTTTTCTGCCATCTGACAATCAGGAGCGCATTATGAGGGGTATCCTAGACAGGGTTCAGATGCCGAACTAACCTTTACCTACGTTTGTCGCCCATATGCTGAGTGAATTTCGAAAATTGAGAAGTCCGCCTCCTCAGCCAGAACAAATTGAGCTAATATGCAAGCACGCTGTCGAAAAATACAGGGTAGCACTCTATGGCACGGCGGTGACGTCTGTGATGGACCTTCTCTTGCGTGCGCATGAGCTGCATGCAGTCTTGGGTCCATGTGGTCAATATGTGCCCGAGGTTCCACAGTCAGTTCCGGTCAAAAGAGAACTTCATTGTTTTAAGTGTTTGACACCGGGGTTTACTTCCCGTAACTGCCCAAACTGTAAGCAGCAAAGCAGCCAAACTATGCACTCGGGAGGTTCACCCAATTGTCAAACTGTACAGACTACAGAGACATCGGGTTCTGAAGTCCCAAGTAACAGGTCTCAAACAACGGTTGCAGGCTTGGGTGCTTCAGTTAGACCCAGGTCGGGAAACTTCAGGGGGGGGAGGACTTTTCAGAGAGGCAATCCTTCCCCCCCGAGACAGTAATTGAGCCTCACTCACCTGACTCATCCAAGGCCACTCAGCTTGCTCTTGGTCACGTGGAAGACATCACATCCTCATCTTACTGGAACACACCTTTTCGTGTTCAGGTAAATTTTCATGGCCAGGGGCTTCTGTTTCAGCCGTGCGTGCAGATGTTTCTAGATTTGTTCCAGGGGGGACATTTAAAACAACAGAGTGGTTTGCATCTCCTTTGCAGCTTGCCGATGGGGGAATGTGTTGTCCATCAGGTTTAGCGTGGTTACAGTTTGGGTTTATGGGCCAACGCTTTTACCATCGCTTTGCAGTCATCCAAAATCTTTCAACCCCGCTTGTTTTGGGTATGGATTTTATGATGAGAGCTTCTGTTGTGATCCAGGTTCCTTCCAGAACTGTTGTTCTGGGGGATGTGCCAAAGGCTGAGGCTAAACTGGAGGGCGTTGATGGGATGACATGGGCTGAATCACAGTCTGCTTGGCTTACAAGACAGTTCTTCTTGTCTGGACACGAAAGTTGATGGGGCTGCTTTAAATGAGGGGGAAAAAGTCAAGCTGGCCGAGTTGTTGAGATCTTTTGCTGAATTATTTGATGGACATCTAGGTCATACATCCATAGTTGAGCATACAATTGACACTGGTCAGGCCCGACCTATCCATCTCGCTCCATACCGTACTTCACCGGCAAAGAAAGAATTGATTGAGCGACAGATTGACATGATGTTGGCAGAAGGCATTATTGAACCGGCATCGGGGCCGTGGGCCGTGCCGATCGTTATCGTTCAAAAGCCTTCTGGTGAACCAAGGTTTTGCGTTGACTATCGAGGATTGAATAGACTTACAGTGAAAGACTCGTACCCGCTTCCAAGGATAGACGAGTCCCTCGATTTTCTAGCAAGAGGAAATTTTGTGTCCACAATCGACTTGGCCAGGGGTTATTGGCAGGTTGCCATGGAAGAATCGTCTAGGCCAAAGATCGCTTTCGTTTTTCACCGTGAGCTGTACCAGTTCCGTGTTCTACCGTTTGGCCTGTGCAATGCCCCAGCCACTTTTCAGAGGCTCATGAACACGGTGCTGGCAGGCCTCATCTACAAGTCATGCGCAGTTTATCTTGACGATATTGTAGTCGCCTCACCTACGTTCAAACAACACCTGAGAGATCTTGAGGAAGTCCTGGCTAGGCTGAGATCTGCTGGCCTGTCAATCAAGTTAGACAAGTGTCAGTTCTGTAGAAAGGAACTTACCTTCTTGGGCTATCGGGTCACCAAGGAGGGTATTCTACCAAATGAGGAGAAGGTGAAGGCCGTGGTAGATTTTGCTACTCCAGTAAACTCCAAGCAAGTGAGACAGTTTTTAGGCATAACCAGCTACTACCGGCGCTTCATTCATGAATATGCCCGACATGCTGAACCTCTTTTCGCTCTTACGAGAACCGATGTTCCTTTTGGGTGGACACAAGACTGTCAGAATGCTATGGTTTTCCTTAAAAATAAGCTGACATCTGCGCCTATCCTGAGGTTTCCGCAGTTTTCACTTCCATTTTTCATTCACGTGGATGCGTGTGATGTTGGTCTTGGTGCTGCTTTAATGCAGAGGGATGAGCAAGGCAGGGACTGTGCAGTTGCCTATGCTAGCCGTACTTTGCACAAGTCCAAACGCCCTTACTCTACTCCTGAGAAGGAGTGCCTAGCGGTAATTTGGGCACTTGAGTATTTCAGACCATACACTGAAGGTTTGCACGTCACAGTTTTTTCAGACCACAGCAGTTTGAAGTGGTTGATATCACGACCTAATCCCACTGGGAGACTGGCTAGGTGGTCACTTCGGTTGCAAGACTTTGATTTTGAAATAATACATAAACCAGGAGTGTCCAATAGCATTCCTGACAGTTTGTCAAGGAACCCTCTACCTTCTTGAGGTCAGCTGTTTGACATGCTCCCTGATCGTGCTGTTCTTGGAAGTCTGGACTTGAGCTCATTGCTGTCTGTGTTGTTTACAGACAGTGATCAGTTGAGAAGTCTGCAGCTGAATGATCCCGACATTGGGAAGTTGTTCAGGGAGTTAGAGGATGGTGAAAGGGTGTCTTCCGAGGAAGATCTTCTATATGCTGTTCTTGATGGTCTTCTGTATCACAAGGATCAAAAATCTTCTTGTACATTACACCCCATGAAACAGTTCAAGCTTTATGCTCCCCAGACTGTCAGAAGGTCTCTGCTGGAGTATTATCATGACCATCCCACCGCAGGTCACTTGGGTGTGACAAAAACGGTGACAAGACTTAAGCAGAGATTTTTCTGGCCCAACATGCTGTCAGATGTGAAGAAGTATGTGGGTTCATGTGTCATCTGCCAATTCACTAAGCCATCCCAGAGAAAGCCTGGTGGCTTCATGGTTCCAATCTGCCCCCAATATCCTTGGGAATATGCTGGGGTGGACTTTGTGGGCCCTTTGCCCCGAACGCCGAGTGGAAATGCATACATCCTTGTGTTTGTAGATTACTTTTCTAAGTGGATTGAGGTGTGCGCGGTGAGGGAAGCTACAGCTTTGGTTGCGGCCAGTAAGCTTCTCAGTGAAGTGTTTGCTAGGCACGGCGCTCCCAAGTACTTGATATCTGACAGGGGTTCTGTGTTTATGAGTGACCTCTTCAAACACACAGTTTCTGCTTTGGGTACGGAGCACAGGCTTACAACAGCTTACCACCCGCAGACAAATGCTACAGAAAGAGTAAATCGAACACTGAAAACGGCCATTAGGGCATATGTTGGAACCAAGCATACTTCCTGGGATCGTTTTCTCCCCCACATTTGTTTTGCCTTGCGGACAGCTCAACATGACAGTACGGGACTGAGTCCATCGATGGTGTTGTATGGCCGTGAACTGGACACGCCTTTGGATCTGCTTTCTCAGCCGGATGTTTTGGTGTGGAAGATCCAGGGGTGACTTCTTTGGATGCCCTGAAGCATTTGCTCCAGGAGGCATCTGATCATGTCAGGAGTTTTCTGGAGGCGAGTCACTCTAAGAAAAAGCACTACTATGACAAAAGGCATCGGCTAGTTTCTTTCTCCATAAATGATCTGGTGCGGGTCAAAACTCATCCGAGGTCTGACTCCTCTACGAACTTTGCTGCCAAGCTCGCGCCTCTATACACAGGTCCTTACCGTGTTGCTCAGAAGTTGTCTGATGTGAATTATAGACTTGCTGATGTGACTACGGGAAAGGATATGGGAGTGTTTCACGTGGTGAACATGGAACCTTTTCGTACATGGGATTCTGGGAATGTATCAAAAAGGGTGCCTGTGAATCCACCTCCGGAATTTGAGGAGGACGATACTTTGTTGGGTGGCGAAAGCTCCTGTCATACAAGTCCTGGTGAACCATCCAGTGACTGTCCAACTGATAATGTCAGTGATCTCTTGGAATCTGATGCCAGAGTTTCTTTGTCGGATTTATTTGGTGATGTCACTGATGAAGGTGCGAGTGAGTGTGGTGATCCTGCCATTCTCTCTGATGTGACAGAGCGTCATGGTGATTGCGTTGATCAAAGGTATAACCTGCGACCTAGACTTGCACCTAGGATTACGTCAGGTTGGGCGACCAATAAGTGGACCAATCCATTCCACACAGACCGGTTGGATTTAAAATGAGTCTGTTAATGGAGTGTGGGGTGTACGTATTTCTCTAAATCTCCATAATGTTTTAACAATATATTGTACCGTTATTGTTTTTGTTAACTGTTTTTAGGTTAACCAACACTGTTGTGTTTTGTTCTTATAAAAGTAAAATCTATTCTGTAAAATGTATTTTGCAATGGGGTTTTGAAATGCCTGTGTTTTCTTTCCTGTTTGCTTGTCACATTTTCTTTATGTATTCTAGGACAAAGTGGTTTGGTGAGTTAAAAACTGTCATGTATGTTGGTATTTCTCATCATGTACCACTGGTTTTCTTTTTGAGGAGAGTATTTACAACTATTCATGTATGGAGTTGTTTATGTCCTGTATTTTCACAGTGCTGTTGGCTGAGGACAGCCAATTTGTTCCAGGGGGGACTCTGTAACGGCCACTAGAGCATTTACGGTAGTTTTGTGGCAGATTGACATCTGCGCATGTAAAAAGCGTGTGTCTGTACGAGTTGAAAAGAGAGAAGAGATAACTTGCTCTACCGACATCTTTATTTTATTCCTTTCTGTGTGTGACCTGAGTTGGATGCTTGTTTACTTTTTTTTCCTCACTCGATCCCCCATGTATGTGGATGAGTGTGTCGGTGCTTGAGGTGTTTTATTAAACTCGGGAAAATACGCCATCCTCTCGTCTCCCGTGCATTATTAGCCCCACACAGTGTCTCATCTGGGCTGTTTAACATTTCAACTCGGTGTTACAGCATGAACAAGTTTCTCCAAAAGTCTGGACTTGGAGATGGGTATTTGGTGTAATGAAATGTGTTTTTATGCGGTTTAAGGTTAAAAAACATTATTTTCCACATAATGTACTTGTTTCTCCTCTATGCCCCGCCTTCCTGAAACGCATCGATTTTTACAAAGCTCATCGGTCTGAAAAGCAAGGTGTGCTGTGATTGGCCAGCTATCCAGTGCGTTATGATTGGCTGAATACCTCAAGCGTGTGACGGAAATGTTACGCCCCTACCATACTGTGATGATTCAAAAACATGAAAACCCATTATAAACGAGGTATTTGTTGCATCCAGTGGGGACAAAATTTAGGATTATAATGACTTCTACTGTCTTTTTACGCGCTGCATTGCATCACGCAGCGTAAACATAAAACCATGTCTGCATTTTGTGATCGGAGAAATGAAGAAAGAAAGCACAAACAACAGGCCCTACTCTACACTGCCCAAAAAACTCGCTTAAAATATAAAATATAATAAATTCTTAAATATAAAAAACGTACTTACAGGCTGTGGGTCAGAAGCGCCGGCATGTGTAGTCTATTCTCTACCAGGATCGTAAACAGTCCTCATAAATGGGCTGCACACATCTGAAGATTTGGTGTGAAAGTGTTCGGGGAACAGTGTGTAAATACAAATACCACTGATTTCTAGTCGGGTCCATTTTTGGAAGGCCAACAAAGTAGTTTCGCTTTCACAACGAAAACACAGCGTCACACACGGCGGGCAAGAGTGAGCAGAGGCCGGGGGCTAGAGTGAGCGGCGGCGGCGGGCTTGCGGCAACCATATGTGACGACCCCGGGCTGGACTCTGTTTTTGTCCACGGTGAAAGCCGATCCGGTGATCCACAGCTCAAAGTTGTAGTATTTCCTCAGCGACCAGCACGGATCAGCTATAGGCATGACGAAGCGGATACCGTCCTCTTTTGAGAGGCCAAACAAAGTAGTTTCGCTTTCAAAAACAACAGTTGGCGGCAACAATACTACAGCGAGAATAAAGTTACGCCTTCTTTCTTTGTGTGAACATTTGGGCGGTGTTATGTAAATCTTCCCACACAGTGACGTAGACGTGGGGGTGTTTTTAAACGAGGCGTTTTAGGAGGGTGTTGATGAGTCTTAACTTTTATAAAGAATGTATCTTTGGATTTGAGACTTTAGTCTTCAACTTTACAAATCTTCTTTATGCACAAAGAGCTTGTAACAATCCAAAGAGAAAAGAAAAAACTTGCATCGCATTCATATGACCCCTTTAAAGTGTTACCAACAGTTTTAAATATCTATTTGCCAATTTTATATGTAAGTGCCATTTCAAGTAGTCCATTCAAAATAGCCCTTCCTCAGTCATATTGTGGTCTCTAGATATATATCGGCTCCTTCCTCAGAGCAACTCTATGGGATTGTAGCCAGGCGAGTATCCCTCATGTCTGCAGCATAAGAAAACACATACCTGTCTGAACATGCACCGCAACCGAAGCAAAGAAAATAAATGGCATTGTTGCAGTGGTTGCAGGGACAGGTGGGTGTTCTGTGCCACTCCGGCTCATTAGCGAGCGATTACCTCTCATTACGCCCCTATGGCCAGGCTTGGCTTGATTTATAACCCCAGAAGGGTTGAGAGCAATCTTAATACTCGCTTTAGCAATAATCAACTGCTTATAATCCCTCAGCACTAAGCCCAGAATCCCTAAACTCCAAGCGTGTTGACTTAACACATCCGGAGCCATGAGAAGAAAACGTGGCCATCGCACTGCTGCCCAGCTTCACTATTCTCAGAAAAAAACAAGCTCGCTCACATTCGCTCTCTCTGTCGCTTCCTCATGATCACTCACGGCAGATCTTGTATAAGACGACAAAAGAAGTGGTTTACGCTAAAGGGAAACAGCACTGAATATTGTTTGCTTCACACTAGTATGGTTTAAAAATACTTCACTCCTTCCTTGAGGTGGAAAATGCTTTGGCAGGCTGGATCAAATGCCTGGGTCTTCCGCATGGCAAGCCAAGGCTGTTGTGTCTAGTGTGCGCTCGTGTCTTTTTTTTTTTTTGCAGTGCGACATGTGTGTTTTGGCAGCTGGAGGGCTGAGTGGTCGTGGTTGTGTCTGTGTGACAGGAAGTAGATGATGAGGAGGACATGAGGACAGACCTGCCGCTACACATAACGCAAACGGCCATGACAAAACCAAAG